>CM022944.1:142386045-142793580 GCA_012931725.1 Litsea cubeba
TTTGCAAGTTAGTATGGCCCTGCGTGGCTAATTTTATGTAATTGGTCGAAGAAGACTGAAGCCTCGGAATAAATACTGTGAGATCTAATTTATTTTCATTATTCAATTTATGCTTTGAATATGGGTTGTTCTTCTGTGCTTAATTTGTTATCAAGATTGTTTCGTTTAATTGCTAGGATGCATACTAGTTTATTTTTTTTTGTAATTTACTGCTAAATTAGAAATCAAATCCGTAATTGTTTGATCCCTCTAATTTGCGAAGTAACTAATATTTAATAATTTGCTGCTTTGGAAATTATTGGATATTAGGAAGAACACTTGGCTAAATTAAATGCAACCGCGTGTGCTTGTGTTGTTTAGATTCATCAATCTCTCAAGGTCTTAATGCTGTTACTAGATTAAATCTTTGGCGCTTGTCTTGGATTGTTTAGTAATTAGGGAAAATTAGAGCGCGTGTTTTCTAATTAACTAATTAAGAAGGTAGGAATTTAATTCCAATGATGAATATTCAAAGTATTAATTGATTTATTTTTGCATCAATGATCAGTATTTAATTTCCAATGGTGGATGTTAACTTTGACCAATGCTTGTTAATTTGATTGAATTTCTTAAATTATTGCTCTTTACTTGTTTTTTTTATTTTTATTTTTTTTGCTTTCAATATAATCAAAACCCCCATCTTTGATTACATAGCATAAAATTTGGTAAACACTCTCCGTGGGAACGATCCTTACTCGCACTACTACATATATTTTGAGGAGTAAAGGTTTTATTATTTTTGGGTGCCTGCGACAGCACGATCAGGTACCACACGTTGGCAGGGAGGTGAGTGAGGGAGAGGGAAAATGAATGAAAGAAAGAGAAACAAGAAAGAAAACAGAGAAAGGGAAGGGAGAAACAGAGAAAGAAAGAAGAAATGAAAAATGGGGAAAAGAGAGAGATGGAGAGGGCTGGGGGTTCAGTGGTGGCTGGCGGTGATGGAGGAGGTCGCCGCCGCCGACGACGATGGCGCCGTGCTCGGAGTCCGGCGGCAGTGGGCGGCAAGGGTTGGGAGAAGAAGAGATGGATGAGGGAGATGAGGGAAAGAGAGAGCCGAGATGAGAGAGGAGAAGAAGATGGTGGCCGGCAGTGGCGCAGGTGGTCTCCGACGGCGACGGGGCGGCTCGGCTGTGACAGAAATGGGTCGGAGATGGTGGGGCAGCAAAGAGCTGGGAAGAGGGAGAGATGCTTGAGAGATGAGATGAGAGACTGGAGAAGGGAGAGGAGTCCGACGGAGATAAAGGTGGCTGGCGGCGGTGTGCTCGTTGTTCGGTGAGGCGGTGAGTGAAGTGAGGAGAGGGAGTGGAGAACGAGAGAGATGAGAGAAATAGAGGAAAGGGGGGGGCTGCTGTTGTGGTGAGGAGTGAATGAAAAGAGAGGAAGAGAGTTTGACCTAAGTAAAGGAAAAGGGAGAAATGGGTGATGAGATGGGTGGGGTGTGATGAGAGTGAGATGAGTGAGGTGGGGCTCACATGGGATTAAGGTGGGGTAGGGTTTGACTACAGTGCCCTCTTAAGTAATGGGTAATGGGTCAGGCCACGGGTAGTTGGGTCATCCTAAGGTTAAATTCATAATTCTCCAAGGGAAGCCCATCTGTAATTAGGATAACCTATGGTTGACTTGGTCAAATTGGGTCCCACTAGGTATGTCTAGGGACGGGTCCTCACATTCCTCACTCCTAAAACTCATTTGGTCCCCAAATGAAAACAACTACTTCTAAACCTCTAAGGTCTCTACTATAACCAACTATGAAGAATGGAAGTTAAACTACCCAGCTAACACTCGGAATAGCTAGTCCTAACTAGGAGGGATACTAGAACTATTCTTCTAACAAAACAGGTTACAATTAACAACTAGTTAAAACAACAATACAAGTTACAATCGACAACTAATAAAACAGCAATACAAGTCACAATCAACAACTGGCAAGATTGGAGAATCTGACCTTCTAACACTCTAGGATACTAGACCGCAACTATTTGGTTGATGGGATCTGGACATCTAACATTCTAGTTTTCTAACAAGGTCGGCTACTCAACTCTGCCCAGTTCAGGGCATCTCACACTCTTAACTCCAAAAGGTCCGACTAGGGGTGTCGCACACCCCTCACTCCTAGGAACTAACTATGGTGTCTCACATAAACTCAAAGGAACAACTTGGGTGCATCACACTCTCCTTACTTCTAAAGGACTAGTCCGAGGTATCTCACTCCTCGAATACTACAAGGGTTAACTAGGGGTGTCGCACACCCCTCACATCTAAAGGAATGATAGCTCGGGGTCTCTCAGCTCCACACTACTAACTAAAAAGGTTAGCTCAGGTATCATTCACCTTGAGCTGCTAAAAGGGTAACTAGGGGTGTCACACACCCCTCAATCCTAAAAAACTATCTCGGGATGTCTCACAATTCCCGACTCTAAAAAGGACAACTCGGGGTATTACATACCCCTCACTCCTAAATGGGACATTAGGATATCTAAGAAGCAACAATCAATCATTCACACAATATTAAGAGCACACACATTACAAGGATCCTAAGCACAACAACCACAAGAGATCTAAGCACACCAACCATAAGAGATAAAGCAAACCTCCAGGAAGGCTGATCTCAGAGTCGCTGCTCGGTAGGGAAATCAGGCTGATGTCTCTCACCAATCAGAAGTGCTGCAGAACTGTCCGGATAACCCAAGCTGGCTGAAACTGATCCTGTGTCTGCGGGTATAGGGGCCACTGCTGAATAGGCTGTACCTCGAGTACTGTACTTGTGAGAATCTCAGGTGATGGAAGTGTATGGGTCTGCTGGCGGTGTCCTGAAGTACGGTTCCTCTTCCTTGGACAGTTGCGAGCCTTGTGTCTAAAGCTTCCACACATATAGCATGCTCCTGACCGTCTCAGATGCTCACTGGTCTCACAGCCTCTGCGATAGCGCTGCTGTCTCTGCTGAAACTCCCAATCAATCCACAGCTGCTCATCACCTTGGACAGCCTCATCTTCATCCTCTTTTGGATACACTTGCAACATCTTCGTCTGCTCGGAAGCTCTTTGTTGGGCTAAGGCTGCCCTGTGAAGAGCGTTCTCCACCCATATCGCCCTTTCCACATAAGCCTCATACGTGGGGAGCTCTATAGGAGTCATGTGCAACTGGATGTCCGCTCGAAGACCGTCTACAAAGCGTCTGATCTTCTCTGATATTGCAGTGATAAGTCTCCCAGCAAATCGTGATAACGGATGAACTGTGCCTCATACTCCATAACTGTCATGTCTTCCTGAAGTAGTTGCTCAAACTCCCGAAGCTTCTGAGATCTGACGGGGTGCTGGGATGAACTTCCGGAGAGATTGCTCCTTGAATGTCTCCCAAGCTACTGCATCGTCCATGTCTGTATAAGGAACTCTCACTGTCATCCACCATAACTCAGCTACATCCCGGAACATGTAGGTCACTAGCTGTACTCGCTGTCTGCCGGTACACGGAAGCATCCTGAAGATCCGCTCCATCTCAATAATCCATGAATCTGCCTCCATCGGGTCTCCACATCCACTAAACTCTGAAGGCTTCCTCTTACGGAACCTCTCGAATAGCTTGTACTGATCTGGCTCATGCGGTGCAACAACCAGTGGGAACTGCGAAGTCTGCGGTTGTTGGGTCATACGGTTAAGAATCTCCGACATCTGAGTGTTGATCCTGGTCTGAGATTGCACAAACTGCTCAAATCTGTCCTCTATGGTGCCCTGACTACCCCTATCTGAACCATGCTGCTGTGACATGATCTGCAATTAAACATTTTTAGAACAAACAAAACACAAATGACAAAGACAAACAACAAACCATCATCGCGTTACCAGTCTAAGTCTACCCAATCCTCACATCGAATCCTAAGAGTTGCTAAGTATTTTAGTTGTCCGAGAACCGTAAAAGCTCTGATACCAAAATGTAACGCCCCAAAATTCGGGCGCCTCGAATCTCGGGGCGCTACGAGAAAGTACCCCAGAGATGCGGAAAATCCAATGATATAATCAATTGTGAATCTCATATGAGCAAGTAATTGGACAAGCCCAAAAATTTTATTTCATTTTAAGGAATTACAAGGCACTTTCCATAGTTAAAGTAACTATTCAATCCTAGGCCAACACGGCCAACTACAAGAAAAGGAAAGAATATAAACCTATATGATAGACGCCTCACGATGCACCAAGTACTGCATCAATCTCTGAACCCTGTGGCAACAGATCAGCCGCCACGCAAACAACCAAACCAAGAAAGCGGAAGAGAAGATACCTGGAGACACCAAGGATTGGGTCAGGCTCGAAGAGCCAGGCAAATAGGCATGTTTAGATGGCAATACATTATATCATTAGATAGGAAAGAAGACCATACCTGATCCCAGCTGTACCTGCATGGTTAGTATCTCGATAATAATATAGAATATCAGAGTGCGACATGAAATAGTGTAGAGTGTAGTGCACGAACGATAATCGAGATATTGATATAACAGATGTTTGATACAACATAACAAGTAATGAGAGAAGCCATCGAAACATCAGATAAACCACACAAGCACATCAGAGTCATCAGTAACAGAAGTAAACAGAGGAAGTAACATTACCATAGTCGTAACCATCGCATCCAGATCCAACCGTATCAACGGCGGCAGTTAAAGACAATAACAATGATATCCATAATATATAATATTCATACATCCAATATACATACATAGAAGCACACCAAGGTACGTCCACAGTTGAAGTACAAAGGACGTGGGGGTCAGAGCCAGCCCATCGTCATCATCCCAACAACTGTCGATTGACACCAACCATGGGGGTCATAGCCACCTACAGTTGTCGTCACGTCGAATAAGAGCGTACAAGAATCCATCAATGTCCATAGCTACAGCCAAGTCACAGCCATTGGTCTTATGTGCTATCTCAACCAACAATATCCATAGCCACGGCCAAGTCCCAGTCATTGGACTTACGTGCTAGATCAATATCACCGTCCATCCATACACCCGGTCCGAGCGCCGGCGGTCTCAGTACCCCACCCACACCTGGTACCTACTGTGTCAATCACATCACAATATCAAAGTCCATGCCGGCATCATAACCCTCGGCAGACTAATCAATATCAATGTCCATGCCGGCACCATAACCCTCGGCAGACCAATCGTACAACCACAAATCTACAGATCACTAGGTGGGGGTACTCCGAACTAGATAGCCTTATTATCCTTAATATGAGATGATAATAGTCAAGGGTACGAGACACGGAGTTCGGGTATAGCTAGTCCATCCTTGTGGTTCCCAACAGTTAATAATGCATACCCTTGTAAACTCCGCTTCTCTATACGCTTAATTAGTATTATCTCAATATACAGTCCGTCTATCAGTATCTATCGTTAAGTTCCCAATATTATCGGTCAGGACTTCAAGTGCCATGTCCTGACATCTCATCCAATACGGACCGTGATCATGGATCAGAGCCTAAGTGCAATGCCCTGATTTATAGTACCTCTCAAGGCCTACATCCAAGGTTCGGATCTACCAACCAGCCTTAGTGTCCGTTTCATCAACATAGATACCACACATCCCAAATCCATCGATGATTGCTGCCCCTCTATTCAGGTCCAAGGTCCCACTCCACCTAAGACAGTGATCACGGAGTCCCAGATGCTTATTAAGTATCCTTGGTGCTCCTGTAGGTATTTAGCATCATAAGACATCCATAACCCTTGAATCAGGTTCCGTTTTACAACCCAAGACCCTACTTAGATGGCTACACGGGTCAAGGTTAAGCCCGGCCCTTGACTCGTGTATAGCGTATCCCAAATAGTCCAAATGGAAGGTCAACGGGGCCCACACATGATCAAATCATAAAAGGGTCCAAATCTGAGAAAATGATCATCTACAGTGTACCAGGTCGACATCATGGGTCCACGGTCGACCTAGTACTCTGTGGAAAGGGATAGTTAACTTGGAAGCAGAAATCACAGTTTGCAGTGTCCCCGGTCGACCTGGATGGTTCCCCGTCGACCGAGTACACTGCGGACATTATAATAAACATCTGGCAGGTGGGGGGATTTCTCAGTGTGTTCGGTCGACCGAGCCTCTTGGTCGGTCGACCGAGTACACTGGGTTCTGTACTCTGTGGGTGATTTCAGCTCCCAGCTGAGGGTCAATCCACTGTGTGCTCGGTTGACCTCATCGGTGACCGGGTCGACCGGGCACACACGAAATCCATATTTTAAGATTCTGCCATCTTCCATTTCTCATAAAAATCCTATTAAATGGATCCCAGATCTTCACTAATTACTTCCATACATCAGACACACCTCCCACATCATGACCTCATCACCAATGGGCCATTGATCTTCCAAATGGGGGATTCCCATCCATCAATGGCTAAATACACATAAAAAGAGCTTAGACTAACAATTCTACTTATCATATCATCCAATCAACCATCCAAATACATAAATCATACCAAACATCCATAAAAGACAGTAATCACCAATCTAAGCATGTTAATCAATTTAATTAAAGAATCTAAGCATGTCTACTTGCCTTTCGTTGGAGATGTCCAAATCCAGAAGCACTAGCTCAAAGCCCAAAAAATCAAACCTAAGGAATAATTAGCAAAGTAAAACAAAATTAAAACATAAATTAAAGAAAGGGAAGCTCTAAGCTATCTTAACACAACTCCACACCCAAAGCACATAAACCAAATCTAGGGAAAGGGGAGCTTACCGAACAGAGAAGGGAATGGAGTGGTGGCTTGCAAATTGGAGATGGGGAGCTCGCGGGGTCCACACGAAGATGATGGTGATCGGAGGTTGTGGGGCCCACTTGATTGGTGGCCCACTAAATTAGTGGTGATGATGGTGGCCCACTAGGATGCAAGAAGGAGAAGACAGAATGGAAGAAAGAAAGAATGGAGCAAGAAAGAGAGAGAACAGAGAGAGAATGAGTGAAATGGTGAGATGGGTGGGGGATGAGGAAGTCAACCTATGTTGACAGTGAGTAGAGTGGAGTGGAGGTGAGTGAGAGAGAGAGAAGAAAGAGAAAACAGAGAAAGGAAATGGGGGTGGGGTGTCTCACGTTGACAGCAAGGGGAGGTGAGTGAGAGAGAGAAATAAGGAAATAAGAGAGAGAAGGAAATGGTGAGGTGGGGAGGGGTACCACACGTTGGCAGGGAGGTGAGTGAGGGAGAGGGAAAATGAATGAAAGAAAGAGAAACAAGAAAGAAAACAGAGAAAGGGAAGGGAGAAACAGAGAAAGAAAAAAGAAAGGAAAAATGGGGAAAAGAGAGAGATGGAGAGGGCTGGGGGTTCAGTGGTGGCTGGCGGTGATGGAGGAGGTCGCCGCCGACGACGACGATGGCGCCGTGCTCGGAGTCCGGCGGCAGTGGGCGGCAAGGGTTGGGAGAAGAAGAGATGGATGAGGGAGATGAGGGAAAGAGAGAGCCGAGATGAGAGAGGAGAAGAAGATGGTGGCCGGCAGTGGTGCAGGTGGTCTCCGACGGCGACGGGGCGGCTCGGCTGTGACGGAAATGGGTCGGAGATGGTGGGGCAGCAAAGAGCTGGGAAGAGGGAGAGATGCTTGAGAGATGAGATGAGAGACTGGAGAAGGGAGAGGAGTCCGACGGAGATAAAGGTGGCTGGCGGCGGCGTGCTCGTTGTTCGGTGAGGCGGTGAGTGAAGTGAGGAGAGGGAGTGGAGAACGAGAGAGATGAGAGAAAGAGAGGAAAAGGGGGGGGCTGCTGTTGTGGTGAGGAGTGAATGAAAAGAGAGGAAGAGAGTTTGACCTAAGTAAAGGAAAAGGGAGAAATGGGTGATGAGATGGGTGGGGTGTGATGAGAGTGAGATGAGTGAGGTGGGGGCTCACATGGGATTAAGGTGGGGTAGGGTTTGACTAAAGTGCCCTCTTAAGTAATGGGTAATGGGTCAGGCCACGGGTAGTTGGGTCATCCTAAGGTTAAATTCATAATTCTCCAGGGGAAGCCCATCTGTAATTAGGATAACCTATGGTTGACTTGGTCAAATTGGGTCCCACTAGGTATGTCTAGGGACGGGTCCTCACACGGTGGGCTGGGGCCCCAAAATTTGGACAACTCAGGAGGGCCCCCAAGACAGCAAAAAAAATCACCAACCCCACCTCTGCCTCGTTGAAATCCCTGGCCCAACCGAACCAAATCCCACCTGGGCCACCTCTGCCTCGTCAAAATCCCTGGCCCTCCAAAAGAGCTGTGCTATTCAGACCAGATTTTCTGGCCTGAATGATGCTGGGATCGTCCAGTCAAGCCGGAAAATTCAGTCTGAATAGATTTTTTCCCTCCTAAAATCACCACTACTTTGATCCAGCAAATCGGGACAAGATTGATCAAAATTATAGAGATTTACTTGTCAAAAAGGGTCCTATAAGAATTACAACTATTGATTTTCCCAGAGATCACCTTGGCAGACATTTCTCTTCGAAGCACTACACTCACAAAATGCCAAATGGATTTGAAAATGATTAAAAACATGGCTCATATATTCTGTTTCTTTGGATAAGGTCTTTTGTTTTTGTTGTAAGTTGTTCAAGCAACATGCGAACACTTCTCAATTGGACAGTGAAGGATATTGCGACTGGCATAACCTAAGTAGAAGGCTTTCAGAGCATCAATCATCTCTAGAGCACCTTCTTCATTGGAATAGTTGGTATAAACTAAAGAAGAGATTTGACAAAAATGAAACAATTGATAAAAAAGTGCAAGAAGAAATCAACAGAGAGAGGGAACATTGGCGACAAGTGTTACTAAGAATACTTGTTGTAGTGAAAGCACTTGCCAAACGAAATTTGACTTTCCGTGGGAAAAATGAGAAGATTTATCATGAGAAGAATGGGGTTTTTTTAAGTATAATCGAAATGATCACTGAATTTTATCCAATACTGAAAGAGCACCTTCGGCGCATTCAAAGTAAGGAAATTCATTATCATTATCTTGGTCACAAGATTCAAAATTAATTGATAGAGTTGTTAGCAAGTGAGTGAAAAAGGCTATTGTCCAGAAAATTAAAGAAGCCAAGTATTTTTCAATAATACTTGACTGTACACCAGATATTAGTCATGAAGAGCAAATGTCGCTTGTGATTCGATTTGTGGATGTTATATCAAGTGCACCAAAGATTGAAGAGTTCTTTTTAGGATTTTCGATTGTGGATGACACATCAGGATTGGGCCTATTTGACGCACTCAAAAATGTTTTGAACACTCTTGAGCTTGATATTGGTGATATAAGAGGGCAGATCTAATTTGAAAGGAAAATACAAAGGAGTTCAAAGTAGACTACTTTAGATAAATCCTAGAGCCTTGTACACCCCATGTTGTTGTCATTGTTTGAATCTTGCTCTTTGTGATATGGCTAACTCTTGTTCAAAAGCTACATCCTTTTTTGGAGTGGTGCAACGGATCTATTCATTGTTTTCGTCTTCTACAAAGAGGTGGAAAGTGTTTAAAGATCATGTCAAAGATGTGAAGCCCAAGTCAGGTCTCTCGCTAAAGTCATTGTCAGCAACACGTTGGGAGAGCCGTATGGACAGTGTTCGTGCAGTTAGACATCAAGCTCCGAAAATAAGAGATGCTTTGGTTTACTTGGCCGAAAATAGTGACGATCCTAAAACAAAGAGTGAAGCCGAGTCACTAGCGATACATGAAATTGAAAGTTTTGAGTTTTTGCTTGCCATTGTAATTTGGCATTATTTACTTTTTGCTGTTAACTCTGTTAGCAAAAACTTTCAAACTGAAGACATGCAAATTGATATGGCCATACATGAATTGAAAAGACCTATTTCTATTTTTGAAAAGTATAGAGAATCTGAATTCGAAGAAGCCATGGCAGAAGCTAAGGATATTGCAACTACGATGGAAATTAAACATGTTTTTCGTGAAAGGCGGATCATTCGTATAAAAAAACAGTTCGATGAGAATATTAGTGGAGATCGAGGTGACACAATCAGCTGAAGAATCTTTTCGAGTTAACTACTTCTTATTTATAGTAGACCAAGCTCTTTCTTCGTTCAAGAGTAGGTTTGAGTAGTTCGAAGTATATGAGAAAAATTTTGGGTTCTTGTTTGATTTGGAGCAGTTAAAGTCTGCAAATCTACATAATTTAAAGGCTTCTTGCAACAATCTTGAAGAATTTTTGAAACATGACGGTGTTTCTGATATTGATTGGACAGATTTATTTTTGGAGTTAAGAATCATGAGAGATCTTTTACCAGATAACGCAAAGAAAGCAATCGACGTGCTAAATCATTTGAAGTCACGGGATAATTGTTTTCCAAATGCATGGGTTGTATACAGAATTTTGCTGACTATACCAGTTACCGTTGCATCTGCAGAAAGAAGCTTTTCAAAGCTAAAGTTGATCAAATCTTACCTTCGATCAACCATGTCCCAAGAAAGATTAAATGGATTGGCTATGTTATCTATTGAAAAGTCTTTGGTAGAAAAGCTTGATTATGAAGACTTAATTAGTGATTTCGCAGCTAGAAATGCAAGAAGACTAGTAGTTTTTCAGTAGTGCTTAGTTTTTGTAATTGAATTTTGGTGTTAATTGGTTAATGTGAAACACAATTCTGATTCGGTTAGAGTAGGTAAGGAGTTTAGACATAATTTTCGATCAAATAATAAAAAAAATTATCTTTTATTTTTTTATCATTTATCGGTGGGTATACGGGTAGGGCCACACTTGAGGAACTCGCCTAGGGCCCCCGAAAACTCAGGGCCGCCCCTGGTGTCATCCAACCTCTAGAAGACATGTCCTTTCCCAGTGGAGAGTTTCTTTCCAAATTAGTGACAACTGGGTTCGAGTTTGCCTCAGAGCAATGATTAGACCCCAATGGTAGTCAATATAACCACCACCTCTATATATTCAATGTATCTAAAGAAATGTGGGATGACATGGAAAGACTTATGAAATACATACATCATTTCCTTGTTTTGATTCTATCAAATAACAACTAAACTTCATACATATCTTTTGTCATACATTTTTCTTTATTAGTAAATGATATCCTTATCCTCATATTCAATTTCCATTAAACAACAGAAGGCAAATCTTGACAAATCACAAGAAACAAATAAAACATATTCAAGTAATAAGCACTACCTTTTTTAACAGGGCAGGCAAAGTACATCCTACCGGCATCTTTCACATCCTTTTCAGTAAGAAGAATGCACTTTCCAGCCCCACAAGAGCAGGTTGGGTATGGAGACTCAACAACATTAGGAGCCCCATTAATCTATCAAAATAAAATTCGGTCGGGTGGGAGAGCTTGTGGGCTCGATCTAAGCCAACTTTTATTTAGATAATTACAAACCCAAGATTAAAGCAGAACCATGTTAAACCCAATCATAACCAACGCGATCCTACTCCATTGCTTCATCCACATTTATCAGCACCACAGTAAGTATTTGCATAACAAACAGAAGGATCCACGTTACATTAGCAAACAAAGAGAAGGGGCAACATTCAAACATACACACATTACAATAGCAAACAAAGGAACGAATTACATTCGAACAACTTACAAACCCCTACATCACTCCATAACAGGGCTCGTAGGTGCTTATTCACTTAAATAGACACACCGAGATAAGGTGACACACCAACTAATTCTGAGAGGCTGGGCATGTTGCTTATTTACTAACAATCAGAGCGGAATGTGACATGCCGGCTGCAACTGATCCTGATTATTGGGAAGTGGTTCTCGTTTCATGGACCACATGACGTTTATGAGCGGATTCTCTCTTCATTAGGAGTTGGCAATCCTCACAAACCATATTCCTTGTGGGAACGAAAAAGTGATTGCAGAACTTATGCACATCACTATAGTCTTTGTATTTGTCGCTTCGTTTCGTGGCTTTTATCGCTCCATGCAGTTTGGAAATGAAATTTTCTTTTGTGAATTCAACCTTATTTTTTTCTATGTAATCCAGAGAATCTGTGGCCAAGTATTTATCCATGATAACAGCCATGTCATTCGATCCCTGGCCTATAATTGTCCATCCATGACCATCGCCACCAGCATCAAGTAAGGCCTTCAATTGTTTCAATGTTTTGTCAACTGTAATAGACCTGCCAAGTTGCTCCTTGGAATGATATATCAGATCCACGCGGGCGTGGAATTGCCTTATCTTTTGCTCCTCCCAGACCTCGGTGGCCAATTTCTCATTCTTGATTGTCTCTGTGTGCCTCTTTCCAGCATATATAAACTCTAAGACGATCTCTTCTCTTTTCACCACCTCTTTCGTACGTTTCATGAACTTCCTAATCCAATCCAAGTCATCTCCTCCGTATAGGCAGATCACTCTTTTTTCTTCTACCTGTTAGAAATGACAAGGACGAGCATTTTCATAACCAAATTATAAAAATCCTACCTCTAGATCCCAAGAAATTAAAAAGGGAAAGTTTTTGGACTTAAGTAGACAATTTGTATAGACAGTACTAATTGGGTTTTGTAATTTGATATGCAAGAATATTAAGCCTTACCCATTGTTGTTTCTCACTAACAACTACTTCAATCAAAAGCCGTTGAATGCTCCATTTGTTCCAAAGGGTTTCCTCTCTCTGAGCATGGAAAGGGTAGGCTGCGCTTCCCCATACCATGATCATTTGGTATGCATCGGAGTTGACAACCTTTCCATAGGCATCGAATACTACCATCGCTGGCTTCCTCTCAAGGAGCCACTCCGTTTTGATGTATTGAGTGACGTAAGACGGGAGTGTCACAGAATAATGCAGTGAGTGACATTTCATCAGGCCTGCCTTGCTGCGTATTGTCGTTTCAATCTCAACCGTCTGCGTGTTGTCACGAATTGGGAGCCAGACTACTCCATACTGCCTCTCTGTCTTGGAAACCTGCTGGCCAACTTCTTTGACCTGTTCCTCTGAGATATCCAAGTATGATAAGATCAATATCACTGTCTTGCTCTTCAGTACATCCAAGCTCTCCTGTTTCATTTTGTTAAGAAAATGACTTGCTTTTAACGAATTCAAGTAGAATGAATTGGAAATGGCACGAGTATGAATATGAAAAATATGCAAACTGGCATTTATGATTTTGACGAATCGGAAGGATTTTCAGCATCTTAAGGTCATTCTACCAATGTACTTCTTGACAGATGAGGTTAATAGAGAATATTGTAGGGCATGTTTCTTTACAGGAACTCATGGAATTTTTGTCTGGAAATTCTCGAACAAGATGGTATTCCTGAATGATTCCATGTACTTGAGCATTCTTAAATTCCACATAAAAGCAAATGGGATGGTTGAAATTTGGAACCTTTTAGGTGGTTGGAATTTTGAAATGCTTAAAAAGAACATGACATTTGCAAATGGCAGAAGATAAGATGTCACATCATATCCAAAAATTCCAAACATAACAAGTTTCTATTAAGAATTTTATGAAAGAAGCAGGCCCTAAAGAAGGTTGGATGAGGAAAGGACATATTTTGCATATGCAACGTTCTTTACAATATCGATAATTTTTAAGAAGGCATCTTAACACCCTATTTGAATTCATCCAAGTCAGATTGATCAAGTTCCAAGGGCGAAAGGACTATTATTCTTGCTTTACTGAGCAATGAAATGAAAATGTTTATATATATATATATATACGTTAAAATCGTACCTCAACTTCGGTGGCTCCATTAAAGAGAGCTTTACCATCCTTTGTCTGAATTAATTCAGAGAGAATCTTCATGTTGTCAGTTTGGGTAGTTCTTAAGAGGTATTGAATCCTATAGTAACCCTCCTTGAATTTCTTTTCCTCTGCAGGAATAGTTCATAATGCATCAGCCTATCATCGATCACCACAGTGTGCATTGTATAATTCAAAACATTTCCCTTGTAATGCCTCATTTGCGATAGGATCCTCAACAAGTATATTCTTGATGTGAAAGATTGTGAGAAAACATAATTGATTAATGTAAAATAATAGTTAGATTGACTGGTATCATGTATACAAATTAGTCCAATCCAAGGTTTTGGCACATGTTATACTCACCCGACTTTGTTTTAAGTTCGACATGGATGTTGGTAAGCCTTTCAGTTAGTGCACTCATTTCTTCCCGTGACTCTATTATCGAGACCATGTTCCTGAAATCAATTTAGTCCGAAAAATATCACAATGTTAAAGTCATAAAAAGAATATAAATAATAATCACACAAAAACATAATCACGCAAAATGGTCATTACTAATGTCAAAAACTACCTATTTATCATTACCCAAAAGGATACCATGCAAAATTTTTAGGTATTGAAGCTGAACTTCGGCCCAATTGACAATCGAAACCTGGACCCATATTCATGAAGCCCTCGGACTAGGGTCTGCCAAGTCAAGCTCTCATCGAGATGCCTGAATGAGTATAAATTAAGTTTCATATTCAATTTGGCTTTGGCCTGGTGTTTAATTTGGACCAAAAAGACTAACAAGCAATAACAGTGGTCTCATTTACCGACTACTAAGAGAACCAAACATCTAAAATATATTGCATGAGCCCTATTCTGGGTCCAATTAACCACTAGGTCTCGGGCTACGCTCAGTTCAGCCGGACCAGGAATTCTTTCTTGGGGGAATTTCTTTGGGGTCCCACATATGAAAAACTTATATAGTTTTCAAAATATGTAATAGCTTTTTTGAAAATATGGGGGGGCCATATATATGCTAAGAATTATAAAATTTTCTAAAGAAAATTTGGGTTTTCAGAAATTGTGGAGGAGCAATATGTAAAACTCCATAAAACTTTGTAAAGAATAAAGGGGTTCTCATAAATCTTGGAGGGGCTATAGGTAAAAATTCATTAAATTCACTTAAGAAAGAAGGGGATTTTTAAATATTATGGGGGACCATGGCCCCGGCCAGCCCCACTAGGTCCGCCCCTGGATACGCCCACAGTTGTGTGACCTATCAGATGTCTGGTCATAATCCAGTTACATCTTTAGACTTGAACATATATAAATATATAACCCAAATCCAAATTATCTGCATTCACCCATGATTGAAAAGGCAAGCTCGCAATTGGCTTGAACTTACTGTTGGCTCATAAAGCTAATGCTTTGGGAGCAACAAGTAACAATGCCTCTGACAGCCCAGTAAACAGCAGTTGCGAGATCATAATCAGTGTAAGGAGGTTTGTCATGGGAGATGTACTGGGAGGGAAGACCATTCAGCTCGATGACAGTCTTGGTGATACATATTACAACAGTCAAGAGACCGCTAATAAGAGTTTCTAGCTCGCTGATTTCTGGCAATGGCTTAAGTCGAAGCACATAATTGGCAAGTGGATTTGCGGCAGGTGGTTTTGATACAAGGCGAAACTCCCCATAGCTTACAGCGAAAGCTGAGAGGACTAACACCAGCTTATCTTCCCATGAATAGCTTACAAGTTTCTCGAACAGTGTGATTGTTATGGACTTTATACCTCCCCCGCCAGAGCAATCGCATGATAACTGGAAACATGCATTTGGCGTCAATGTAGCTCAGATACCTAGTAAGTAGAAAGATGTAAGCAATTGCACCCGAAATTACCTCACATCCAATTTTATGTAGGATGAATGCAAGTCTTTCAGTTATCCCTTTCTGGGGCTCATTGTCTAGGACATTTGAATCTATTATCGGATCCTGCATCAAAATGTTTTTCCAAATGATTCACATGAGATGCTCATAGCGTTAGCTCCACAATAATTGATGTTATTCAATGTGCTTGATAGCACAAGGGCGGAAATAGAAAATGGATTCAGTTCAAATTAGCAAGACAATTCGATGAATATCACTATATAGTCAAAGTAAGTAATAGGCAACAAAAATCAATTCCAAACTCACAAGGAAATGATATGGAATGTAGATTTACTGCTCTTTCTTAAATGTGATTCCAGTTTTTATATTGTTGAATTTTTTTATTGGCTTTAGAATCTGCATTTTTATTCTTTTTTATTAGAATATGGCGGACTTTGCTAGCAACAATGTTGTTGAGGAAAGGATTTTCCATGTAGGCTAACGGCCCGTCAAGAAGAATGGATAAGCCCGAAAGGATACAATTTAAAATTAGTAAAGATAGATATGAATAATTGTAATTTATTCGAGAATCTTGCTCAAAATATATCAAAATGGAGAAACCAGATCCGTGCAGCCACAACCAATTAACATAGTTGGGACGACGCTTTGATAATGATGATGATGTGCGGGCGGCAGGCTCCATTTTCGATTCTCATTAATTCTCTCACTATTTAGACAATAAGTGGATCAAGTTGCAAGAATGTCACTGAAACCATATTCGTGGCAAAATTTAAAACGGGAACAAAAAGGAGATGAGAAAAATAAGAACATTGTAGAGTGGAGTGTGTTTTAAATACTAAGAACAAAGGAGAATAAAAATAATGATAGAATGGAGTTTGGAATGTACGCGGGCAAGTGTAGAGAATTCGTGACACAGGATGTCGTGGGCCATTCTGAGAAGGGCTGTTTTATCCACATCGAAGTTGTCATCGGGCCTGTGGGTCGACATGATTTTCTTTACCGCCTCCTTTTGGCTCGAGATCGGTGCCATTTTCTACACTATTCAGCAATTGCAGAGAGAGAGAGAGAGCTTTGTGTTGTGTGACTGTGGTTGAGAAATGCATCTAATTCGAAAGCCCTATTTATAGACCGATTCTCCTCCTTTTCTCGCACAGACTGGTAATGGAAAGAAAGTAAAGAAGATTATCAGCACATGGGTGATGCACATGCGTGAGAACGGACACGGAAACGCATATGCCCACATGGGTGATAAACATGGGTGAGAACAGCACATGGGTGATGCACTACCATTCGTGAACACCCTTTCTGCATCGACCTTTCACCAAAGATAAAGGATCTCACCTAGCGTACACATGGGTACACATGCGTTGATGTGTTTGCAGAGGCATAGTTGAGAGAAAAAAAAGAAGAAAAAAGAATATGAACAATTTCGAAAAGCATGTTGAGCGAACCACAATTATTTAACTTGACACGAACAAAATATTGTGATTTGTAATACTTAAAGATTATTTTATTTTATGTGCACACACTTAAACTTGAAATCTCAGTTTTTTTTTCCCTTTGTTTTTTGATAGTATGTATTTTGCCTTTTTTCATATGTGCCTATTATTTTATTTTGAGGATTTTACATCAATAGTGCCGTGCCGTGCCCAGGCGCCTGGGTCTCAGCCTAGCTAGCATGCCCAGGGCTCGGACTTATATGGGTCGTGCCAACCATGGGCGGCCCACGCCCCTCTTTTTTTTTTTTTTTAAATTTAAAAAAACTAATAAGCTTGAATTAAAAAACTGTAACTAAAATAAATAACACACTTACACACATGAGTTATGACACACTCATTGGAAAAAAAAAGATATCAAATAGATTATATTTCTTTGAAATTAAGTTACAAAATAATATATATATAAGTTTGAACTTTGAATAATATGATTAAATTCAGACTTTATGAGAAATGAGAAAATAACAAATTGCAACTTTGAAAACTTTGATACATTCTAAAAAAGTATTAACAAATGGAAAAGGAGTACATTTGGTAAAAAAAATATTACAACATGAAAAACTATGATAACTTCACAAAAAAGTATACGTTGATAAATTTCAAACACTATGATATGTCATAAATGTGATACCGACAGCTCATCTTCTATCTCATATTCATTCATCATGTTCTGTGTTCTATCCTTTACTTGATACCAGTCCCGCAGGCAAATGCGTCTCCACAGCTTCTTCTAACAGTATCATCCTCTTGGGGTTAATGCGGCGCCCACTTGCACTAAATGCTTACTTTGATGCAACTGTTGGCGCTGAAATTGTTAGTATATCACGGGCCATAGTGAAAAGCACATGAAACGTAGATTCGTATGTTTTTCACCATGCCAAAAGGTCAAAATCATCTTTATCATCTGGGAGTGGAATCAGATTTATTTGTACGTACATTGTTAATTCATTAAGATTGTGAGAAAATCCCCTGAAAGAAAATGAATTACTCCCTATAGTGCTCCTCATAATACCCCAAATGGCCTTATTTTTATCTTTATGTGTTTGGAGAAGGCTCATAGAGACATTGGGTGTTTTGGATCTACCCATTTGAGTTGCATATTCCAAAAAAAATGTGCTTCTAAAGAAGTTTTAATTGTAGACTATCATTTACATTAATTTGATTCATATTGTCATTTAATTCCTTAATTAAAGCTTTTACACCAACTAATTTCAACGTATGATCTAATACAACAAGTATGATCTAAAGTTATAGCAATTACTTTATTTTCAATATTATACTATCTGATTTTGCATGGATAGTTGACCCAATTCTAGCATCAATGTATGAGAATTCTTGTAAAGAAAACGCGATCATTATCTTCTACATAATCCAATCACTATTAATATAATTAACGTGATTGAAATATTATGAAATATAACTTTTAAATTCTCTTTTTTAAAAAAAAAGCTTTTATTGCCCAGCACAGTCAGACGAGAGAATCGTATCGTACCATACGTTCAGTCAGATTCTCATGCCTAGCCTAGATGTGGATTTATTTTTTTTACATGCTTCGTTTCAAAAGACTCTAGCATTTTCCATCAAACCATTACTTTATTAGAATGCTCTCATGATTGCTAGCCGAAGCATAGTTTAAGAACACCGACGCGTCGTGATCCGTTGCGGGGAACCTTAAAACCATTACATCATTCGCTGAGCAGTGCCCGAGGTAGGTGCCTTGGAGGGTGCCACCAGAGGGGGACGCACGTCTCTTCAGTGGCTGACTTGTGCGTTGGCTAACACAAGTTGATTTTTTTTTTCTTTTTTTTTAAAGAGCTTCTAATGCCACGCCCAAAATTTATTCTCCCATGCCTCTGCTCGATGCGCACAACTTGAGTATAAAAAATAAATGTCAAGGGCATTTTTTTTTTTTTTTTGATAGTGATGCCCTTCGTTCACCATTATGAAGAAGCGTAGCTGTGTTACAGAACTTTAACTCTCTCTGCCCCTTCACTGCCCTTTCCTATAAGATCATGTCACAATTTAAAATTACAAGCCCCCAGACCCTGGAAGAGAATTCACAGCGTCAATTTTCTTCTTGAATGTATAAATAGAAATAATCAGCAATGGAGGAAAAGATAAGAGTTCAAAAAAATAGCACAGGAAATGGAAATGTGACATCAGTAACGTAAGTGTTGAAGTAGCACAACAAAATGATCATATGCTGCCAAAAGCAGGAGAGCTTTCATGCTGAGGGCATTGAATTCTCTGTAAGTTTTCACTCGGATATGAGCAGGGCCTGTGACTTGATTTAATTAATGAACAACAGGTGATTAACTCCTTAGGACTCATTTTGTTAATTCCACTTGTAAAGTAAAGTTAAATTAAACATCACATCATAAGTATTTTTTATAAAAACTTCCTCCATCCTTTTTAATAAAAAGTCAAAAAGCAACTACATTTACTCACTAAAAGACAAAAAAAACTATATTTTTCCATACAAAAAGTCAAAAATATTCCATCCCAAATAACTAAAAATAAAATACCATCATAACTCACTTAAATTTTTGTATTTATCCAACAATCCCATTCACAAGTTAATAATAGGATTCGGATGCAAATCTTACAAATATATATTTATTTTATTAAATCTTACAATTTAAGGGATTCGACTAAGCGGGAATAGTCGCACCCTAGAGGTTAACACTAGTAATCCTCAACTTTTTTTCTTACTCTCTTTCTTTCTTTGTTTTTTTTTTTCTAGCATTTCTAGTTTTAAAAGGATATTCAATGGTTAGCAAAATCTCTCAAGAATTTTTACAATTTTGGGGAGTATCTAAATAAAAATAAAGAACAAGCATGTGACTAAAGTGTTTGACCATATGTATGGGGGGTTTTGTTGTGCATTACTGTCTCTAATTTTTTCTGACTTTTTTTCATGAATATTTTCTTAATTTCAGGAGACAATATAGCCATGTAAGATTCATGACTTGAATTTTATTTTTATTTTTTGACGTGAAAATGGGGGAAAAACCATGGAACCGTGTTCATTTATCCTAGCAATGTCGAAACTTAAAACATATTTAATTATTCATACACATCATTTATAATATATTAAAAATGTCAATGGTATTCTTCATATGATTGTATCATAATCTTACTTGTCACAGTAATTATGCTGCTACATACATGATTACATGAAAATGGATGGGTTTTGAATAACCACTTTTTCCTTCACTTTTATTAATATTTAATTTTTTTATTTTTATAAGAAAAATGAAAAATCCTAAAATTCACGATACGATTTGATTCGTTCTCTTGAACCGTTGAATGATTTGCGATACGATTTTTATTTCCAGAATAATGGATATGGGAGCTAAACTAGAGACACCTAACAGACCCATGCACAACTTCTAAATGGTCCCAATTCCATATGTATATCTACAATTTCACTATAAAGCATGTTGCTCTAGATCACTGAAACTCCACCATCATTGACTAATGAGAACCTCTCTTTTTAAACCAGACTCTAATCGCCATTCCCCTTTTCTTTGAGAAAAAAAAATTTGCCACCTCTTTTGACTCTATCAAATGCACATATTTCAGAGATGCCAAGTTTCTTCCAACTTTTCTGTGACTGAGACCTGAATAAAGTGTTATCCAACCTCTAGAAGACATGTCCTTTCCCGGTGGAGAGTTTCTTCCCAAATTAGTGACAATTGGGTTCCAGATTGCCTCTGAGCAATGATTAGACCCCAATGGTAGTCAATATAATCATAGATCCACCACCTCTATATATTCAATGCATCTAAAGCAGGCCCGACCTGAGCATGTGCAGGAGGTGCGGCAGCCTAGAGCCCATTATTGAAAGGGGCCCTTCATTACATGTAATGAGTCATATGGCCTAATAATTTATTCCATAAAATTTTAACGAGTCTAAATATTTGTTTTAAAGGAGCCCAACAAGGCTACAATACAAAGACAATTAAAATAGAAAGGGCCCACTGCACTATGCCCAATTGGCAATTGCCCATTAATTTATTCAACTAAAAATGGTCCACCGCTCCAATTGACATCGTCCCAAAAGAGCCAATCAAAAGAGCCAATCAAAACAGCCCACCACATTTGTTGCCCAATTGCCCATCACCCATTCATTCGATTTATTCAATTTCATCCACCAAACCAAATCTTCTCAAGCAAACTTCCAAACCAAACGCCACTCAGCAGTCTGCAATCTGCATGCCTCTCTCTCTCTCTCTCTCTCTCTCAAGTCTTAGACTCTCAGACAGTTCATTATCTCGTCCAAAGTCCAAACTAGGTAAATTTACTTTTTTTTAAACGTCTATCTTCTTACTTCTTAGTTCTTATAAATTATAATCTAATAATCTTATTCAGTTATTCTATAAATCTATAATAGATTTGTTATTTTGTTACAATATGTAATTATGTATTTATCGGATGATCTGATTATCTGAAGATTGAAATTTTGAATCATATGATTTTTTAATAGTTTTATACAGATAAAATTTGGAAAATGAATAACATAATAAGGTATCTTTAATCCTTTTTATCTGCCTATCTGGTTAACTGGTTTGAGATGGTTTATGGACCAATCGGCCACTGCTCAATCAAAATAGCCAAGCATAAATATAATAGTCTATATTTTGTAATTTTGTAAGCTATTAGCAATTAATTTTGTAAGCTATTAGCAATAATCTTGATGTATGACATTAATATTAATAAATAATTCAGAACTTCTAGTCACATTTTGCTTGACTTACGTGAGAAATTTATTTGTTTATGTATTAAATGTATTTATCGTATGAAATTATTTGATTTGTAATGAAATTACTATTTTTGGGCTAAATATATGAAAACATGTTATATATATATATGTGTATATATTAAAAAATTATAAAAATGAATAAAGGGCCCATTTTAGTGATTCGCCCCGGGCCTTTGAAAAGTCAGGACCGGCCTTGATCTAAAGGAATGTGGGATGACATGGAAAGGCTTATGACATACTTACATCATTTCCTTGTTTTGATTCTATCAAATAACAACTAAACTTCATACATATCTTTTGTCATACATTTTTCTTTATTAGTAAATGATATCCTTATCCACATATTCAATTTCCATTAAACAACACAAGGCAAATTCTTGACAAATCACAAGAAACGAATAAAATAGATTCAAGTAATATGCACTACCTTTTTAACAGGGCAGGCAAAGTAATTCCTACCAGCATCTTTCTCATCCTTTTCAGTAAGAAGAATGCACTTTCCAGCCCCACAAGAGCAGGTTGGGTATGGAGACTCAAGAACATTAGGAACCCCATTAAAAGTAATTGTGTCACACCACTTGAAGAAATTGCAACCGCTGGCCTATTGTCACGTCCCCCCCGAACCCGATAAAAGAATAACCGGATCCGGAGAGTGAATTTTAGGACTAATTAAAATTTTTGTCCTTTGGGCCCACGGATCGTGAGTCCGCGGTGAGGTTATAATATTTTAAACCTCATGTGGTACAACAAATGTAGAGTTCATATAACTCTAAGCAAATGGATCATCAACAGTGAATCATAATTCTCATTAAATTTAAAGTTTCAAGAAAGAATAAACAGAAACTAAGAGTTAAATTAATTTATTACATTGGCCATCCCAATAAACAAGGCCAATAAAAGAACAAGTCAATGAATGTGAAAGTTCTAACGAGGAATAAAAGAGAAGTAAAAAGTCTAATGAATATCCCCATGTGACTCTCTAGTGCCGGAAGTGATGACGCTACTCTATGTCATCGGCACGCCACTCTCGTGCCTCCTCTGCTGGTTGGAGATCCTCTGGGATCTCCTCACCGGTCTGCTCATCGTAGTTGAAATCACCTGATGTGCCTGCACACCAAGAAACAGAGTCAACGACACGTTGAGCAATAGATAAGCAAAACATAATAAACACGACATGCATCAAATATAGATTAATGACAAGTAGTAATCATGTGAATACAAGGAATGAGAAGCTAGGCATAAAGCAAGATTAATAATCCATAGTAACAATAATAGGAATCCTAGCAACCATCTAACAACAACCACTATCTATGCAATGCAAAACAAGAACAAGAGGGAGACTCCGAGGATGTCCAAAGCCACCTCCCGGGGTACCGGTAACAATCCACTTCGGACTACTGATACCAAAGTCTAGGTCCAGTTGGATCCTAGCTCCGGGTCCTGGGAATAGCAGCACGGTCTTAGCCCACTCCCAGCTATTCAACGCCATGGACGCAGTCCTACGCCGACTGCCCACCCCGACAACCGAGTAATCGGTTCGCCATTAAACCCCAAACTGCAGATGGCCATGATATGCAAAAAATAACAGAGTGGTTCTGACACAAGGACAACAAGACAAGCAAGCCTGGCTAGTTCCATGTATAAGACAAGATCATAGGGATTATCTTATTCAAGACGATACAAGACAAGTGAAACACGTGATAATCCCTTTCATACTAGCCAGTTATGTTCATCAATACAAGACACAGGTTCCTATGGTACACTCTAAGTCAAGTCCAAGTCCTAAATTCTATGAGAATTTATGTTTCATATATAATTGAGTATTTTATGCCAAGAGAGTGTACAAGGAGAATGGTAACAACGGATATAATTTACAAGTCAAAGAGAATTTACTATCCAATCCTAGGTACGTGGTGTCATCCCTGTACCCCACGTGTTCTAACAGATCGAGTATGTCTGGAAAATTGATCAATGATGCTTTTAGGAAAATCCCTTGGTGTATAATCATGTTGAGCATCATTCAATTCAACTCCATATGCATTTGGTTACACTACGTGTAATACACGAATACCTAGACAACCCATCAAAGAATACCAAGCCATGTACTTCGATTTTAATCCCCATTAATGGTCAAGTAAAAGTAAGGTTAATGGTTTCCAACATCTAAGGCCATACATAAGTTAAACAGTCTCTTTCTCAAATTACAAGAGTCGAATCCTTAATTCAATTAATTACATCACTTTCCGACCTCCAATCGTGATGAAACTAGAACCATTGGATTCTCCGTCTCGAGTGCTTTACTTTGGGACTATAATCCTTTCTATTTTTTTCTCTCTTAATTTTATCCGTTATAACTGGAGAATTTCAGGTCAAGATTACCATGGATACCATGAAAGTGAAGAGGAGGGAAGACGCATGCGCATGCTGAATCATGGCAATTGTGCAACTTGCGGTCAGGATTCTTCTCTGTCTTCGACTTCCGAACACGACAATTGCCGGTCACACAAGAGTGTTGCAAATCAGGAAAATCTTGGCTGTCTATATGGTACCGCAGGATGGAAGTGACGGCGGAGATTTCTTCTTATTTTTCAGGGTACAATGCCCCTTTTGTACAGAAATAACAGGTAAGGTATCCCTCTAGGTCAGCAGGTCGGACCCTATATGGACATAGAACCAGACCCGTTTATCAATGAAAATCTAAATTAGATTCCGGATGCAAACCTGATAATGAATTGTTACCTGAAATAGATTCAAATCCGTTTTTTTATAGGTCAGAACCTCCGAATCTGGTCCGGATCCTATAGTAATTGTAAAGATTAAGAGATATCCCGGAAGAACACTTATCAGGGGCGGGCGGCGGGCCCACTTCTCAAGACAGGGAGGAGAGTTGAAAATTGACGTACACACTGTATGTTTCAATTATTGGGCCCACATTATGGGGGAATGGAAGGATCGATCAGTTGTTACTTGGTGCTTAATCTAATCGTTTTGGTGCCAAGTTGTCATAGGGATAACCACGGTTTATGTATTAGATCTAGAGGTTCACGTGTAGATAACTATGGTTTTAGGATGAGTGAATGTATATTACTAATATATATATATATATATATTTTTTGTGTGTTGGGCGTGGGATTTTGGCGTTTTGGTTTGGGTCTTTGGGGGCACCCGCAGCCGCCGGGGGGGGGGGGGGGGGGGCATTGCCAAAACTGGATTGAAACTCAAATTAATCAAAAGGACTTTTTTTTTTTTTTTTGTTGCAATTTAGGGGGGGGGGGGGGGGGGGGGGGGCAATGCCCATGCCCGCAGCCCCCCCTAGTTCCGCTAGCGTGAATGGTCATGTCATTCGTCCAGTAGTTCCACACACTATAGATAAATGGTTGATCTTTCATCAAATGGTTTATCTATGTAGATAGTTTAATTAAAAGATCCCACATAAATAACCCCATGCAGATAGTTTAACTAAATGAAATCAAACAGCCATTCGGAATGAAAAAAGAGTCCCCTTGAAGAAGAAAATTCTAAGAATTAGGTGAAAAGATTTGGAGATCATATTTGCTTTCTAAGCTTAAGCAGAGAGGGATAATCTCCTTTATGCATCTAGTTCCATTCTCCTTTTTAGTTTTCAAACTTTTTTTTTTCTTATAAAGTTCCTCTAAAGAGCAGCAATGAGGTGGCACTCTATAGATTAATACGTACGTATTAATTAAGTTTCATGCAAATTGAATAATAAATTATATTTAATATCAAAATTAAGTATTAATTAATAAAACTACATGATTTGATTGAATGATATATATATCCATTTGTATAATCATCAGAATATTAATTCATATTAAATAAATTCACAATTCTTTTAGATGATTTAAACTGCTTGTATATTTAGCAAAACATTAATTAAATGTTCAGTACTTCAGTATACTTTATGAGAAAACGACTCCTACATTACCAAAATATCCTTCGACTCAGAGTCAATAAGATTTTAAGTTGAGCCCACCTACATAATAGCCATTTCGGATCACATAAATAATTATTGCAATGGTAGTGGGCTTTATTAAATAAGACACACACGATACCCATTAGCTCCAAATAATCTATCTAGCTATGAAGCCAATTAGGGGCCATTTGTTTGTCTTTTATGCATTGGATAGAAAAACGGATTTTGTATATGTAGATGCTACACATGTAGATTTTACATATGCAAATCAGATTAGTATATTTGTCAAAATCACTATTTTCATAAGCGTACATGCATCCAACGGTTTTATATATATTTGAATGGTTTTAGACATTTCTCACAAACCTCTCAAAATACATATAGATTAAGATATGAAACTAAACATCTTGATGATTATCATTAATACAAGAATAATGGATGGTTCGAATCATCAAAAGTACAAAAAATTATAGAATGTGACTTCGATCATATATTACTCACAAGTTTATATGGGCTTATTAGTTCAATAAATAAATTGACAATTTGAATTACATATATGGGGTCCACAGTAATGTGAAAAAAACAAGTCTGGCTGATGGGCTCACGAGAGTGCAATTAATATGTTAGTTCTGATTGTGATTTTCACTCCTCTTTAGGTGCGAAGATTTTGGTGGGTAAATAGCCTTGTTTACGTACTAATTTTTACACATCATTTACATATCAAATAAGTACTCTTTCGACAACTAAGGGTTGTTCAATTGGTTGGCAACCTTGTTTGTTACCTGGCTACCGTTACCTAGGAATCAATCTTAGGATAAGCCACTTTTCCCACTTGTATGGCTTAACTTCCTACAGCCCCTTTGGCCGGGTACCAAAGAAAAACAGAAGGTAATCTTATCAAAATATAATTCGGTAATTTAGATAATTACAAACCCAATATTAAAGCAGAACCATGTTAAACCCAATCATAGCCAACGCGATCCTACTCCATTGCTTCATCCACATATATCAGCACCACAGTAAGTACTTGCATAACAAACAGAAGGATCCACGTTACATTAGCAAACAAAGAGAAGGACAACATTCAAACATACACACATTACAGTAGCAAACAAAGGAACGAATTACATTCGAACAACCTTACAAACCCCTGCATCACTCCATAACAGGGCTCGAAGGTACTTATTCACTTATATAGACACACCGACATAAGGTGACACACCAACTGATTCTGAGAGGCTGGGCATGTTGCTTATTTACTTAACAGTCAGAGCAGACTGTGACTTGCCGGCTGCAACTGATCCTGATTGTCCCGAAGTGGTTCTCATTTCATGGACCACATGAAGTTTATGAGCGGATTCTCTACCCAATGGGAGGTGGCAATCCGCACAAACCATATTCCCTGTGGGAACGAAAATGTGATTGCAGAACTTATGCACATCCTCACCATACTCTTTGTATTTGCTGCTTCGTTTCACGGCTTTTATCGCTCCATGCAGTTGGGAAATGAAATTTTCTTTTTTGAATTCAATCTTATGTTCTTCTATGTAATCCAGAGAATATGAGGTCAAGTTTTTATCCATGATAACAGCCAAGTCATGCGAACCCTGGCCTATAATTGTCCATCCAGGACCATCGCCACCAGCATCAAGTAAAGCCCTCAATTGTTTCAATGTTTTGTCAACTCTAATCGACCTGCCAAGTTGCGCCTTGGACTGATATATCAGATCCACGCGGGTGTGGAATTGCCTTATCTTTTGCTCCTCCCAGACCTCGGTGGCCAATTTCTCATTCTTGATTGTCTCTGTGTGCCTCGTTCCAACATATATAAACTCTAAGACAATCTCTTCGCTTTTCACCAACTCTTTCGTACGTGTCATGAACTTCTTAATCCAAACCAAGTCATCTCCTCCGTATAGACAGATCACTCTTTTATCTTTTACCTGTTAGAAATGACAAGGACGAGCATTTTCATAACCAAATTATAAAAATTCTACCTCTACATCCCAAGAAAAAGGGAAAGTTTTTGGACTTAAGATAGACAATTTGTATAGACAGTACTAATTGGGTTTTGTAATTTGATATGCAAGAATATTTAAGCCTTACCCATTCTTGTTTCTCACTAACAGCTACTTCAATTAAAAGCCGTTGAATGCTCCATTTTCTCCAAAGGGTTTCCTCTCTCTGAGCATGGAAAGGGTAGGCTGCGCTTCCCCATACCATGATCATTTGGTATGCATTGGAGTTGACGGCCTTTCCATAGGCATCGATTACTACCATCGCTTGCTTCCTCCCAAGGAGCCACTCCGTTTCGATGTATTTAGTGACGTAAGACTGGAGTGTCACAGAATAATGCAGTGAGTGACATTTCATCAGGCCTGCCTTGCTGCATATTATCTTTTCAATCTCAACCGTCTCCGTTGTTTTGACTGTCTTGTCAGGAATTGGGAGCCAGACTACTCCATACTGCCTCTCTGTCATGAAAACTGTTGGCCAACTTCTTTGACCTGTTCCTCCGAGATATCCAAGTATGAGAAGAACAATATCACTGTCTTTTTCTGCAGTACATCCAAGCTCTCCTGTTTCATGTGTTTAAGAAAATGACTTGCTTTTAACGAATTCAAGTAGAATGAATTGGAAATGCACGAGTATGAATATGAAAAATATGCAAACTGGCATTTATGATTTTGACAAATAGGAAGGATTTTCAGCATCTTAAGGTCATTCTACCAATGTCCTTCTTGACAGATGAGGTTAATAGAGAATATTGTAGGGCATGTTTCTTTACAGGAGCTCATGGAATTTCTGTCCGGAAATTCTCGGACAAGATGGTATTCCTGAATACTTCCATGTACTTGAGCATTCATAAATTCCACATAAAAGCAAAAGGGATGGTTGAAATTTGGAACCTTTTAGGTGGCTGAAATTTTGAAATGCTTGGAAAAAAATATGAAATTCGCAAATTTCAGGAGATAAGATGTCACATTATATCCAAAAATTCCAAACATGACAAATTTCTATCAAGAATTTTAGGAAAGAAGCAGGCCTAAAGAAGGTTGGATGAGGAAAGGACTGAGGACATATTTTGCATATCCAACCTTCTTTACAATATCAATAATTTTTAAGAAGGCATCTTAACACCCTATTTGAATTCATCCAAGTCAGATTAATCGAGTTCCAACGGTGAAAGGACTATTATTCTTGCTTTACTGAGCAATGAAATGAAAATATTTTTTTATATATATGTTAAAATCGTACCTCTACTTTGGTGGCTCCATTATAGAGAGCTTTAGTGCCATCCTTTGTCTGAATTAACTCAGAGAGAATCTTCATGTTGTCAGTTTGGATAGTTCTTAAGAGGTATTGAATCCTATAGTAACCCTCTCTTTCTTTCTTTTCCTCTGCGGGAATAGTTCATAATGCATCAGCCTATCATCGATAATGAAACCATAGTGTGCATTGTATAATTCAAAACATTTCCCTTGTAACGGCTCATTTGTGATATGATCCTCAACAAGTATATTCTTGATGTGAAAGATTGTGAGAAAACATAATTGATTAATGTAAAATAATAATTAAATTGACTGGTATGTATACAAATCAGTCCAAGGTTTTGGCACATGTTATACTCACCGCATATTATTTTAAGTTTGTCATGGATGTTGGTAAGTCTTGCAGTTAGTGCACTCATTTTTTCCCTTACCTCTATCATCGAGACCATGTTCCTGAAATCAATTTAGTCCGATAAATATCACAATGTTAAAGTCATAAAAAAAATATAAAACATAATCACACAAAATGGTCATTACTAATGTCAAAAACTACCTATTTATCATTACCCAAAAGGATACCATGCAAAATTTTTAGGTATTGAAGCTGAACTTCGGCCCAATTGACAATCGAAACCTGGACCCATATTCATGAAGCCCTCGGACTAGGGTCTGCCAAGTAAAGCTCTCATCGAGATGCCTGAATGAGCATAAATGAAGTTGCATATTCAATTTGGCTTTGGCCTGGTGTTTAATTTGGACCAAAAAGACTAACAAGCAATAACAGTACGTGGTCTCATTTACCGACTACTAAGAGAACCAAACATCTAAAATATATTGCATGCATGAGCCCTATTCTGGGTCCAATTAACCACTAGGTCTCGGGCTACGCCCAGAGCCAGACCAGGAATTCTTTCTTGCGGGGATCACTATGAAGATAAAAAATTTCTTTGGGGTCCCACTTTTGAAAAACTTATAGTTTTCAAAATATGTAATAACATTTTTGAAAATATGGGGGGGTCCATGCGTAAAGAATTATAAAATCTTCTAAAGAAAAATTGGGTTTTCAGAAATTGTGGAGGGGTCATATGTAAAACTCCATAAAACTTTGTAAAGAATAAAGGGGTTCTCAAAAATCTTGGAGGGGCTATAGGTAAAAATTCATTAAATTCACTTAAGAAAGAAGGAGATTTTTAAAAATAATGGGGGGACCATGGCCGCTGCCAGCCCCACTAGGTCCGCCCCCGGCTACGCCCACAGTTGTGTGACCTATCAGATGTCTGGTCATAATCCAGTTACATCTTGAGATTTGAACATATATAACCCAAATCCAAATTATCTGCATTCACCCATGATAGAAAAGGCAAGCTTGCAATTGGCTTGAACTTACTGTTGGCTCATAAAGCTAATGCTTTGGGAGCAACAAGTAACAATGCCTCTGACAGCCCAGTAAACAGCAGTTGAGAGATCATGATCAGTGTTAAGAGAATTGTCATGGGAGATGTACTGGGAGGGAAGAGCATTCAGCTCGATGATAGTCTTGGTGATACGTATTACGACACTCAAGAGACCACCAATAAGATCAGTTTCTTGCTCGCTGATTTCTGGCAATGGCTTAAGTTGTTGCACATACTCGAGAAGTGGATTTCCGTCAGGTGGCTTTGAGACAAGGCGAAACTCCCCATAGCTTACCGCGAAAGCTGAGAGGACTATCAACAACTTATCTTCCCATGAATAGCTTACAAGTTTCTCGAACACTGTGATTGTTATGGACTTTATACCTCCCCCGCCAGAGCAATCGCATGATAACTGGAAACATGCATTTGGCGTCAATGTAGCTCAGATACCTAGTAATTAGAAAGATGTAAGCAATTGCACCCGAAATTACCTCACATCCAATTTTATGTAGGATGAATGGAAGTCTTTCAGTTATCCTTTTCTCATTTGAATCTGTTATCGGATCCTGCATCAAAATGTTTTTCCAAATGCTTCACATGAAATGCTCTTAGCGTTAGCTCCACAATAATTGATGTTATTCAATGTGCTTGATAACACAAGGGTGGAAATGAAAAATGGATTCAGTTCAAATTAGCAAGACAACCCGATGAATAATATCACTATATAGTCAAAGTAAGCAATAGGCATTAAAAATCAAGTCCAAACTCACAAGGAAATGATATGGAATGTAGATTTACTGTTCTTTCTTAAATTTGATTTCAGTTTTTATATTGTTGAATTTTTTCTATTGGCTTTAGAATCTGCATTTTATTCTTTTTTATTAGAATATGGCGGACCCTGCTAGCAACAATATTGTTGAGGAAAGGATTTTCCATTTAGCCTAACGGCCCGTCAGAAAGAATGGATAAGCTTGAAAGGATATAATTTAAAAGTAGCAAAGATAGATATGAAGAATTGTAATTTATTCAAGGATCTTGCTCAAAATATATTAGAATGGAGAAACCGGATCCATGCAGCCATAACCAACATAGTTGAGACGACGTTTTGATGATGATGATGATGTGCTAGCGGCAAGTGGCGGCTGCTCCATTTTCGATTCTCAATTCTCTCACTAGTTAGACAATAAGTGGATCAAGTTGCAAGAATGGTACTGAAACCATATTCGTGGCAAAATTTAAAACGGGAACAAAAAGGATGAGATAAATAAGAACATTGCAGAGTGGAGTGTGTGTTTTAAAAACTAAGAACGAATGAGAATAAAAATAATGATAGAAGGGAGTTTGGAATGTACGCAGGCAAGTTTAGTAGTGAATTCGTGATACAGGATGTCCTGGGCCATTTTGAGAAGGGATGTTTTATCCACATCGAAGTTGTCATCGGGCTTGTGGGTAGACAGGATTTGCGTTATCACCTCCTTTTGGCTCGAGATCAGTGCCATTTTCTACACTATTCAGCAATGCACAGAGAGAGAGAGAGAGAGAGAGAGAGAGATTTGTGTTGTGTGACTGTGGTTGAGAAATGCATACTAGGCCCTATTTATAGACCGACTGACTCTCCTCAGTCCTCACCTTCGCAGAGAAGCTACTATTCGGAAGAAAGTATCGGTGGTGGAAAAGGAACATGGAATTTTGATAGAATATGTTTTAAATGGGCACTTTTACTTCTCTTTGATATTTGCTTAGATGGGCTTTTCACTGTACACCATTTGATTTATTATAGAACTTAGCTTTTTAAGGATCAATTAGTAGCCCAAGTTACTTGGTCCTACGGTAACTTCTTTTCTACCCAAGCATATTTGTTACTTAATGACTAAAGAAACTCTTAGATTTTTAACACTCCCTCATAATTTGAGAATCTTTTACTCTCATTGTTTTTTTGTACTTGTTGAAATCATGTTATTTCATGCTCACTGTGCTTGCTTTAATTAATGCATGATATAGTTACTTCCTTAGAAATATTGATTTTATGTCAAATTGAGAAACTTACCATCTTAACTGAGCTACAAGAGTTAAAACAATTCTTACGACTTTCATTGGAGCAATTTGAGCAAATGTTTCATTAAAATTTATACTGTATTATTGAGAACAACTTTTTACAATCTTTCAAGGTTTGTGCTTTTGAATTAAGTCATCAACATTATATTTGATTTTATAAAAACCCGTTTTAGGCCATTATTATCTTTTCCTATCCATTGGGTTCTCAGATTTTATTTCGGTGAATTTAATTTCTCTATTGATTGTCCTTATCCAATTAAGTGTCTTTTTCTTAATAGCTTCATCAGATTTATGTGGCTCACATGCAAAAGTTGATCTACTTTGGTATCGTCTACTTGGATATATATAAAACTTTTCAGTGTGAGTGTGTGACACACAAAGACGAATCAATCCGGAAACCTTCAAAAGAAGGAAGCCTATAGATTTGGATAGACTCGTCAAAAAGATAAATGCCTCTAGTGGATAATGTTTATATATCTCATTTGATTCTTTGGGTTTCCTTAACAGCAATTGTCGTAGCGACGCATCAAACCTGACGTGGTTGGGACGACGTCAGTTTGATTGCTGTGAGGTTGTCAAGGACACGTGGCGCCTTGCCGAGTGCTTGGGGCGCCTGGTCCCGGATTTGGTGACAAGATCGTGCTTTTGTTTTGATCCTCTCGGTCTTTATCTCACTGTCCCGTAGACCCACCAATCCAGCCCTACCCGATCCTATAACCCACACACCCCAACGCCACGTAATATGCGGGTGAGTAGCGGATAAGCTTTTCTAATCCACATTTAAACGGGTTGAATTAGGATTATCTTGTTTAACTCGCATGACCCGCATAAGCTAGGAGAGTTTGGGTTCAATTTTGATTGTAGGTTATCATTTTAACCTACTGCATGTATGTAACTACTCATATAATTATCCACTCATTTTTTCATCATACCACTTATGTTTTAGTTGTTCCTATATAACTATATTCTTTTTCAATTGTTCCTATGTAACTATACCCTTTTTGCTCTAATTTTTCTATTTCTATTATATCCAACTTGTCATATGGAAAGAGGTAATTTTTTATATGTGATTATTTATTTTGCAGTGCAGGGAGACACCGTGCCGAGCACGGGTTATTGAGCTAATAATACTTATACTTATACTCAATACTTAAATTTATGAAGTGTATCTTCTTATTTTGTTATAATGTTTTATTATTTTTATTAAATTTTTTTATATTAATTTTATTTGTTCAGCTTCTATAGTCACAATTTAAAATATATACATATATATATATATATATACTACACTCATTGTATGAACGATTCTTTCTCTTTCTTTTTCCTCAAGTAGACCCTTTGTCAACTTACTTAAGAATGTTTTTGTATGTTCTTCTCTATTAAGAGAATTATTAATATGAAGAAAATACAATGGATATGACATAAATAAAATAAAATAACCAAGAACTAGTTGAGTTCATGCTAGTTTCAACACTATTTTCTTCTTACACTGGCACAAGCGAGAGAGAATGGTGAGTTATGGCGTCATGACCCAGGCCTAGGCCTAAATTTTCAACCCAACATCAGTTGAGCTTATTTAGTTTGATTTAAGAACCTATACGAAATAAATTATTATAACCCAAACAAAGCTTGTCCATATTGCCCATAATGATGGGTTTCAAATTGCACCAATATGATTTAGAAAGTTAATGATTGTTTTTTTAAATCTTATCTCGTTTTTATAAATTAACTTAGTGATTTGGGTCTAATTTAAACTTTGGATATGATTAATGCCTTAGAGATTTGTTAATAAATTTAGGTTTGGGTGTAAATTATGCGGGTCGACCTGACCGGCAGTAACCCAAAGGGTTCTGCAGGTCAGGTCAGGTTAGCTAGCAACGGGTGCAGATTGGGAGTTTCTGACGAATTTAATAAATGGATTAGATACGGGTTAGTGGCATCTAACCCGTTTTACTAAATTGGTGAAACCCAATTACTCCAACCCGACCCGTTTTCCACATCTAAGTCAGTGAGCCCAATGAAGTCCCGCCACATCATCTAGGGCTCAGAGGATCCAGGGACGCTTTTTTTTTTTTGGATTGCAATGAACAAGGAATTGGAAAGTGATGTCCGTTAGATACTCGTGAATTCTGGTCCTATATATGATGTGGGAGAATCCACCAAGTAATTCAGTTCACATTTTTTATTTCGGTAATTATCATTTCTTCATTCATTTTGGTAATCCAAGTCTCTTTTTTAATAAGCTTCCACAAATTTATGCGGCTCACATGCATAAAATGAAACATTCACATTATCATAAATGATCATTATCTCCGACATGAAATTCATGACCGTATAAAGTTGATCTACTTTGGTATCTCCTTACTTGGGATATAAACCTTTTCAGTGTGTGTTAACACACGCAAAGCCGAATCAATCCCGCAAACTTCAAAATAACCTAGATTTTGATAAACTTGTCAAAAAGATAAATGCCTCCGGTGGATTGGATAATATATATGTATGTATGTATATATAAATCAATTGATTCTTTGAAGTATAAAACCATGATGTCATTGGAACGACGTTAGCTTGATTGATGCAACATTGTCTAGGACACTAGGCGCCTATGATCTCCGTTGTGAATTATCGTCCTGCTATGATGTGGGAGAGAATCCGCCACCACGTTGATCTTTTGATTTTTACCCACATAAGGAAATGGCAGTTTCAAACCAGTGATGTGGCATGGTATACCCAGGAATCCCCATTCCTCAACCATCTTCCACCATCACATGCAAGATCCAATGCATGCATAGATGTAATCAGACCGTAGATTACTCCCCGCATTTGATGATGAAGATCGTAAGTTTCTATTCCTAACCCTACTTTAGTATTGATACTCCCACCCAAATGAATAGATTTTCTAATCCTAACCCTACTTTAATATTGACCCCACCTTATCGGCTCAAAATTATAGTAGAGGAAACCTGACCCAATCCAAAATGATGGGTCCAATGGATCAAGAACCAACCCAAATCTCTAACCTTCAATCAGCACATGAGAGATGTAGTATTACTCAAGTTGCTAATCCACCAACAATAAATGGGAATCCATCTCAAAACCAATTAGAGAAGAGAACTTTTAGAAAGAAATGAACCAAATCAGGACACGGGTTGGACCTCCCTTTACATATTCCTTTATATATAATATAGTTAGTATATAGAACAAGTTTGGTAGTTATTCTTTGAATGATTATGTTCGGCACTTTCTCTCCTTTCAAGCAAGCGGTTGCTTTGGGAAGATTAGTCTATTAGATGCATGGAACGTCCCTTTCAATTTGTCATTGGATAATCTCTGATTACTTTCTTTATTCTCAAGTAAATTGATTTTGGAAAGCCTCTTGTTTTATTCCCAACCCACACTTAAATTGTTCGAGTGGTAATGAACTGGAGGCCCTCGCTTCGAAACGTTTGAAGTCTTATCTGATACGCAAGTGCTATAGTGAATAGTGTCGTGTATCCGAGATATTACCAATGATCAACCACAAGGAGGTCCACAGTTTTTTCCGTCATAAAATAAAAGAAAAAAGTTAATTAATATCCGTCTAAAGAAAGTGGCTTGGAATCTCCACCTTGTAGACTTTATAGAACCACTGCATAAGTGCCTAATTGGTGCGGATAAGAGCACCCCACGTGGGACTAGTTCCGACTTAATTGGGATTGATTAGATGGTCCAAATGGATTATTGGGGTGCTAGTTTTAAATGTTCACAATATTTTCATATATAGTGGATTTGGATCGATCCCGGCCATCCAATTATGCTTTTCTCCTATAATTTTGTTTCTTTCCCGGATTCACATGAAAATTTGGCCCCTTTTCTAGAATAAGCCAATCGAGATAATCAGCGACGGGATTAGTAACATATCCAAATAATTCTTCATCACCGGCAGCTCACGCATCAAGCACAGGCTGTGCTGGTCCGCTGTGCCAGGCATGGTTGGCACAATTGGGCATGGCCCGCCAAAGGCACGGCACAATATGGGATATTTGATATTCTCAGTGTAAATATAAAAAAAAATGTAGTCTTTTTTTTATTATTCAATAAAATTGTGCAAGTCTCGAAAGTAATCTTATTGCGAAATCTTCAAATAGAAAAGATCTAAATGATTATTCTCTTCTTAATAGAGTAGGTCGAATTTGAAAGAACCACTTAAATTTGTATGTTATTCTCTTCTTTGCATGTATCATTTGATTTTTTTTAGTATAAGACTTTGTTTTTCAACCTAAAAAGTAAGAACCAGTACGAAGCTACATGGCACGATAGGCACGGCACGACACGATTAAGTTTGTCATCCCTAGTTTCAATGATATGGTGAAAATTTGCAAAAATATAGAAAATCAATATGGATACATTCGGATATGGTGAAATTTCTTTTTGAAAAGTTTGGAATCAATTCTCAACAACTATCTGTGTGTTAGAAGTTTATTGATAAATAATATTTTGTCCAATTTTAAGATGTGTGCGTCTCTTTTGAAATTTACTGTTCAAAAATATACTTTGGGCATTTCTATGGGAAAAATCCCCTTAAACCTAGAAATCGAAATTTTTTATATTGACACCAATGACCCTCCCTCCTCTTTTTTCCTTTTTCTTCGGCCATTAATGGCGATATATATCCTGTTAATTTTTCATCTTCTTCTTGTTTTGTCTTTTTCCCCATCTTTGAAGATTATTTGATTCAGTCAAATGTATTTTTGCACAGGGTCAAATACTTTATCTTAAAACTCTAGAATCCAGAGTTCAGTCTTCAGAGCAGGATATCACTGTCCGTTTTCACTTTTTCTTCTTGTTTTGTCTTTTTTCCCATCTATTAATGTTATTTGATTTTGTCAAATGTTTTGTACAGGGTCAAATACTTTCTCTTAAATTCTAGAATCCAGTCTTCAGAGCAGGAATATATAATTACATGAGGAATATACTATGAGATCCAGACAGCATTAATCATATACTTTTACTAATATTACAATGGAAAAAGCCCAAAGGTATCACTTCATATGATCAAGGATATATGTGAACTATGGTAGGTTAAATGAAACTGTTTATGCATCATATTAACATATATGTTTTAATTGCTTTCAAAGAATTACGCTTTTAAATGTTTTTTTTTTTTTTTTTTACTAATTGGTAAGATTGTATTGAGAGGACAAGAGAATAAAAAATACATCAAAAAATAAGAGAGGGGGGGGGGGGGGGGGGTGGGGGGGGGGGTGTTAAATTTTATCTATACAATTTGAAATTGCAGTGGAATGAGTATAGCAATCACATTAAAATGTCAAGAAATCAGTATGGGCATTCATTTTTGTATTTTCAAGAATTCATGAAACATTGTAGTCATCCAATGAAAAATAAGAGTAGAAAGTTTTCTTTCACTATTTACTTGACCTAAAAACTTAGCCAAGGCCCAAAAATCAAAATATATTCAGATTTATGATTTTTTTTGAAATAGTATCAGGATGAAGATAAAACCAAAACAATCAAAATGTTTTAGTTCTCATTCTTAAAATTGTACATATAACTACAAATCAAGTTTGAATTTATAAATCTTCATGTATTTTGTTTTTTCAAGTAAGTTTTTGAAAGAAAAGAGAGCAAAGAAGCTTGCTAGGATAAATTAATTGCTATTTTATCTTTAATTAAGAAGTTACTAAAAGGAAAAGGAAGCTTGTGCTAAGCCCATAGGGGTGAGCAAAAACCGAACCGACCGATTTACCAAACCGAACCATAGCCGAAATTTAATTTCGGTTCGGATATTTCAGGTAATTCGGTTCGGTTAGGGTAAATGTCCCAGCAAATTCGGTTATATAATTTCGGTTCGGTCAATGATCTTATTTAACCGATTAACCGAATTATCTCTTTATATGCAAACATTATTATGGATAATGGATTTATGGGCCAATTATTAAGCCCAATTTCACAAATGAAATATATATAATATAGCAATCTAGTTCTAAATTTTTAAAAACTTGGACAATTATTAAGTCCAACAAAATACATCACATTAACCGAACCGACCGAAACCGAACCTAAATAATTCGGTTCGGCTCGGTTCGGTTAAAAGTTTTACAAAACAACAAATCGGTTCGGTTCGGTTAATACATTCTACTGTAAAAAAAAATCGGTTTGGTAAAAAATTCGATAAATAACTGACCGAATAACCGATCGCTCAGCCCTATAAGCCCAAGGCTTTATCAATAAAAAATTAAGTGGTCAAAATATTAATAAATCACTAGGGCACCTTTTTTTTTTTTTTTAAATTTTCTTCCCTTTTAAACAAGCACCTATAAGTTCTGTATTTTAAAAAATATTAAAAGAAATTAAAAAAAAAAACTCATTATTTGTGATGACACAAAAAGGCTGTAGAAAAATACTCTAAATATGTTTGGCCCGGTTCATGCCCAGGCCGACGTATCCCATTCGATAAACTGGGCCAGAAAGTTAAGCACTGGTGTAGCCCATTAGCCTATTAGGCCTGGCTTGACTTTGTTGGTACCATGCATCGGTCCATATAGAATAGTGAAAGCTCATTCAAAGTTCATTAAGATGTTAATGGTGAGCAATTGGATTACCCGAGACTTTATTAGATTAATGGTGATCACTTACTGTTTCAATTGCATGCATAGTTGTGATTTACCATCTCTATCTAGTCCTATTTGATTAATTTGTTTCATAAAACTTATTTAAGCCAACGATTTGAACCAAGGGTTAATTAAATAAATGAATGACTGTTGAATATATTTTCCAAAAGGATTTCTATGGATTATCTCTCACCCTAATCCTAGATTCCACGAGCCGAAAATGTCACTAGAGTTGGTTGGTTGAAAACAGAAAATAAGAAAATATTAACAACTTCAGTTGTATTTTAAGAAGCTCAATGTATATTAGTGAAACATCAAAACTCATTTTTGTTATTGTTTTCAGCAGGGGCGGACCCAGAAATTCTTCCTTGGAGGTGCCACTATGTAGGAAAAAAATAAAAATCTTGGAAGGGCTAAATAGAAAAAATGCATATAGTTATTTATAATATATAAAGGCATTTTCTGAAATTTCTGAGGGACCATACGTGCAAAATATAAGAATTTTTAAAACATAAAAGGGCATTCGGCTCGACCCAAGCCGAATTTATGTAGAGAATTCCGAACCCAAGCTTGAACCATACCCTGGTGTGAAACCGGACCAGACTCAACCCAAACCCACTCAAGTGCTGCATCCACATTCATCAGAAGCAAGTTTTAACAATTGCATAGCAGATAAAAGGATCCACATTACACTGGCAAACAAAGAGAAGGATCAACATTCGAACAGACACACGTTATAATAGAAAACAAAGAAGAGGAAGAACAAGCATACGAACCCTGCCTACTTCACTCAATAACAAGGCAGTACTACTCCAAGGTACTGCGTTGGAGGCTGGGCATGCTACTTAATTACTGACAAACCGGGAAGAACATGACATGCCAGTTGCAACTGATTCTGAGTTGCTGGAAATGGTTCTCTTCTGATGCGTCACTTGAACATGATACTCGGATTCTTGGTCTATTGGGCGTTGGCAATCCCACAAACCATATTCCCCGTGGGAAAGTTAATGTGATTGCAGTGCTTGTGCACTTCTTGGGATTTGAGACTTTTTTCCGCGTCTTCTATCGCTAAATGAAGTGTGAAAGTGAAACTTTCTTTTGTGATTCCAGACTTTCTTTTTCTCAAAGTGATCCAGAGTCTCTATGACCATGTTTTCATCCATAATAACAGCCATGTCGTTCGATCCCTGGCCTATAATTGTCCATCTCTGACCATCGCCACCAGCATCGAGTAATGTCTTCAAATTTTTCAATGTCTTGTCACCTCTAATCGACTTACCAAGTTGCATCTTGGACTGATATATCAGATCCAGGCGGGCATGGAATCGCCGGATCTTCTGCTCATCCCAAACCTCGCTCAAGTTCTCCTTGTTGATTCTCTTTCTGTGCTTCTTTCCAATATATATCAACTCCAAGTTGATCGCTTCTCCTTTCACTACCTCTTTCGTCTTATTTGTGAACTTTCTAATCCAATCCAAGTCATCTCCTCCCTAGAGATAGATTACTCTTTTCTCTTCTACCTGTCAGAAATGACAAGGACACGCATTAGCTCAACCCAACTTTAAATATTCTACTTCTACTGACCACATCCGTAGAGAATTGACAAGAATTCTGGACTTGTGTAGACAACTTGCATAGAAATTATGCGGGTTTTGTAATTTGATGCAAGAATATATATTAAACCTTACCCATTGCTTTTTCTCAATGACAACTCCCTCAATCAAAAGTTCAATACTCCATTTTGATTTTCTCCAAAGGATTTCCTCACTGAGCATGAAAAGGGTAAGCCACGCTTCCCCATGTCATCATCATGTGGTATGCATTGGAGTTGACGACCTTTCCATGGGCATCAAGTGCTACCATCACTGGCTTCTTCTCAATGAGCCACTCCTTTTTTATGTACCGAATGACGTAAAACTGGAGCCTTACAGAATAATGCAGTGAGTACCATTTCATCAAGCTGGCCTTTCTGTGTATTATCTCTTCTGTCTCTATTGTTGTGACTCTTTTGTCACAAATCGGGAGCCAAACTATTTCATACTGACTTTGGAAACCTGTTGTTCATTTTCATTGATCTCTTCATCTGAGATATCGAAGTATGAGATGAACAATATCACTGTTTTGCTCTTTAGTACATCCAAGCTCACCTGTTTCATTTAGTTAAGAAAATGACTTACTATTAGCGAATTCAGCAGAATGAATTGGAAATAGCAAGAGTATGAATGTGAAAAATCTGCAAACTGGAATTTATGATTTTCTCAAAGAGGAAGGATTTTCAAAATCTTAATTAAGGTCATTCTACCAATGTACTTCTGGACGCGTACATGAGGCTAATAGAGAATACTGTAAAGAAGGTTGGGTGAGGAATGACATCTTTTGCATATCCAACAAACTTTACAACATTATGCATTTTAAAGAAGGCATCTTAACCCCATATTTGTATTCATCGATGTCAGATTAACCTAGTTCCAACTGAATAAGGACTATTATTCGAGCTCACCTAGCAATGAAATGAAAATATTTTGTTATAAAGTTAAAAGCATATACCTCTTCGTTGGCGGCACTATTAAAGAGAGCTTTACCATCCTTTGTCTGAATCAAGTCAAAGAGAATCTCCATATTGTCAGTGTGGATACTTCTTATGAGGCGTTGAATCCAGTAGTAGCCCTCCTCGATTATTTTTTCCTCTGCGCGAATAGCTAGGTCATAATGCATCGGCCTGTCATCAGTCACGCAATCATAGTGTGCATTGTATAATTCAAACATTTTCCAGGTAATACCTCCTTGCAGTAGGATCCTCAAGAAGTATATTATTGATGTGAAAGATTTTGAGAAAGAAAAGGGAAAATCTCAAAACAGGCTCATGTTTTTGTGAGTTTTCAAATCAGGATAAAATAAAGAAAGGATTTCAAAACAGGATTTAAGGTTTCCAAGATGCTTTCAAATCAGGACATTCGGTAGAAAAACCATCCCCCTGCCAATTTTCTCTTCATTTTTTTTCCAAGATTCTTCGAGTACCCTTATGCCTTTTGAATGAAAAACCCACACCTAAAAATGCAGGCACTGCTAGTTAGTCACGCCACCAAAAGTGAAACGGGGGTTATGCGTAAGATTATGACAATTAAAAATTTTCCAACATTAATCAAATGCAACCTGGCCCCAATCATATCCCATAGGATTGAAGTCCGCGGTAAGGTATAAATATTTCCTTCAGTAACCAGAAAACACAGCGGAACATCATATTAAACAAATGGTACGATATAACATTTCAGAGTATGCACATCTTTCTTTTCTATTATTTAAGTTTAGCAAAAGATAATAAAAGTATATTAATTAATGGCTTCTATCAAAACCCAAGCCAAAAGAAAATAAATACGAACTAACCAAAATATGAAGGCACTCGTGTGCTGGTCACGACGACAATACCGTCGACACACAACTCGTACTCACCATCAGGCTAAACTGCCTGAAGCAACTCCTCCACTTTCCCAAAGGTAAATGTACTCGGTACTTATGCACTAAGAGTAGCATCAGACACGACAGTCGGTACGCAAATATATATATATATATATATAGAACATCAATAGATATGCAGAACGAATCAGAGTAAACTGATAGACAAGATTATAGGACATGCATAGCATTCTGATCATAAGAAGTGCAGAGCATTCGAATCATAATCAATCTAACACAAACATCTACCAAGATAGGCGGTCCACATATGTTAATTACCACGGAATAGTATTGCCCTCCCATACTTACATTGATTTGTGGTGGGGATACCAAGACAGAAGATATACCTGGCAACAAGACACATGATTAAAAGCCTGGCAACAAGACACGAGTATTAACTCGGCAGCAAGAACACGAGTGTGAACTCAGGCAGCAAGACACGGGAATAACCTGGCAAACAAGCAAGATTATCAAGTAACAAGTCGTACTGCGCATACAGTTCATCAAAAGTCCTAACACAGATAGTACCCCGTCCGTGTTGGGCGATATACATTTGAGTGATGCCTGACACAAGGATTCCTAGACAAACAATAGTGAGGGGCTAGGTTTTCTTGTGTGAACAAGATTTGTTAACCAAAGAGAGACTACTTTCCATTTATCAAATCAAGATCAAGACAATGCAGCAAGCTTCTTCAATATCAATACCATCAATTTATCAATACCATAAGTAGTCCTCATCAAGCTTTTACAATCAAAGCCACCTAGCCTCAACACTTCCATCAATCATCAAGACAAGCAGGAACATCAAAGGGGAATCCTAAGTTCAACACCTAGGTTCATCAAGTGATCCCAAAGCAAAACAAAGTAAACAAAGCTAAAGAACATGTACATAGCACGTAGACAAGTATCCAAATAGTACAATTTGGAATAAGAAGCGATAAACAATCCAGTCCTAGGTACAATGTTAAACCTGAGGCATCGTACAACCATACTCAGTCAACAAAAGGAATAGGGTTCGCGATACCCAAACAAACAATCTTCATGCATAGATATAAAGGGGGGTATTCCGTTGTCCCGTACCGTTCAAGATTAAGGTAGGTTGTAACCTGATACAACCGGATTAACCGTGAAAGATGTCAGCTCAAAACATCCTCACATATAGTCAAATGAGTCAAAAAAGGTAGCTGAGGTTCCACCTAAGTCCAACCGAAAAAAGAGTAAAAACGGCCCTTCGAAAGGTGTCCAGCAGTGGCCCGGTCGACCTGGCCCAAGCCCGATCGACCCGTACACAGAGGTCCTGGTCGACCCGACCCCAATTGTTGGGTCGACATCCTTCATGCCCGGTCAACCTGGCACAAGCCAGGTCGACCTTCAGTTGTAAGCAAGAAATGAGAATAGTAAATTCGTCAGGCTCCAGAGAACCTGACTCAGTGTCGCCGGTCGACCGGGCGAAGTACTACAGTTACAAAACTCAGGTTCTGTAACTTGCAGTGAAATGGGTCCAATCCATTTCATGTTCCATGAACCTGATATGCAGTCATTCCAAGTATAAAACCAGTCCAAACCCATCCTACAATTTCATCAATCTAAGCATTATCATCAAAATCCATTTCATTAAACAATACAACCCAATTATCATGTTTTCAAGCATCTAATACATCAATGAGCATGTGGTCATTTAAATCATCATCAATCATCATGTCAAAGGAGAGACAAACATATCCAACACACATATATATATATATATATAAATAAATAGCTACTTGGCTTTGGTTGAAAATAACCAAATCCACAAATCCTAGCTCCATAGCCCAACAAACCAAACCTAAGGGATAATAGCAAAATAAAACTAAATTAAAATATAAAACTAAATGAATGGAAAGCTCTAAGCTATGTAACACAACTCCACAACCAAACCACATAAACCAAACCTAGGGGGGAAGAAGAGCTTACCAAACACTGAAGGGGATGGAGTAGTGGCTTACAAATTGAGGATGAGATGCTCGCGGGGTCCACGCGAAGATGATAGTAATGATTGGAGGTGATGGGCAGCCTCTGAGATCAATTTCCAGCAAGGTGGGTGAGAAAGATTGAGAAAGAGAATTGAAATTGAGATGGGGAGGGTGTGGGGCCCACTAAATTAGTGATGATGGAGACTCTTTGGTGGTCCATTGACAAGGAGAAGGAAGAAGACAGAACACAAGAAAGAATGGAGAAAGAAAGAGAGAGAACACAGAGAAAGAAATGGTGAGAAGGGTGAAGGAGGAGTCAACTCACGTTGACAGTGGTGGAGAGAAAGAAATAAAGAATGAAAAGAGGGAAAGAAAGAGAGAAATGAGATGGGTGAGGAGGGGCTTATCCACGTTGGCAGCAAGGGTGAAATGAGAGACAGAATGAGAGAGTGGAGAAGAGAGAGGAGAGCTTGGTGGTGGTGGTGATCGCCGGCGTGCTCGGAGTCCGAGGCAGCAACACAGTGAGGAGAGGGAGAACGAGAGAGATGAGAGAAAGAGGGGGGAAAAAGGGGGGTGCTGCTGTGCTGCTGTGGAGTGTGGAATGAGGAGGAAAGGGAGTGGAATGAAGGGGAGGTGGTCCATCCTGACCTAAAAAGGGGGAAGGGAAAAGTGCAATGTGGTGGGGGTGTTACACGTGGATTAAGGTGGGGATAGGGGATATGATGGGAGTGGGGTGGGGCTCACATGGAATAAAGATGGGGAGTGGTTTTGACTTTTTGGAAATTAATAAAAAGAAGTTTAGGTGGGTTTGGGTCGGATCAGATTTTGGGTCAGGTTTGAAGGTCCGGATCGGGATGCAACAGAAGGATAAAGTCCGGAAAATTAGGTAATCTTCCCTGTGGTGTTAAAATCTAGAAAAGCGGAAAATAGTAAAAAGCCCTTGAAATTTTCTAAACATAGCGACACACACCCCTACTTACCTAAACGGGCTCAGATCTCAACCCAACTTCGCACGAGCGACCCTAAAGATCAATCAGACCTATTTGGCTTATAAACGAACTTAATTATCTAAAAATACAATTAACTAAGCTAATTACAACATTAGAATTTCATAATGTTACACTAGTTCCTTTTTTCTCTTTTCTCGTTCTTCTTCTTCCCTCCCACTCCTTCGTCCCCACTTCTCCTCCACCAGTGACCAAGGAGAGTAACCACCGAGGCCCATTGGAGAAATGAGAGAAGAATGTGGAGGGTCACATGCAGCAAGAGGTGGGTCATGCAATTAGATACTTAGGGCCCCACCAATAGCTTCTCCCTAAACCATGTACACCTAGATGGACCCTAGTTTCATAATCTTAAACTGTCCTCATGTCACCACATGTGTGCACCCCACCTCGCTGATGATCATCTAATAAAAGTACATTGAATTTTGATGATACAGTTGTGCTACGAAAATCCCAGTAGATGAAGTTGACATAGAAGAGCTTGATCAATGGATGTGATGATGATTACCACAAACGGGCCATGAGATTATATAAAGAGATACAAACTGATTTCTGTATCTCTATATGCTTAACAAACTATATATAGAGAATAAAACAAAACCAATGCAAGGAATGTGTGTTGGATTTTTTCTGTTTGAGATTATTTCATTAAAAAAAAAAGAAGGGTATTATGAGGATTTTGAGAAAAATGGGGAGGAAATTGGCCGATGGAATGGTTTTTTCACCGGATGTCTTGATTTGAAAGCATCTTTGAAAACTTAAGTCCTTTTCTGAAATCACTTCTTTATTTTTTCCTGATTTGAAATTTCATGAAAACCTAAGCCCTGTTCTGGAATTTTGCCCTTGAGAAAATAGAAATGATTAATGTAAAATAACGGTTAGATTGATTGGCATTTGTACAAATAAAGTCCAAGGTTTTGGCATGTGTTATACTCACCTAGTATTCTTTTAAGGACCCCGTGGATGTCCTCTAGGGCCTGTTTGGATAAATGAGGAGTGGAGTGAAATGAAGTGGATTTCACATGTGAAGTGGAGTGAAGAGAAGTAGGTTGAAATTAAAATAGAGTACTTCACTTCACTCCATTTGGATGCTTATTTTGAAGTTAAGGTTTGGAGTAGAATTCACTTTTACTCAAGGAAATAGAAGTATTTAGAGTTGAAGTGAAATGAAGTACATGTGGCTCACAACATTACTTCATTTATTGGGTTAAACTCATCCAAACGGGATAAAGTTGAAATTTTAAACTGTTAGGGCCCATTTAACTTCACTCTACTTTATTTTTTGCCAATCCAAATAGGCCCCTAGTGTTTCAGTTAGTTCTTCAATCGAGACCATGTACCTGAAATGAATTCAGCCCAGAAAAACCACAATGTTACAAGTCATAAAAAGAATATAGCATGGGCGCTGAACTTCCTATTTTTATCCTTACCCAAAAGGACACCACGCGAACATTCTAAGCATGGGCGCTGAACTTGGGCCTAATTGACAATCCAAAACTGGACTCATATATATTCACGAAGCCCTCGTATTAGGCTCTGCCGAGTCAAGTTCTCATCGAGATGCCTGAATGAGTATAAACTAAGTTTCACATTTAATTTGGTTTTGGCATAGTGTCTTAGACCAAAAAGATGAACCTTCAATAATAATGTTCTCATTTATCAACTACTAAGAAAATCCAACATCTAAAATATCTTGCATGAGCCCTATTTTGGGTCCAATTAACCATTGGATCTCGGTCTATGTCCACAGTTGTGTGACCTTATCAGGTGTCAGTCGGTCATAATCCGTTTACATCTTGAGATTTAAACATATATAACCCAAATACAAACTATCTGCATTCACCAATGATAGAAAAAGCAAGCTTGGCTTGAGCTTAGTGTTGGTTCATATACCCAATGCTTTGGAAGGAACAAGCAACAATGCCTCTGACAGCCCAGTAAACAGCAGTGGAGATTTGATTATCAGAGCAAGGAGGTTTGTCGCGTGAAATGTACGGGGTGTGAAGATCATTCAGCTCAATGATGGTATGGGTCACACGTATTACAACCTTCAGGAGACTAATGATAAGAGTTTCTTGCTCACTGATTCCGATGAATAGATTAAGTTTAGCCACATATTTGGAAATTGGATTGTTGGAAGGTGGCTGCAATAGAAGGCAATACTCTCCAAAGTTTACAGCGAAAGCTGAGAGGGCTAACACCAGCTTATCTTCCCATGAATATTTCACCAGTTTCTTGAACACTGCGAGTGTTACATATGGACTTCACACCTCCCTCGCAAAAGCAATTGCATGATAACTGGAAACATGCACCTGGTGTCAATGCAGGTGAGATACTTAGCAATTAAAAAGCTATAAACAAGTGCAAGTAAAATTACGTCACATCCAATCTTATGGATGGTGAATGCAAGTTTTTCGGTTATCCCTTGTTGGGGCTCATCTTCCGAAACTTTTGAATTTGTTTTCAGATCCTGCATCAAGATATAGTCCCAAATGCATCACATGAAGTGCTTTTAGCGTTAGCTTCACCATAATTGATGTTATTCTATGTGCTTTTTTTTGCTAAAAGGTTAATTTGTATTAAAAGGGAGAAGAGAACAGGGCAATCAGCCCCCAAAATACAGGGAAAAAGAAAGGGAAAGCTTATAAAAAAGAAAGCCCAAAAGACAGGAGGCAACCCAAAAGCCAACCCATTACAGGCAATACAAAACAAAGAGAACCCCCTCCTTGCTAAGCACTACACAGCAGAGAAATAGAATCTGAGATGGGAGGCTACCGGACTGATGCACTCTAAGCTCAAAACACTTTCCAAAAAAAGAACAGGACCAACCTCCAACTATACAGCGCTGGAAAATGTCGAGTAGAAAAACACAAAGCTCTGCCATACACTGCCATTACAGGGAAACAGCACCACCAGCGGGAGAGGAGACTGATAAGCAAACATTGCCCCATAGCTAGGACCACAGAAGGAGGGACAAATAGAAAAGGAGCAGTTAACTACAAACCAACAGAAACTACTGCCTCCACAGAGCAAACACAGAAGATCCCAAAGAGAAACAAGAAAGTATCTATGAAATTTACAATTCTCAAGGAGTGGGGTTAGTCAAAAAATGTATAAACAGCTGAAGAAACCTGCCAGAAAAAGGTCTGCTGATAGTATTGAGAGAGGAAGAAAGAAGCTCTTTCAGTTGACCTTCGTCTGAGAGGCTCTTAAGTTTACGTGAGTTAGGTCATTTCTGCTTTTCCAAATAACAAAAGTAGTAGAGAAGAAGATAGAGGAAACTCCAAAGCGGGCTAACTTGTCACAATTAGCTGATAGACCCAGCCAAATACTAGAGGGAGAGCAAGGGACAGCAATGGAAACACCAGCAGCTTGAAGGATCCTACTCCAGAGGTCAGATGCAAAGGTGCAGAGGAAAAAGAGATGTAGCACCGTTTCAACATTCTGATTGCAGAGACAACATCTGGAGGCTAGACTGAGGCCAGCAGCTTGAGCCCAATCATTGGTTGTAGTCTTACAGTGCATCAGACGCCAAGCAAAGAAAGACACTATCGGACTCATTAGGTGGTTCCAAACCAGGGGGGCCCAAACCATTGGAGGCCGACTGTGCCTAATTAACTGCTAAGCCTCTTTGAAAGATAAGTCTTTTCCTGGATGACTTTTCCAAAAAATGGAGTCGACTGTACCTAGGTCAATAGAGATGACTGAACAGCACTCCTCAAAACCTCTTCCACCTCTATTTGAAGCCCAGACGGGAAAATCCAATATGAGCCATCCCAATTAAAAAGAGCTGACCATCTGGTGGGGAGGAAAGAAAAGGAAAGGAAACTGGGCTGCCAAGCTAGAATCTGAAGACTAGCAGTCAAACCATGAATCAACCAACTTACCATTGCCTATGTTCCATTTACAGCCTACTTGAATGATATGAGCAGGATTCCTTATTTTCCGCCAAACACAAGAACCAATTTTGTTCGTGGAAGAGCTCCATAAAGCAGTCCTTGGAAAGTACCTACCTTTCATCCAACCAGCCCAAAGAGAGACAGACGTAGTAGCCATCCATGCCAACTTAAGAAAGGAAGCACCATTGTGGTCTTGGATACGCCTGATGCCAAGACCTCCCTCAGATGTGGGAAGACAGACCAAGTCCCAACGGATCTGACTCCTTTTGGATCTAGAAGCAGCTCTCGACCATAGGAAATTTATCATAATACTTTCAAGGTGATTTGAAATAGACTTGGGGAGGGGAAAGACCATAGCAATGTGAGTGGCTAAACTACCCAGCACATGCCTGATCAGGATACTACGACCAGCAAAAGAGAGCAACCTGGACTTCCACCCAACAAGCTTGGAGAGGAGCCTATCCACCAGAAAGTGGAAGTGATGTCCTTTCGGAGTTCCAATGATAAGTGGTGCACCAAGGTAAGAGGAGGAGAGAGGATGATCTTGAAGGTTGGTAATGGACAGGATTTGTCTTTTGGTCCTAAGGCTACACTTGCCTAAAAAGAGCTTACTTTTGGCCACATTGATGTGTTGCCCCGAGCTGAATTGATATTTAACTAGGACTTCTTTGAGAGCCAACAAACCTTTCTTATTTCCTTTCAAGAAAAGCAGGATATCATCAGCATAAAAGAGGTGACAGGGGGTCTTTGGCACTGAGGATAGGGGGAGAACCAGCCTAGAGGATAACAATTTTTGAATGTTGAGGCTTAGAATTTCCTCCGCCAAGATAAAGAGGTAACGGAGACAGAGGGTCCCCTTGTCTGAGGCCGCAAGTAGAATAAAAAAACTCATAAGGCACTCTATTAATAAGAACCGAACCCTTTCCTGAACAGACACAAGCTTTAACAAGGTTAATCCAGTTATTTGAAAACCCAAAGAAAGCTAGAGCCTTAAAGAGAAAAGCCCAGCTTAGCTTGTCAAATGCTTTGGAGATATCGAGCTGCATACATAGAGACTCACCCCTAGTCTTCAAACGGAGAAATTGGAAGAGCTCATGAGCTAGAGCAATGTGATGGTGGATTGATCTCCCTTTAACAAAAGCTGCTTGGTTTGGGGAAATTAGAGAGGGGAGGATAAGAGACAATCTGGAAGCCAAGATCTTGGATATAATTTTGTAAGAGAAGTTAAGGAGGCTAATTGGCCTGTAGTCAGTGAAGGTACTTGGCGAATTAGATTTAGGAATCAATGCCAAGAAATATGCATTGGAAGCTTTGTAGAGTTTACCAAAGGAGAAAAAGTGTTTCACAGCTTTGATGATTGCCTCTCCTGTAATAAGCCAGATAGTAGTGAAAAAACAACCAGAGAATCCATCTAGGCCAGGGGAACTGTCAGCCTTCAGAGCAAAGACTGCACTCTTAATTTCTTCGGCATCCGGAATTTTAGTCAGCTGGAAATTCATGACAGTGGAGACTTTGTTACTATCTATATCAAAGAGGCTCGCTCCAGGATCTGGATGAACTGACTGAGCCAGGCCAGAGAAGTGACTAACTACCTGCTGCTGGATTTGGCTAGGATCCTCAATCCAGTTACCATTGGAAAGGATTTTGTCAATGCGATTAACAGCCCCTCTGGATTTAGCATAGGCATGGTAAAAAGCAGTGTTCCTTTCTCCATCTTTCAACCATCTCACTCTTGATTTTTGACTGCCAATGGGATTCAGAGATTTGAAGCCAATTGTGAAGAGAGGCCTTAGCCTCAGTAAGATCCTGATGGAGAGAATCTGTAGGACCAGCATCCAGCATGACTTGGGCTTCCAGCACTTTTCTTTCCGCTTCTTGGGTCTTGAGCCTAATTTCTCCAAAGACAGTCTTATTCCACACCTTGAAAATCTGCTTCATAGCTTTCAGATTTTGAGCTAGCACATATTGGGAGTGGCCCTCAAGATCTGGCTTCCAATTTTCAGCTACAAGTCTATTGAAATCCGGGTGGAGAGTCCACATTGCTTCAAATTTGAAAAGAGCATTTGTTGGAGAAAGACTCTGGCTGTGAGAGAGAAGCAGGGGGCAGTGATCAAAGGAGGCCTTAGGCAGGTGAGAGAGCAAAGGATCTAAGGAGATTGGAAGACCAGTGGTGGTTGCATAGAGCTCTGTCTAGTCTAGCTGCTACATAACTAGTGCCTCTACGATTGTTAGACCAAGTGAATTTATTTCCAGAGAAGCCCATGTCTTGTAGGCCAGAGGCTAACATCATCCGCTGAAAGTCTGTATTCAAACGAGAATGTCTAAGACTAAATTTTTCGGAGGCAGAGATGATGGAGTTGAAGTCTCCCGGCACACACCATGGAGTATTAGAAGAAGCTTGAGAAGTTAGGTACTCCCAAAGCTCTCTTCTACGAATATAGTTCGTAGAGGCATATATACCAGTGAGAAGGCATTGGGTACCATTGACTGGGTTAATGAAGGATAAGGTTAAGAATTGGGTGGAGAAATCCAAAAGAGAGAATTGGAATGCAGATCAAGTGGTTTTGAAAAGGCACCAAATGGAAGTAGTGGATTGATTGTGGTTAGAGAAAAAGCCATCAAAGCCGAAGTTAGACAGCAAAGAAGGAGGGGGAGAAAGGGGCATCGGCTCCAAGAGAAGAATAATATCAGGAGAGTTTGAAGAGATGAGGTGGTGGAGAGCCCTAAGGGAAGGGGAATTGGTAATACCCCTACAGTTCCAATAGAGAACTTTATCATTAGGAACTAGAGGGGAAAGAAGGGGTTCCATTTGAGCTTCTGGTCATGGGACGAGAGGAGGAAGCCTTTTTATTCCTTATTTTGGTTTTCTTTTTGTTAGAGTGAGGGGTGAGGTTTACCTCTAAAGAGATTCCAACAGGAAGGGGGGAAGAAGGGGGATTTGTAAGATCAGAAGAAGACAAGGGATGAGAGGGAGAATGAGGGAGAGGAGGGAAGGGGAAGGCATCAGTTGGCTCTATAAAGAAGCATTTTTCCAGAATGTCAAAAGGGTTAGAGGTATCTAGGACAGGAGCAGGGATTTTTTCAAGGACTTCCAGAAAGATCTCCTGGGGTAGTTGATCAAGTCTGGAGTTAGAATGTTGATGGTGGCCAGAAGGGGAGGAAGGGCTAGATCGAGGAGCCAGGGGGTGGGGGTGGGGGAGGGGGAGGGGGAGGAACAAAGGCCTGTATAGAAACTGAGGAGCTTTCTTGAAGAGTTGGATCAAGAGAGACCACTTGGTCAGAGGCTAGGACTGGCTCAGGCTCAGAGAAAGCTACAGAGATGGAGACAGGATGGTTTTGGGGATCTAGCTTCGGAGATAGAGACTTGCCCAGAATTCCTTTGCTGGAATGGCTCTGATGAATAGAGGATCTAGGAACAGATTTACAGTAAGTCTCTGAGTGGCCATGAAGAAGGCAAAGGGAACATGGCAGATTTTCATAGGAAACAGAGAGAAGGACTTCCTCTTCTCCAGCTAAGTCCACCTTAATTTCAGAAGGTTTAGGTCTGGAGAGGTCAATGTGGACCAGGATTCTAGCAAAAGTGAGAATTTTTCGGGAAGCAGTGATGTCGTCCAATTTCAGAGGTGTTCCTATGGAGCTAGCTAACGAGAGAGGATATTGGAGCTCCAACAGTGATAAGGAATGCCATAGATGCTGATCCAAACTGGGTGCAGATTAGGCCATTCAAAAAGGCCTTGACCAGGGGACTAGGGAAGAAGGAGGAGTTTCCTATTCTGCAGGCTGTGAGAGGATTGAGAGAGGGCTGAATCCCGGTCTTTCTTGGAGCTAAATCTAAAGATAAAATGACCCTTGTCAGTGAGGGAAATCAGACATGGTTTGGAGAGATTCCAGTGAGAGTTAGCTTGAGAGGTCAGCCATTCCATAGTTGGTCTTCTACCAATAAATCTGCCAATAGCTGCATTGGAGAAGGAGTTTTTGCTAGGCTCTATCATGGAAGAGGGGATTTTCATAACTACCCAACCATCTAATAGAGAAGAGGTAGGGAAATCTGAGGGAGCAATCGGCTTAGAATTAGGGAAAAGATCTAACCAGGTCCTAGGAGGGGACTGAGGTTGCTGAACCAGGGGAGGGTTGGAGACGGAGTTAATGATAGGAGCTAACTGTTCTATTGAGATAAAGAAGGGTAAAGGAGGTGGGTCAGGATTTACCTAAAGCAGAGCTGAGAAGACCAACCAGGTGTTTGTGCAGAATATCTAGCTGAGCTTCATCCCAGACCTAAGAAGGGGGACGATCAGAAATTACTGTAGACGGCTGAGTCAAGGTTAGAGGCCTCTGGTTACAGGAGCTAAGAGGCTGATCATAATAGGTTGGCAGAGGTGATTGGGGAAGGAGGGAACCGGGCGAAGGGGCTGCTGACAGAACCTGAGCAACGGCTGGCTGGGAGCTGGGAAGAGGAGGGAAATCTGATGGTAGCAGAGGGAAGGGAGCTGCAAAGGGGGGAGGTGGGACGACTTGAGGGGGTTCAGCTACGAAGGTAATAGAGGGGATATGGGAAGGATGGGAGGAAGGGGGAAGAGATGGGTTAGGGATTGCAGACATAGTCGAAGCTCCTATGTTACATTCGAATACCTTTCATAATCATATGTGATTCTATGTGCTCGATCGCACAAGGGTTGGCAATGGAAAATGGGTTTGGTTCAAAACGCCAAGACAATCCGATATATATCACTATATAATCAATGTGAGTTAATTGGCATTAAAAATAAAATCCTACCTCACAAGGGAATGATATAGAATGTTCATTAAATATTCTTTCTTAAACTTGATTCATTGTTACTATTATTTAAAAATAATTCTTCTTCATTTTTATTCTTTTCTAGCAACATATGGTGGACTCCGCTAGTAATAACTCCGTTGAGGAAAAGATTTTGTATGTAGACGTATGGCCCACCAAGGAGAAGATGTAGGTTGAAAAGGACATAGTAGTAAGGATGGATAAGAAGTACAACTTACGGTTTGACCCCAAATCGATTGGAATAGAGAAACATAATTCATAGAGCTGACCCTAACATATTTGGAACAAGGTTTGATGGTTGTGGTAGTGGTGGTGGGTTCTATTTTTGTTTGAGAATTCTTTCACTAGCTGGAAAATAAGAGGATCCGGCTGCAAGAGAGGTGGTGCTGAAACCATATCCATGGCAAAATAATTTTACATAGTAAGGATTGTGTGGGTATACAATTTTAAGATACCGAGATCACTAGCTGTGCTTGGTCTCAACACATAGCTTTGGTCTCGACACATAGCCTCGGTCTCGGCTAGTCTCGGTTGTCTGTCCCATTTCGGAAGTTCTTGGTTTCGATCTCGGTAACAGGTGTATCTCTATGCACCGTCAGCCACATTACAAAACGTACGATAGGATAAGGGCACCGCCCAAATCCCTGACATCCCTGACACAGCGGCATTGCCCATGCATCAGGGCATGGCCCGATGAGACAGAGTAGGCTACGTTGAGACTGCAATTAATGATAAATGGGCTACGATGGGACAACCTCTCAAGTGCCTGCCCCAAAGTCAGCTTTCTCTCCCTCTATAAATATTCAGAAGTCTTTAACAGGTAAAGGATGGAAAAACCACATGCTGGTACGCCATCCTCTCCCTAAACTATATCTCCTACCTCTACTTAGTCCTGTAACTACAACTAACTTAGGCATCGGAGAGCCTTGTGCTGCCAAAGACAGGGTCCTTCACAGCCTCTTTCTCTTTCTCTTTCAGGTTTTAGACATCGGTGTTCCTCTCAATCTTCTTTGGATAATTCCGCCATGGCACCCCCTATTTGAGTGAATTTTTATGCACTTACAATTGACGCCGTCTGTGGAAAACAAACAAAAAGTCATATTCCCAAACACCAGGCCACGAACCTGGTCATGTTCATTTCCGAAGGGGATCACAGCATCTCCCAACGAGGTAACCTTCGACAGGAGCGTTCCAGGCTAAATCAATCTCAGCTTTCTACAACAGCAGACTCGATGACAAACATCAGTTTCAACCCGATGCCACCAAAAACCAGAAAGGGTGACGAATCATCAAAAGACTGGCGGTAACTACATTGGAAAGCCTGGGACTCGGTCAGGTTCATCTCCGAAGGGGATCTCCGCATCCTCCCAGCGAGATAACCTTTGACTAGAGCATGCCAGGCAACATCCGTCTCAGCCTTCACCACCAGAAAACTCGATGGAAAAATCAGTCTCAGCCTTCAAACAGCGGCGTAGCAGGCTCGATAATGGCATCAGCTTCAAAACTCACCAAATGAAGCGACATCGTGAGAAATATGAAGAAATAACTAAAGCTCATCAGTGCCAAAATGACGATAGTCAAGACCTCAATGAGCCAGAAAGCACCACCAAAGAGAAGTCCTCTCCAGCTCGCTAGCGGTGTCACTATCCAGCTTGGCAGTAGTGCTTCGAGGCCATACTAGCTTCAGTAGCAGTACCGGCCAAGAATGACTCGGACCTCTCTAGTTCGGCAGCATTGACTTCTCCAGTTCGGCAGCAGTGACTTCTCATCTTCGACGGCACGACTCTTTACTGTCAGCCTCGAAGGTTCCCTCATCCCCTTCGGCCACAGCGCCAACGAGGTTACACCTCTGGTGACGAACCAGTTAGGTATGTCTCAGTCTCATATATACAGATTTCCTCCCATAGAGCTCGGTCAATGAATGAAGTTACACTACGGATAAATTTGAGATACATGACCTCCCGGTTATTGTAGAACCAAGGTCCGATTCTTATCTCTGGTTCTGATAAACCAAGACAAAAAACGTACAAATTTCAAAGGAAATATTGCCTGGATAGAAGCAAAATGTAACACTGGCCCCGGTAAAAGTACCAGCCAGTTACGTCCCGATCTCGGCATACAGCATCTCGGTAATAGTACCAGACCGCTAGCGAAAAAAATTAAATTGGCTCCAGTAAAAGTACCAGCCAGTTACTTCCCGATCCCGGCATACAGCATCTCGGTAATAGTACTAGATTGCTAGCAAAAAAGATTACACTGGCTCCGGTAAAAATACCAGCCAGTTACGTCCCGATCTCGGCATACATCATCTCGGTAATAGTACCAGATCGCTAGCCAAAAAGATTACACTGGCTCCGGTAAAAGTACCAGCCAGTCATGTCCCGAACTTTCAGACCTCTCAGTTGGTGATGAACCAGCTGAATGAAGACTATCAAACTTAAGCTGGAAAAGTTGCTTAAAGTCGCAAGCGTGAAACCAAGGTCCTCATAATATTTAGCTTCCGACCTCAACGAATTAGTGAACTCTAAGAGGTTAAAAGCTGGGGGGGCTTTGTGTGGCCATACAATTCTAAGATACCGATATCACTAGCTGTGCTTGGTCTCGGCACATAGCTTCGGTCTCGGCCAATGCTTGGTATTGGCTGGTCTCGGTTGTCTACCCCATTTCGAGAGGTCTTGGTTTCGATCTCGGTAATAGGTGTATCTCTATGGACTGTCAGCCACGTTACAAAATGTACAATAGGATAAAGGCACCGCCAAAATCCTTAACATCCCTGACACAGCGGCACCGCCCATACATCAGGTAATGGTCCAATGGGACAGAGTAAACTATGATGGGGGGCTACAATGGGACAACCTATTAAGTGCATGCCCCAAAGTCAGCTTTCTCTCCCTCTATAAATATTCAGATGTCTTTAACAGGTAAAAGATGGAAAAACCATATGCTGGTACGCCATCCCCTCCCTAAATTATATCTCCTATCTCTGCTTAGTCCTGTAACTACAACTAACTTAGGCATCGAAGAGACTTGCGCTGCCAAAGCCAGAGTCCTTTACAGCCTCTTTTTCTTCCCCTCTTAGGTTTCGGACATCGACGTTCCTCTCAATCTTCTTTGGATAAGTCTGCTATGGCACCCCCTATTTGAGTGAATTTTTAAGTACTTACAAGGATCAAAAAGAAAAATGAACAAAAAAATTGATGAGATAATTGCTGTGGCGTGACCGTTGCATAGTTGAAAAACAACGTTTTTAAAACTAAGAACAAATGGGATTGAATAATGATAGAAAGTACCCTGGAAAGTGTAGAGATTTGGGTACACAAGATGTCCTGGGCCATGCTGAGAAGGGCTGTTTTGTCCACATCGAAGCTGTCATCGGGTGAGTGGCTGGAGATAATTTGTTGTACCGCCTTCGTTTGGCTCGTGAATAGTGCCATTTTCCAACACTAAGTAAAATGCCACAAAGAGATGGGTGAAGGTTGTGCGACTGTAGTTTAGAAATGCATGGATGCAAGGCCCAATTTATAGCCGATGGGAACAAGGTAAAAAGAAAGATTCAGCATCTCCGTGATACACATATATGGTAGACAAGAAAACGCATTTATAGCCAGGACCACATAATTAGAGATGTCAAGTGGGCCGTGCCGGCCCGGCCCACCAGTCAACGGGCCGTGGCACGGCACGGCCCGGTCAACGGCACGGCCCACTGGGCACGGCCCATGACGCGGGCCGTGTTGGGCCGAGCTGCACAGTCCCGCTGGCCCATTTGGCACGGCCCGCCAGGCCCGCCAGGCCCGCCAGTCTAGTGGGCCAGCTCTTGCGGCCCGCCAAGCCCGCCAGTATAGGCCAGCCAGCCCGCAAGCCCGCAGCCCACCGGCACGGCCTGCCAGGCCCGCCCAATGGTCGGCCCGACGGGCCGGCCAGCCCGCCCAACAGCCAAAAAACGGCTATTTTTTTTAAAAAATACCATTTTACCCCCCCCCAACAGCTATAAAACGGTCATATAAGGGGTATTTTATGTCATTTTTCATTATACTAAGTCTATAAATACCCTAACCCTCCCATTCTCATTCCTCACCAATTACATACTCATTTCTCACCAATTTACACAACTCTCTCATTCTCTAACTCTCTCTCAAAGCATTCAACTCTTTCACTTTCTCTAAGAAGTTTTTGGAGGACCAAAGATCAAGTCATCAAGAGACAAGATTAAAGGGGCCTTCAAAGATTTAGAGGTATTTATAATATTTAGATTTGAGATTCCATATATATAAGTTTATATTATATTATATTAACTCTCATTTTCTCCCCTTTCTTATAATAAATTATCACAAAGAAGGCTATTAGCATATTACTGTTATTATTTATAAATTTATTCTTTTGAAATATGGCTAGAAGATTTCCCACAGAAGCTTCTTCCGTTAATTTAGAGGTAGAAGAAGATTTTATTGAATTAAAAGATGAAGTAGGTGATTTACCACCCCCCTTTCCTTAGAGTTCCCATAAACCAAACAAGAGGAGTAGAACTTCAGCAATTTGGGATATATATACAAGGTATGATGTTATTGAAAATGAAAAGAATGTTGAAAAGGCAAAATGCAAATTGTGTGGTAAGATTTATAGTGCCCAGTCAAAAGGGGGTACCGGCCATTTGTCAAGACATAGGAAAACATGTTTAGAAAAGCATAAGCCAGAGAATGCAGGGACAGGGGGGCCTGGTTCACAGACCCAAATTTCTACTACTGGTGGTGGTAGTAGTAGTAGCAGTTTGAGTTTTTTTTTTAATGCACAAAATGCTAGACAAGGTCTTGTTAAAATGATTGTTTTATCCGAATTACCATTTGCTTTTGTTGAAAATGAATTTTTTGAACAATGGGTCTAGCAATACTGTCAACCACAATTTCACAGTATTTCTAGAAATACAGCCAGAAATGATGCTATTAGACTCTGGCAGGAAGAGAAAATAAATATAAAAACCTATTTTGCAGAAATTCCTGCTAGAATATCCATAACCACAGATATGTGGACTTCTAAAGGGGGTGATAGTTATCTTTGTATTACTGCACATAATATAGATGCAAAATGGATTATGAATAAACGTATACTTAGTTTTAGCACTCTTGAATGGCCACACAATGGAACTAGGATAAGTACATTAATTTTGGAAAAACTAAATGAATATAATATTAAGGAAAAAGTTTTATCTGTAACTTTAAATAATGTTAGTAATAATACAATGGCTATTGAATTAATGAGAATGCAGATGCCACTTGCAACTTTGATAGATAGTTCTATCTTTCAAAATAGATGTGTATGTCACATCTTAAATCTTATTGCAAAGGTTGGTTTAAAGCATATTATAAGTTATACAGATGCTATTAAAGACATTGCTAGATTTATTTTTTGCTCTGCACAAAGAAAACAATTGTATGCCCAAATATGTGCGAGGCAAGGCGTATCAGCTATTAAAATGCCTAAATAAGTAGAAAATAGATGGAATTCTATGTATGATTTGTTAAACAAGGCACTTTCTAGAAAAATTGTTTTGAATGAATTTTGTACTTTTCATGCGCAAGAATTAATAATTAGTGATGAACATTGGAAGTTATGTGCCCATATAAGAGATTTATTAGAACCTTTTTATACTTCAACATTATTTTTTTCTGGGTTATATTATCCCACATCTAATGAAGCTTTAATGAAACTCTTTAAAATTACTTTACAATTCAGTAGATTTAGAGATCATTTTTTACTTGGTATCACTATTAGAGACATGGACGAAAAATTTAATAAATATTGGGAAGAGGCTCCAATGACATTTTCTTTAGCTGCTGTATTTGATCCTAGGTTTAAATTAAGTGGTGTACAGTTTTTTATTGATGGAATAAATAAAAATATGAATTATATAGATTTAAATGTTTTTTCAAATATAAGGGCAAATTTACAAGCACATTTTCATTTTTATTGTGAGTAAATGGGTACAGCTGGGCTTAGTATGAGCAATTCAGAAGTCCAGCAGACAGGTGTTAGTGAGTGGGCTGTGTGGTATTCTTCCCTATCCACTGGCATGGCATCCAGCTCAAGCTCAAGTAACAACACTGTGACGGAGTTATCATCGTATCTTGACATAGGTGTAATTAGGATGCAGGATGCATCTAGCTTTGACCTTTTAGCCCGGTGGAAGCAACAAGAAAGCATTTATCCGGTGTTGGCAGCCATGGCTCGTGATCTATTGACTATTCCTATGTCTTCTGTAGCATCAGAGCAGGCTTTTAGTGCAGGTGGACGTGTAGTAGATGATAAAAAAATAAATCTCACTGAAGAAACGGTGGAGTGCTGTGTTCTCCTACACTGCAACAAAAAACATATTTGGTGACATGAAAAAATATCATTGAAGGCCCAATTTTTGTCACCTATTATCATTGGTGACATGGGATGGGGGTGTCATTGTATCCATGACGCTAAAAGTCAATGGTGACAAAAAATGTGCACTTGTCACGGAATGATGTCAACAGTGACAAAAATATGGTGTCATTAAAAACAGATTTTCCATGACATAGTAGGGGTGTCACTAAAAGCAATGGTGACAACAGTACGGGTGTCATAGAAAATAGATCTTTCGTGACAAGAATTGTCACTAAAAATATTTATCGTGACAACTAAATGCGTGTCACCAATAATATAACCAGGTTGATACACAATGGTGACATACTCTTTTTGTCACAAAAAAATACAATCAAAATATTTGTGCTACCCAAATTATCATTTCGCACCTGCTTACAAAGTTTCAAATATTTGTATCTAGATACACCCATTAGCAAAACTTATACCACAAAAGACGTAAAATATCATTCAAATCAAATATCCAACAAGTCAACATTCTAATATCCAAGTTCACAACCCTTCAAAATATTCATCCTTCAACAATAAACACTTCAAAGTTAATACTTTTAGCATAACTACAAAACATCCATACACGGAGTGTCGTGTCAAAATAATTATAAAAATAATTCAAAACAAGTGTTCCAGTAAACTACAAAAAGTCTTTAACTCCATCTTGGTCATCTTGGTTAACTGTCAAAAAGTAACTCCATCTCGATAGTTACCTACCTGTATAAAATCGTAACAAAAAAAAAATGTAATTATTTAACATGTTATGAAGCACACAACTCAAAATAAATGTATGAGAAAATAAAATGATACTATTCAACAAGTAATTCCATCTCGATAGTTTTAGAAGGTTTTGTGCAACAAGTAATTTCAAGAAGGAAACAATTCAAAAAGCACCAAGATTTTTGTCCAAAAAATTTTCAAAATCCATCATAGCTTAGACCCTAAGCAAGAAACTTCCTAAAACCCAATTCCTTGCAAACAAAGCCAAACTACAACTAATAAATAGGAGCACCTATGCATGGGACGTCCCATGCTCCCTCCCATTTTGGACGTCCACACTAAGAGTGCCATGATATCTAAAATGATGCGCATTGGAAAACTGTTAGACTCGGCATTAGACTCATACCTGCTGGATCAACGAGGAGAGAAAACTGTTACTTCACATGAATCTGATTTCATATTCGATCCTGATGGAGGACCTGCACAGTCTAAATGGGGAGAAAAATCACAACTAAGAGAAAGACACAAGGGTGTTTCAATCAATCTTAAACACCAAGCAGTACAAACAAGGGTTCTTTTAAAAATAAAACAATTCTATCTTTTAAAAAGAAAAGAGTTCTAAGGCATATATAAATAGTTCAAAACTTCAAATCCCACTACCCATCCAAGCGGTGCCTCACTGTCTACTATTATAAAATATAAGCAAAAGAGAAATGTAAGGTAAAAAGGCATGATAGATTCTATACAGGAGATAGGCAAATACAGGATGGTAAAAAAATGAAAATGAGATACTACAAAGCTATAATGGTATAAAAGTGGTTTCGAAAAAAAGGTTTAATTGAATAGTCCTTTGCATTGAGGTAAGAAATGGATACCTGGAGTTATAGTTGCACATTTGATTGCCACATTATACCTGCAATGAAACCATATTCACTTGAGCTCCATAGAAAATAGAAAATCTCAAAGATGTCCAGCAGTCAAATAGAACACATGATGAGATATATATAGACCTGAAATAGGTTTTATCCAAATGGGTTTTCCGTTTTGTCTCTCCCTTCATTGATTAGTGACTTTCCATCCATAAACCCATCACCACCAAGAAAGAACTAGAACCCTTTTCAAACTCAGCTAATGGGGTCATTAATTGCCCATTTTAGTCACTTCACTTCACCATATGCAAACACATAGAAGAGATTCCTACATAACCATTTGTTATTGAGGATTTTAGACCCAAATAGATGAGAGAACAGAGATTCTAAAACAACAAATTTTAGTTTGTTTTTGGTTATTCATGGCATACTGTTGTACCATCACAACATGTTGCTTTGGAATTGGAATAAGTAGCATAACACCCATAGCCCACAACAATGATAGAAGAAGCCATGTTGTTCTTTATGTAAAGGGATCATATTTTACAACTTAAGTGCTAGCTTACTGGAGAAAAAAAAAGGGAATTGGAATACTACATTTGTTACATGGGTCAAATCCCACCCAATTGAGAGCATCAGAGGACTGCAAAATACAGTGTGAATTAATTCAGAAATAAATGTTACATTTATGTAAACTACGCAGGCAAACCACAACACATTGAGAAAACTTAGTTCTTATAGAGATCAAGTGGATGATTGCTTGCAATGAACACTATCAATGTCCACCCCAGCCTTGACAAAATCTGGCACTCGCTACTCAGGTTCCACAATCATCCGCAAATAGGATTTTCCATAAGAACATAAATGAAACATAGACCCACTAAATATGCACACATAAAACTAATGTTAAGTTCTGCACCCTGCATCAAATAGTTCAGATAGCAAAAGAGTCTGGACAATTAAAAACACCATCACCAACACCACTGCACAATAAAAAAAACCCATCACCAACACAACAATATACATGTTATGAAAATCAAACACTACTCTTATGACAAACCTCTCCCAATTGAGCACTGTTAGCAAGGATTTTCTTGTTCTTTAAGACATTGCAGAGGGCTGGTTGATGTAAGAATGAAATCTAAAGAACTGTTGCATTTCTTATTGCAACTTACAATTAATGGGAAACAACTCAGGCCCTTTTGCAGGAAGATGTAAGGATGAAATAATAATAATAATAATCTAATTTAATTTAGCAGGTACCTGGACATGATCCTTGTAGGAATATGTAGCATAATGGTAAATCTAGCAAAAGAAATGAAAGCAAATGCAATCAAATTCAATCTTATCAGGTACCTGGACATGATCCTTGTTGTAGTTCTTCACAACAGAGTTCTTGTAAAAATCATCTTCAGAGATCAAGTACTCCCCCTGTTCTTTTGCCCACTCAACATATTGTTTTCTCCCTCCAAAATTCTCATAGTTATTTACCAGGCTCAGTATCAGAAAAATCCCATGGCTTCTAGCCTCAAATATCACAAAATCCAAGCCCTAAAAATGAAAATGGAAAAACAAAATAGAGCAAATCAACAAAATGATCAGTTGGGAGACTTGGGTCATCTGTAGTATACTAGTTTGAGCAATATGCATATTGATTGATGATACCTTGAACGTGTCCTCATTGTAAGAACCTGGTTTATATTGCAAGGATCTGTAGCCCCCATCACTGAAAGCCCATGTTCTAGCCACATTCATTCCACAGCTTGAAGCTTCCTGGAAGACAGAGGTCACCTTCTCCCTCTCAGAAGGGTCAACTGCCTTCAACATCAACCAATAAGCATTGAAACCATTCAAGTAGAAAGTCCTCCCGTCCTTGACAAATTGGGTGCCACTGGTTCTGGCAAAACTTCCCTGTGCTGCAGATTGGAATCCATCTTGGTGTTGGAACACCAGGACAACGAAGAGAAGTAGAATGAAAAAGGTATTGAATCCCTTCATGTTTGGATCCAAAACCCAGCACCCAGATTAAGGAAGAAGATCAGGAGAAATCTGATCTTTTATTTTGGCAATGTGGTTTACCAAAAAACCTTGAAGAAGTGTATTAGTTGAGAGGTTGGTTGAGGGATTTGGTTATCTTTGATTATAACAAAAGTGAAAATTCCAATTCCAAGAGTACACCACTTTAGTTCTGTGGGCGGGTGAGAGAGAGGGATTTATGATTTATCAAAAGGATGGACTTAATAAAGAAATGCTTGTGAGTAAAGAAATGCCTTTATTTTGAATGAGAAGGGCCCTCCCTCTTGTGGAGTTTTTATAGAGAGAGCAATGCCTGCAAAAAGAGAGTGGGTTTCCTCCTCATCTGCTGTTCATAGATGTGAGCTTGAAATCCAAAGGAAATGATGAAGAGATTGTCAGAAGACCCCAAAAATAATCTGATGTGAGGTGGAGATCTAGACAGTAAACTTCCCAGGATTTAATTCTCCATGGCAATACACAGGCAATTATTGCTAATCTAAGGGAAGATTATTTTTTTGACTCCTAAATTTTTGACTTTAAACCTTCAGTTTCAGCACGTTTCATAGGAAAGATCATATAACTAACATGAATGTGAAAAAAAAAAGAAAATCCAAATCTTCGTAAGTTACCAAGAGCTCACAACCATCTCTTGGGTTTGAATATTACCAAGTAATAGTTAATAGAATCAACCAACAAGAACCAGACCCAACTAACACAAATTAACAAAGCAAAATTTCAATTCAAAATACACACAGTGATATCGAGGCCTTCTTTGTCAGAGCAGATTACAACCAAAGAAGGAGAAAAGAGATCAGGCAATTAGATCTTGTTCTAAAGCATAGGAAACCCTAAACCAACCAGGAAAGATAAGGAAAATTAGAGAGAGAGATAAGCAATTGTGAACTCTTCACCGATACTCAAATTATCAAACACAAGTCAAACCATTTCGCTGGACAACAAATCAAAATTAAATTCAGTAGACATCTAGCAATCCAATTAACAAAGCAAAATCAAATTTAATAAACAAATCAAATTAAAGTAGACATCTAGCAAATCCAATTAACAATCTAATCAGATAGATGCAGAGAATGGGGCACAATCTAATCAGACACATGCAGAGAATGGCCTACCTCAAGTTGTGCAATGATGATATCTCCTTGTGATCCAATACCCTACTAGCTCATCGTTCTCCAATGGAATTGGAAAAATCCATTTTTCATGCCTGTAGGGACGGTGGAAAAGAGAGATGGGGGAGGTGGCCAGGCAGAGTGTGGACGGTGGAAAAATGAAAAACCCAATTTTTCTGGCTCTCTCTTCCCTTCCAAATCCAAACCCATCATCATCCAAGAGCACCCTTCCTCCTCGTCTACCGTGGTCCAGCTCCAGGCCATACCCTCTTTTCAGAGATTCCAGCCCTTCCCATCGCATCTGCCCCGAGGGTGAAGGCCCTCTGCGAAAGCATCTCCAGGTCTCCGCCGTCAAGTTCTTCCGCTGGGCATGCCTCTCCTCCAACCCCAGCCCCTTCGCCAGATCTCCGCCAGACCTTTGACGTCATGGACCGCTATGGCATCCCCCAGGTTTTGGATGGGAACTGGGTAGGAAAAAAACTTATAGGGCACGTTTGTGTATCCCAGCCGAGAGAGATGGAGATAGAAGAAGAACCCCTTTTTTTTCGCCAGAGCTTGTAACCCATCCATTTCGATGAATAGTGTGAGGAAGAGGCGTGGAAGAGAGCCTATATACTTGGGGCAAGTTTTTCGAGGAAAGAGACTTTCCATACCCCATGGGAAGTCCATTTCCCACACTGGGGGAAATGGGTTACACAAACATGCCAGAGATAGGGAAAATGGTAAAATAGCTTGGAGAGGGAAAAGGGAACTGTGGAGGCGGAAGAGGAAAAAATTAGATCATTCGGTGACAAAATTTTTTGTCACTGAATCTATTAGATCTTTCGGTGACAAATTTTTTTGTCACCGAATCTCCTCTTTATTTGGCACCTTGGCTAAAGCTTTCCAGTGACAAGCAAAAAAAAATCTTGTCACCTTTGTGTGCGTTCCGTGTCAACATTGATTTTTTGTCACCAAAGGGTGTCACCAATAGTGTTTTTTTGTTGTAGTGCTACGAGACTGGTACTTGGCGGATAAGAGGAAGCAAGAGTTAACATCATTAATGGAAGATTTTGATCCAGTAGAATACATTAGTGGACTACAAATCTGAGTTTTTTTACTTTTTTCTTCATTGTAATTTATAAGTTGTTCGTTCTTTTTTTATTTTTATTTTCTAAAAAGATTGTAAGGTTTTGAAGGTAATCCTATTTAGAAACCTTCAAGAAGTTAAGATCCAAATGGTTCTCTCTTCTCAGTGGAGTAGGTCGAGTTTGACCGAACTACTTAAATATCTTTGTCATTCTCCCTGCTTGTGTTCTAATTTTTATTTTTAATACTGATAAGAAAAAGAAAATTCATATATAGTACTTAAGTAATATGTGAGTAAATATCTATAAATTAATTTGAACCACTCAATCATTTGTCAAATGTTTGTATAAGTTTAAATGTTTAGAATAGTAACTATTGAAAAATTAATATGTCTATTGATCGAAAATCAAATTCAAACCCATGTCGTTACGGACTTACGCTTACGGTAACTATATCAGTCTATCAGAACAAAAAAAAAAAAAACCCTGACCCGCCATCCCGCTGGCACGGCCCACTCCAGCCCGCCCCACTGTGGGCCGTGCCACTGGGCCGTGCCGTGCCAGGGGTTTTCCCTGGCGGGCCGTGCTGTGCCGGCCCGGCCCATGGCACGGGCGGGCGTGCGGGCACGGCCCGTTTGACATGTCTAGACCACATAGTACCATTTCTCCAAGTACCTTTGACCTATGATGAAAATAAAAGGAGCCCAACCAGTGATGTGACTTGGTTGGTCACAACAACCTGGGAAAGTAAAATTCATATCGCCAGTCTTTCTTTAATGAAAAATATTTAAGTGCATCCATCCCTCATCATTTTTGGTGAGGGACACCCCCTTTTGAAAAGTGTCAAGGATAAAAAGGGAGTGTCAAGTACATAGAACTCCCGTTTTCGTACTTGTCACTTTCCAAAAGGGGGTGTCCCTCACCAAAAATAATTTGAATACTTCCCTTCTTTAATTTAGCATGTTTGGTTGTTAACAACAAACGGGAAAGTAATACTCATTACCAAGTGGAAAAAGTAAAATTCAAAACTTCACTATTAATTTTCCTAGTGCAAAATAATTTTACATCTTAAGATCGATACAAGTAAATTAAGAATTTCACTAGTTGTTAACTTTTCTGGCCACTCTCCTAATCAGGTGAGAACGTAAAAATCAACAAAAAAAAATTATCTTACTACGCTTGTGAGAGTAATCCACACAAAATAAAGGACAAATTACTTTACCCATGGAAACAAACAAAAATATAGTTTACCGGAAAGTGTACTTATCTTTTACAAAATCATTTATTTTCCCATTGATTTTTTCTGTAATGAGACGAAAGCACATTTATCTAAAGATGCACATGAGTGAGAAAAGAAGACAAGATATTAGAAAAGTAAAGAAAAAGAAGACAAGCATTCATGAATACCGTTTCTCCGCCCGCCCACTTTTCATTGATGATGGAAGATGAAGGAGGCCAACTACTGTACGGCATAGGTTCCCACAAAGGAATTGAATTGGGATCGAACAAAGGAGCCCAACTACTGTATGGCATAGGTTCACACTTAATATTCGCGCAAAGAATCCTAATGTATTTATTGTACTTTTATGGTGAAAATGAGACACCTCTTATAGCCTATAATGGCATTTATGAACAATATAATTATCCATCCACCTTTCATTCAAGATGGAAGGTAAAAAGGAGCCTAGCTATACAACTTAGCTAGGTTCATTCATACGGACTGTCTCTTTGTGAGACCGGTAATGGGAATATTATCAGGAGGTACGTAGGTGATGGTGCACATGAGTGAGAACACATAAGACCCTTTCTCCCTTCATCTACCTTTCACCGAAGATATAAAAAGGAACTCGAGCTAACATGCGTTAATGCTTGGTATAGGCATATATAGTTGAGAGAGAAAAAAAAAAGAAAAGAAAAAAAGAGGCAGATAATTTGGAAAAATAGGTAGAGTGAAGGACAATTCCTTAACTTTAGAACAAAATATTGTGATTTGCAATACTTTAGAGCTTTTTTTTTATTTGTGCACAATTACATTTGAAATTTATGTTTTTTCTTCTTTTTTTTAGTTATGTATGTGTTTGTCATATATGTCAATTATTCATTTTGAATGACAGAACTTCACCTCTAAATAGTACTCATGCGGAGGCAGTCTGGGATATAAAAAAATTTCCTTGAAAAGGCCACTATGTACAGTTATTTTTAAGGAAACACAGGTAAAACACATAATTTTTTGAGAATTTTACCTGAAAAGGGACCTTAAAGGTCCAGTGATCATAAAATGGGCCAATAGTAAATCTGGCACGGAAGTGGTCCCAGGGGACCACTTCCGTTTTTTTTTATCAATAGTGGAACAAGTGACGACGTCGTCGCTACATTGAACCCCAATAAAAAGCGCGCGAAACCCCACTTCCCCACTTTCCCCTTCTTCCTCCCATCCCTACCTCCATTGCCCCTGGCGATTTCAGTTACTCCTTCTTCAAAGAGCAGGCAGGTGGTCCCAAAGGTCATTTTCCATGTTTGGATTGTAGCATCAAGATTCGAGCATCTTTATTTGGAAAACCCACCGAGACCCCACTTCCCCATTTTTCCGTTCATCCTCCCATCACTTTTGCACCTTCTTTTCTCCTTCCTCAAAAGGTCGTTTTCCCCACCTATTGGATTGTAGCATCAAGCTTCCAGTATCTTTTTCGGGCTATGGTATTCTTCTTGTCTCTTTTTCTTTTTCTGTATTACACAATGATGATTTACTGTGGTTTCTTAATCTTCTTTCCATTTACTTGACATCCTAAAATGGTTAATATTCATGCATTGTACATGATTTTTGCATTGAATCGACCCACGACTTAGTCCTTCCATTTTCCCCATTCTCGACTGGGTTGGCAATCCTAGTGGACATGCAGAGACTTCATGTTTGGACTACTTCATTGCTACTGAAATAGGGAGACATCAAGCATAATGCCGATCATTTTGAATTTGATTATAGTGTGATGATATTGTAGAAGATAACAATTGGGTTTTACTAAACAAAAATTTGGGTGTGCAAAGAGGAGAATAAATTAACAGTTACCAAAATCATATAAGTAGAGACTTTTCTAAATTGATAAGTTAATCAAAATTATACAGTAGTGGCGGAATCCGGATCCAGCTATAGCCCTATTCTCATTGAAAATTCATCACTCCTTTTTTTTTTGTTTTGTTGGATCATCACAATTCTGATACACACACTAAAATATAGAGACTTGTAGTGGTGGAAAAAGCCCATAGGCTTTGGACCATTCGCAATAACAAGTATGATTTGGCCCATTGACAACATAGACTTCCTAATGACAATAGGATGGAATTAAGCTACACATGTGGCCCTTGCATAAAAATGGACCCATTATACCATTACAATTGTTATTGTTCTTCTTATTCATCATGTTTCCATTGTAATGGCTTCATCATTAATCATTTTAGTAATACAAGTGTTGTAAATAAATTTATTCATATAAGAGTATTTGAACTAACTTCAATACCTATTCATTTGCAATGAATTAAAGCCAGAAACAATTGTATAGAGGAAGCGGTGGGAAAGGTTGCATTCTGTTTTTCCAACCATTAAATTTAAATAAGTATTGCTATGATTCTAATTCATACATACAGGCCTAGATAAACGTTGCTATGATTTATTTTTAAGTGAATGTAATGAGTCTGTACCCATCAAAATAAGTAGTCTCATATTTGGAATTCTACAAATCATGAAGACAAATTGCCCCCAGATGTTTGCAACCAAACATGACTTAAATTTCAAATACTGCTATAAGGGAAAGAAGAACTTGAGGGAATTTCCTTATTAGTTTTTAATTTCCTTATTAGTTAGCTTTACTTCTCGCTCTAGTTATGTTTACATCTCCCTCTCTCGATCTATTTATTTTTTGCAGATGGCTGGAAGTGAGGGAATAAGAAATAGGCTTCTATATGACCAGGACAATCATATTTCAGAATCCATAAACCATGGACATGTATATTCTTAGCCACCCTTTCATATATATATATATATATAGTTTACCTTTTTCTTAACTGTAATAACTTGAAACTGTCTCGCAGGAATTTGGTACATTTCGATGCATACCTATGAACCCGGACAAATCTGTTTGGGTGTTAAATGATATCCAAAAGGAGTATGTAAGGCAAGCTGGTTTACATCATTTTGCAGAAATGGAACATATTAGGATAGATCATGCTCTCATTACAGCCTTGGTTGAGAGATGGCGTCCTGAAACAAACACCTTCCACTTCCCATCCGGTGAGCCACTGTTACTCTTGAAGACGTGGCCTACATATACGGGCTACCTATCGATGGCCCAATTGTTACCAGGAGAACTTTCCCGAGTTCAATGGTTAGTGATGTATGTCTTGACTTACTTGGCAAGGCCCCAATTCAGGGTACCGAAGTAAATGGGATTAATATTAAATTCACTTGGCTGGAGGACAATTTCGCAGCGGTGCCATCAAATAAGAAGAGTACGAAGAAGAAAAAGAAACTTTCTAAGGATGATGAGATCTACAACACTAGGGCGTACCTTTTCTTCTTAGTTTCCAGTCAAATTATGTCTAACACATCGGGTGGAAGGGGTCCGGCATATCTTCTAGAGTTGTTCAAGGAATTTAAGCCATATGCATGGGCCCCTGCCTGTCTTGCCAATCTTTACTGGATTTTAGCAAAGGCAGTTAAATATGTTAAGGACAAGTCTGAAGATAGACATCAGGAGGGAGATGAAAGCAAATCACCGAACAAAACTGATGATTCTAGGAAGTTTAGAACTTTGACTGGACCTCTTCAACTTCTCCAGGTGATAACATTTTTATTTGAACATATTTACAGTTTTTCTACAACTGTTACATTTGTATTTACTTATTAATGACTGTTTTTTGCAGCTATGGGCGTACACGAGAATGCAAATTGGACGTTGTCCACCACCAACGGATACATGGAAAAGTGATATTCAGTTCCCATTGATGAAAACATGGGCAGTTAGGTTGAATTCATTCAAAGCTGTAACCACACTGATTAAGACTCGAGAAGAGTTGAACAAATTGCCAGAGGACGGTGTAAGTTCAATATAATCGGATGGTATACAATTGGGATTTGATGCTTTTATCATTACATTGAAACTAATCTTGTTTTATTTCTTTTTCTGTAGTTCAAATGGCAACCATATAGCAAGTTCGGAAAGACATTCCGTCATACTGTTTCTAAAGCCGACCGTGACCTATTTTCATCTTCAACGGTCTTGGCTTTTTATTGGGTAGTGGAGCGACATAATACGGGTCGCGTTATGAAACAGTTTGGATTTGTTCAGGAAGTTCCCCCACCGTTCAGCATGCCTTATCCAAGAGTGGAGCGAGTAGAAAAAATCGTGTATGACTACAGTGCACTTGGCAGGGTACCTAATTATGTGTTGTGGGACAGTAGATCCCGGTGCAATCTGAAGGGAAAAAAAGCATCTTCAAAGACACATAATGATGAGTATATGCATTGGTATCGGGCCAACACGATCATGTACATCGGTCGAGGGCAGGAGCATGAGGAGATTGATAAAAAAAAAAAAACGTGATGAACATGAGGGTTGTTGTGAGCAGAAGCACGTAAGATACCGTTGGCTCTTTCTGTCGATATAATTTTTCATTTCCACATGCCTTATGGCTGATTTTCTTGTTATGTCCACAGGTTCATCAACTCTTGCTTCACATGGAAAGGTCAGTTGACCGTGCTGTTCGGAAGAAAACCTCAATTGAGCATTTCCGGGAATCATGGATCAGGAAGATACTCAGATTTAGATCTGGTTTGAATACCAAATTCGTCAAATTTAAGGATGACCACTTATACAGCTCAGCATCAGAAGATGTAAGCAAAAATTTCATCGATTTATTTTTATTGTTACCTCAGGGATGTCATTCTATTCAACAACCCTCAAGATTTTATCCTCAAGTTGATGTATTTGAAATTAAACAATGACAGGATAAAAAGGCGTCCACCGACGGATTTAGGGTTAAAAAGCCTGCATCCAAAAGAAGCCCAGGGAAAAAGAATGGAAAGAAGCAGAAGAGCGTGAAGCACAATATTGATGTTCCAGGTTCACCTATGTCACACACCCCTACTGAACATGCCCCTGAAGTAGCCAATGAGGATTGCAGTATGGATCCAGATTCAGTAGAAAGACAAACTTCTACACCTTCCACTTCCAATGAGCCACCAGTGGTTGATATCTTTTCCACTCCTCGGGGGGCATCAACCTCGCAAGCAATAATAGTTTCACCGATCAGGGCGTCCATTGATTCACTAGTTTGGAGGTTAAAAAGATTGCCCCGAACGAGGAAGATTCCAGAAAAGTATGATGATTACTTACACTCAATGGGTGGATCGGAGTATTCACTCTCCAAAAGTGACAGGTTTCTACTGAATGGGTTCAAACGATATTTCAATGAGAGGTATAATGTAATTACATTACCATCGTAATGGTTTCATTCCGTATAAGTTAGGCACGACAAGTGCAACTATATAAATATTTAAAAAAATATAACATAGATACGTACCTAGAGCCTTCGCGTTTCTTGTTATTAACGTGTAGTTTCCTGTTGACATACACATGTAGCCCATGTTGCTCACTTCCAGACGCCATCAACATTCCCAGCATATCATTTTCATCTTCCAAACTGATCAACGAAAAAACGAGTCCATTGTGATGAAGGTATTTCATGCTTACATCCTTGATATTTGCATCCCAATTAGACAATGCAATGGCTTCATTCATCAACATGTCATATGTTAAGGTCTTAGGTAGAGACCTCATCTTCTGTCTTCCACCATTGTAGACCGGGCGTATAATGTCAAAGACAAACTCTCCATCAAAGTGAAATATGATGAAAATCTCAGACTTGGTCATTCTGCCGACGCAAATAAAGCATATATTAATTTGTTGGTATTAGCAAATGTAGTCCAAGGGTCACCTTTCACATAATGCTAATAGAGAGATGATTGTATGAGTCAAACTGTCCATTTCTATTTCTATTTACAAGGAAAAAAATCACAAGAGAAGTTAACTCCCCTAACACTGTTTTTTTCCTAGGGTTACTGACAGATGAGGAGTGAAAATGAAATCATTTTATTGGTGTTTGCTCCCACTTTATACAAGACATATTCACCAAGATTTCTGCACGTATTTGAGTACCCATCTTCATATTACTTATAAGGGTTTAACCCTAACGTGCAAATACGTAGATTCACAATCTTCATATGCTCTCAACTAGGGGTTGTGACAATAAACAACCTTAGAACAGCCAGAGTTGTTACCTTTCTCAAAAACCTTAATAAACTTTTCTCAAAAAAATGTATATCAAATGCCCTAATGAACTTTTCTGAAAAGGGTAAACATGAAACACAGAATCTTTGGTAGCTAATGCATGAAAGAACACATAAATAGCGATATACCTACCTCTTAATGGAGTTCAACAACCTCCATAAAGAAGCCCACCCGTTGGGGAAGACGCCTGCAGCGTCCCTATTCGTCGGCAGCTCAAAAGGATCCCACGAAAAAGAAGCTGTGACGGGATATGTATATATATAGAGAACATAAGCGACGACGTCGATACTAACCCACTATTATAAGTGACGACGTCGTCGCTTGTAGAAAATAAGCAAAAAAAATATATTTTCTGGCGGGAAGACCCATTCCGTTACATATTATCTATGGGGACCTCTTCCGGTGAGTGACCAACTAGGGTCCTTTTTCAGGTAAAATTCTCTAATTTTTTTTTCCTTTCTTTCTTTTTTTCTTTTGGGGAATTAATGGGAAAAACACCCTAAAGGTGGTCTATGTATAGATGAGGACCCAGTACCTCTTTGCAAATGGTAGGGGTCCCTTGGGCCCTTTCATGTTTTTTTATTTGTTTTTTGAGATGGCCAATACCAACCATCCATGCGATTATACAAAAGGGAAGACCTCATTTTTTTTTCCCTCATCCCGTCTTCTTCCACCTTTCCCTTTTCCCTTCCAAAGTCCGGTAGTCGTTGTTGGCCCTTTTCATTTTCGTTGGTCCCAGCCAGTGGTCCTAGCCATCGTTTGGCACTTTTTTTTAAAATTCTATTTGTAAGTGCACAAAAATGCATGCCACTCACAAAGAGAGGATGTGTGGAGACGAGGCTCTTGAGAATAACACCGCTGCCTGCCTGAAACCTGAGAATGAGAGGAAGAACAGTAGGTCAGAGGACTCTAGCCTGGGCGGCGCAAGGCTCTCTGATGCCTAAGTCAGTATGAGAACTGGACATGCAATAGGATGGAGATTTTGGAGAAGAAGATGGCGTACCAGCTTGTGGTGTTCGTCTTGGCCCCCTCCTGGAACTGAAGCTGTAGCCGTGTTTATATAGAAGAAGATAGGAGGCAGGGAGGTAGTTAGTTATCCCATCATAGCTTACTCTACTCTAATAGCTATCACATCTGGCCATATCCTGTCCCATCTCGCCATATCCTGGCGCCTTGGGAGCTGTGGACGGCGATCTATCAAGAGATATGGGCGGTGCCCTTGTCTTGTCGCACGTCCTGGGACGTGGTGGAGTCTTCATAGAGGTACGACTGTCAGTCCCCGCCTTGGCGAGCTCTGGTGCTATGACCAGAGTACGTGCCCGAGGTCGGGGCATGTTTGCCGAGGTCGGCTGGAGACCTGGCAGGGGTGCCGAGGTGTGTGATCGAGGCCGAGGCGGAGGAGACCGAGCTGGGGGAAGCCGAAATCGTGACCTGTCAAGATGGAGGAACTGGTGCGGGAGTTCTGGATGCTGCATCTGACCGGGATTATGGCGAGTGGGAAATATCCCCACACAATAGCCCCCCAGCTTCTGGCCTCATTAGAATTTTCTAACTGTTTGATGTCGGAAACTAAATACCATGAGGACACTTGCGTCTTGGAGCTGCCTAAAGTTTGAGATTGGTGGTGGTCTTCATTCAAGTGGTTCGTGACCAACTGAAGGACCAAGAGACGGTTGGCTGGTATTGGACAGGGGCTAGAGGGCGGCATTGCTGATGCTAAGCTGGTGAATGCATTGTTACTTGGAACTAAGAGGTGACCAGCTGGCTCGTCACTAGAGGTGTACTCCCATTGGGCTCGATTATGGTGCTGTTACCGAGAATACACGTGGTTGAGATCATCATGGGGTCGAGCCAGCGTGAGGCCGTAGCCAGCACGAGGACGGACCAACATGAGGTGTGGGTGCGTAGCCTGAGACCATAAGGCCGATGCCAGCATGAGGCCGAACCTGGCATGAGTGTCGAGATGCTCACACAGCACGAAATGGAGATGTCCCCCTGGCCCGTCGCCAGGGGCGCACCGGCAATCTGGCATGAGTGCCGAGATGCTCACACAGCACGAAATGGAGATGTCCCACTGGCCCGTCGCCAGGGGTACGCCGGCAATCTGGCATGAGGGTCGAGATGCTCACAGAGCATGAAATGGAGATTTCCTCCTGGCCCGTCGCCAGGGGCGCTCCGGCAATCTGGCATGAGTGCCGAGATGCTCACACAGCATGAAATGGAGATGACCCTCTGCACGAGGCCGAACCTGCATGACGTGGAGGCCAGCATGAGGGCGACACCATCGTGAAGCCGTAGCTAGCACGAGGCCGAACCTGCATGACGTGGAGGCCAGCATGCGGGCGACACCAGCGTGAGGATGGGAAATCTGGCGCACGGCCGAGATGTAGGAGCACGGGGCTCTGGATGACTGATGGCGGTAGAGGACCGTGCCATCAAGGCTGACAGTTGAGGACCGTGCCGTCGAAATGACGGTAGAGGATCATACGATCGAAGCCAACAGTAGAGGGTCGTGCCGGTGTCATCGAAGCTGACGGTGCCATCGAAGCCGACAGTAGAGGACCGTGCCACCAGAAATGACGGTAGTGGGCCGTGCGATCGAAGTTGATGGGCGGTCGAACCTAAGTGATGATAGGAGACATCTAGCTGCCTCCCGAGATAGAGGAGACTTCTGCCGAACTGGAGACATTTACCGAGCCGGGGGTTCCTACCGAGCTGGAGGCATCTGCCGAGCTGGGAACACCCGCCGAGTTGAAAGCCTCTGTTGAGCTGGAGGCAGTCTCGTTGTCTCCGCGGAGGTCGAAATGCTCTCGAGCTTGGGCTTCGTTTGCTTCTTGCTTGACAAATTGGTTTATCCTGGCCATGAGTGCTGTCATGGTGACCACGGGGTGCAAGGGCAAGTCTCTTCGAAGCTCGTTGCCTGGCGGAAGAGCTTGTTGGAAAGATAAGGTCGCTATTGTATTTGAGACGCTTACGATCTGCCTGTAGATAGTCCAGAACCTCTTGGCGAATTGTGTGATGCTCTTGGTCTGCTTCATTCTGAGGGCCATCAGGTCGGCGGCCGACCTGGGGACGACCCTATGAGCTTAGAACTTCGCCATGAAGGAATTCCGGAGCTGCTGCCAACTTGTAATTGATCCTTGCGGGAGTGCGCAGAACCATCTTAGGGGGAGGTCCCCGAGACTGGAGGAGAAGACTCTGCAGTTCAGGTGGCCTACGTCGCCCCACACCGACATCCTCTGAGTGACGTGCCGGAGGTGTGTTACTGGGTTCGAGGTCCCGTTGTAAATGACGAACCTCGGGGCGCTGAAGTCTTCAGGAAGGGGGAAGTTTCTGATACCTGGAAAGAAGGGGGATGTGCCGAAATCGTCAGAGTTCAGCGGAACTCGAGCGAAATCGGCCATCTCCATGCATGTTCTGTTGTACTGCTTGCTCGATGTGTCGATCAAGTCATTCTCTGAAGTCGTGGTTGTTACTCGAGCTTTCGCCATGAGCTCGGTCTCTTCTACTGTTCTTCAGGGTGCGCCTTTTGGAAGGTGGAGTCGAGGTCGAACCCATAGAGGATGAACCCGATCGAGTATCCTGCTGTTGGACGCTCGCTGGACCGGATCTTGCTCCGGACCTTTCCTGGCGGGGGACCGTTGGTAGCTGTGTTGACAATGTCAATGGTTCCTTTCCCTTTCTGGTTCTTCGAGGCATGGTGTTAGGAAAAATGGCTAGCTTTTTGTACAGTTTTCCACAGACGGCGCCAATTGTAAGTGCACAAAAATTCCACTCACAAAGAGAGGATGTGTGGAGATGAGGCTCTTGAGAAGAACACCGCTGCCTGCCTGAAACCTGAGAAGGGGAGGAAGAACAGTAGGTCAGAGGACTTGGCCGGGGCGGCGCAAGGCTCTCCGATGCCTAAGTTAGTATGAGAACTGGACAATAGGATGAAGATTTTGGGGAAGAAGATGGCGTACCAGCTTGTAGTGTTCGCCTTGGCCCCCTGGAACTGAAGCTGTAGCCGTGTTTATATAGAAGAAGATAGGAGGCAGGGAGGTATTTAGTTGTCCCATCATAGCTTACTCTACTCTAATAGCTATCACATCTGGCCATATCCTGTCCCATCTAGCCATATCCTGGCGCCTTGGGAGCTGTGGACGGCGATCTATCAAGAGATATGGGCGGTGCCCTTGTCTTGTCGCATGTCCTGGGACGTGGTGGAGTCTTCATAAAGGTACGGCTGTCAGTCCCCGCCTTGGCTAGCTCTGGCGCTATGACCAGAGTGCGTGCCTGAGGTCGGGGCATGTTTGTAGAGGTCGGCTAGAGACCTGGCAGGGGTGCCGAGGTGTGTGGTTGAGGACGAGGCGGAGGAGATCGAGCTGGGGGAAGCCGAAACCATCACCTGCCGAGATGGAGGAACTGGTGTAGGAGTTCCGGATGCTGCATCTGACCAAAATTACGGCGAGTGGGAAATATCCCCACACAATTCCGAAGTCTCATCCACATTTTCTCTAAACTTGGTTATGGTTACCAGAGGTTTCTCACCTGTTCACCCAAACCGACCTCCTCATTATATGGTGAACAAAGTGCCAAGTGGCACACCTCCCTTCCATTCAATTTCTCCACTGACACAACTGATGCCTGTAAATAGGAGGTGCCACCTCAATTGGAGGGCATAAGAAGAGAGTGCTTGGGTCATCTGAGGGCCAAACAAGAAGCTAGTTATTAAGTGCCTTGGGGAGTGTGCGCTAGTGAAACGTGAGAAGTGTAGTGTGATGTGTGTAGTGTAGTATGCCCAAGTGCAAAACGTGTTTGTCATGTGGCCATGTATAATTTTTATTAATATAGTCAAGGGTATATTTTGAATAAGTGTGTTGTCTTTGAGTCTTAAGTCCATCATAATTGGGATTGGGCTTCCCAACAGAATGCATACAAGTTTCTGAAGTCTTCTATCTATGAAAAGAAAAGGGGGTTGGGAAAACAAACAAAATGACTATGGAACCTATTTTTTATTTGTGGACAATTTAGATTTGAATCCGAATCCATGTGCTTGGGTTTGAAAGTTCTAAATTTAGATTCAGATGTTTGTGTTGAAACTTCCAACTAGAAAATCCAAGTCCAAAATGAAAACCAACCATGTGTGACATAAATTATGGTTTGAGATTTTACTAGTATAGAGATCTTGAATCGTATTCTGAGTTTAAAATAGCACTGTCGGCCGGGACAAAAACCGATATGATATCGGTATCGGTCGTAGTTATCGGTCCGTTGCGGTCGTAGCGGTGTGAATTCATTTTTTCATCCAAAAATTTTTGCAAAAATATCCAAAAAATTCAGAATATTAGAAAATGATAGAAAACAATATTTTTTTCCATTAGTAACAACAATAGATCAAAATATTGGTCACTTTAAGTTATGAGCCCTGTCTGTGTAGCAATTCGATGTCTTCTCCAGTATTTCATATAATGCAACTATTATTTTGACTCATTGTCAATTTATTAGTGTAAACTATAATAAAATAAAGATAACATAACAATTATCTATACCCTATTAATAAGCTATTAGTATTTACTATTTAGTATCATAAATACTCCAACAATTTTTTTTAAATAGAAGATTTAAAAAAAATTATTTTTCTACACCTAAAATCATGTTTATAAGTAGATTTAGCATGAAAGTGTGTACATCTAAGTGAAGAACACAGCACAAACCCAAAAATGACATGCCAATGATCTTTTTATTCATTTCTATACTTTATCTAAAAATAAAAAATACATAATAGTAAAAATAATGGAGTTAAGTTGATTTTCTCTTACTAAATAAAATGATTTCTTCTAGAAATAGTGTTGGAATTTGAAAATATGCAGTAGAATGAGTTATGGAGACATGGTTGCTCAAAAGAGATGAGGAGAGAGGAGAAGAAAATGGGAAAATAGGGAAAAAAGTTACAAGAAATTAGGATTTTTTTTTACCATTACTCCATCTCGGCCGATATTTTCATCGGTCGAGATATTGGTAATATCGGCCGAGATATCGGTTAAATCGATATTTTGATCATATTGGCCGAGATTGGCCGATATTTTGAGGATATTTGCCTGACTCGGTATCGCGGCAAAATTCGTCGCGGTATAGGCCGATACCGGTCATATCGGCCGATATGAACTGATATCGGCCGATATTTTAAACCATGGTTCTACCGATGACAAACTGAACCGCTGTTGTCTCCATTTGAATGAAGTTTAGACCCAAATCAAGATTCACCATAATCAGCCTAAACTAAATCCATTTACATCCATAGAATGGGCCCACATGTACCAAAAGTCAAGACCCCAGTAAATGATTCACATCATTGGCTAATTTTTTTTTGGGCAAAAGAGCCCAAACAGAATCTTCCGGTGGAACTGCACAAAATGATGCCTAATGAAATTGAACGCAGGAGATTAATGTAATATGACCCTGCCCATTCTTTGTATGTTGACCCATTTGCAATGGACCCAATTGTCCTCCCAATTCGATGATCAAGGCCATGAAAATGCACAGTTGGGCTCTCTCCACCACTTGTTATAGGGAACTCTTGGATGGTTGTAGATTACTTAAGATTCTCTTTGTTTGCATTAAAATACATAGGAATTGAATAAAAAGTGTAGTTGAAAATAAAGATTAAAGGTGAATCTTCAAAATTGAACATTAAATAAAATTTTCTTCTAAGTATATAGAATAAAAAAAAGATGTTATTTGATGCTCGTTTTTTAAAATTTACATTTAATCTTCGTTTTTAAATCACCCTATGTATTTAATTTCTATGTATTTTAATTCAAACAAACAGGTCCAAAATATTTTTTAAATTAACAAAAACGAGAAAATGCCTCGTTCAGCTGGAATTCTTTCAAAATGTAACTTGGGCAGGTTGGAGTGTACTGGTCATAGCAGGCTCGACTCAATCCGACTTTATGTAGATAATTCCAAACCCAAACTTGAATCAGACCCGTGTAAAACCCAACCATATATAATAAACCCAAACCCACTCCAGTGTTGCATCCACATTCACCAGAAGCAAGGTAAATACTAGCAAACAAAGAGAATGATCCATATTAAACTAGCAAACTTAGAAAAGGAGAGCAACACTCAAACAAACGTACCCCTGCACCCAAAACTCAGAATGACAAACCGAAGATAAGATGACACTCCAACTGGTTCTGAGAGGCTGAACATGTTACTCTTTCTTGCTAGCTGCACCTGTACATGACTCTTTAATTTTCTCCATGGGGCAATGGCAATCAACACAAACCATTTTCTCCTGAATTATGTAACTGGTGCTGGCAATGTGAATGTTATAATTGCAGTGTGTCCTCCCTTAGCACGTCAAAAGTGAGTTTAAATCCACCGTGTTTCATCTTTTATTTTCTTTTTTTGTACTTTAAAGGTAAATTATATTAAAAGCAAATGGAAATATAGACTGAGTAAATCAGCCCCAAAACAACAAAACATGTTAGGACTCAACAAGGAATAACCCAATATAGGGGATACAATCAAAAGAAAAGGAAGAAAATAAGAAAGCATTCCGCTAAATGTGAGCTTAATACAAAAGAAGAGAACAAAAAGCAACAAAACCCAAATTGCCTATTGCTTCTACTAGTTGTGGGTTTGAAATCCGTTTCATCTTAGTTAAGCCCTCCATGGTCGTCTTGCCATTCCAAGCAACGATGTCTTTTGGTCCTTGGCCTATAACTGTCCATCCCTCTTTATTGTCACTACAGCCGAGCAACATCGTCACATCTTTAAATGTTTTGTCTATGTCAATCGACGTACCAGATTTCTTTTTGGAATTCGATATGTTATCCAAGCGAGCCCAAAATCGCCTTATCTTATGATCGTCCCACCACTCGCACCATTTCTCATTCTTGATTGTCTCCCTGTGCGTCTTTCCAACATATATCAGCTTGATCCCTTCTCCTTCCACCACGCCTTTCATTGCAGATATGAACTTCTTAATCCAATCCAAGTCGTGATCATCTTCAAAGAGGCAGGCTAATTTTCCTTCTTTTATCTGTTAGAAATGACAAGGAAGCTTGTTAGCACAAGGGAATTATAAAATTTCCTCCTCTACATGATCCCAACAAATAAGGCAAGAATTATGGACCTGTGAAGATAATTTGTATAGAACTTTGTGGGTTTTGCAAATTGATGTAAGAATATAATGCCTTACCCATTCATCACTAGCAACTCCATCAATCAAAAATTCAAGGTTCCATTTTGATTTTTTCCAAAGAGTTTCCTCTCCGTGAGCAAGGAAAGGGTAGGCCGCGTTTCCCCATATCATGATCATGTGGTATGCATTTGAATTGACGACCTTTCCTTGGGCATCGAACACTACCATCACTGGCTTCTTCTCAAAGCGCCAATCCCTTTTGATGTATTGAATGACATAAGGCTGAAGTGTTACGGAATAATGTAGTGAGTACCATTTCATCAAGCCTGCCTTTTTCTCTATGACATCTTTCTTTATCATTTGCTTGTCTACAATTGGGAACCAAACTATTTCATATGGCTTTACTGGAGTTGAAACACGTTGTGCAATTTCATTGATCTCTTCGTCCAAGATGTCAAGGTTAGAAATGAACAGGATCACTGTCTTGCTCTTAAGTACTTTCAAGCTCTCCTGTTTCATTTATTTAAAACAAAAAAAAGACTTACTATTAGCAAATTCAAGTCATATGTATTGGAAATATATAGCAAGAGTATGGGTACGAAAATTAGCAAAGTGACGTGTATGATATTAACAAATAGTAGGAATTTTCAATATCTAATGGACATACTTGCTTAGTAATGTACTTCTTAAACACGAGAGGTGAGGACTGATTTATGATTCAATGTATTTTAAAAAGGCTTCTCAACTCCATATTTGTATTTATTTGTGCCAGATTAACCAAGTTCCAATGGGGTAAGGACTATTATTTTAGCTTACTAAGCAATGAAATGAAAATATTTTGTGAGAAGTTAAACGCGTACCTTTTTCTTGGTGACACCATTGAAGAGAGGCTTATCATCCTGTGTCTGAATCAACTCGGTGAAAATCTTCTCGTTGTCAGTTTTGCGGGTACGTAAACTTTCTATTAGCTTTTGAATCTTAAGGTAACCCTCCTTGTTTTTCTCCTCCTCTGCTCGAATAGGTCAAAATTCATCAGCCTATCATCAATTATGCAAACCTATTGTGCATGGTATGATTCAAACATTCTCCCATTACAATGACCTTTGGGTGGTAGGATCCACAAGACGTTTATTCTTGATGTAGAAGATTATGAGTAAACAGAATAGGTTTCTGTGATATAACTGTTGATTTACTGGTAGTTCTACAAAGTAGTCTACGGTTATGGCATGTGTTATACTCACCTATCTTTTCCTTGCATTCAATCAGCGCGTGTCCAAGGTTCACATGGATGGTCTTAAGTGCATCAGATAGTTCAGTCCATTTCTTCTGCGCCTCTGTGTTCGAGACCATGAACCTGTAATCAACTTAGTTGAGAAACATATATCAAGAGCAGATGTTCACGCAAAATGGTCAATTATTTATGTCAAAAACTACGCATTTATTGACTACCCAAAGGACACCATATAAGGATTTTAGGTATACGCCAGAATTTGGGCCCAATTGAAGTTAGGAGCCCGCACCCATATACATGAAGCCCTAGGATTAGGCTCTGCCAAGCACAGTTCTAATCAAGATGCCTATATGGGGAAAAATTAAATTTTGTATTTGGCTTTAACCAAGTCGTTTAGCCCAAAAAGATGAGCCAGAAATAACAATAGCCTCATTTGCCAACTAAAATATTATTAGAATTTTAGTTGGCCAGTTCTCCTAGGTTGAACAAAACTCAAGTCCTATTGAGTTGTAATTTTTAATTTTTTAGAAAAGGACCCTGAAGAAACATTTAGACAGTAGAAGAAGACTTTTGGACATATTGGGAGAAGTTTAAAGAGTCCAACCCGCATATATCTCTCTCGCCTCCAAGCCATTTTTCCGAGAGTAGGTTCGCTATAGCTAGCGAACCTTAGGCTCTCTATAGCGAGCCTGAATTGGCGCAGCGGCAGAATGCTCGCTATAGCGAGCTGAGTTTTCTGGCCAGTCCGGACTCTTCGTATGCTGATTAGTTTCAAACTCTTTCATCAAGTCCTAATCCAATTCCAAGAGCCCTCATGCACGAACCTTGGGCTATAAATTGTACCCCTTGCATCTCCACAAACATATATATAGCTTGAGCTATCTAATTCTATGAAGCATCAAGCATCCTTTTAGAGAGATTTTGTGCGCATTTCTTGCAAGGGAGACTGCGCTGAAGATATTTTCTCTTTTTCTCTTCTCTCAAGCATTTTAAAGGGGCATTCAAGGTGGGTTTCAAGCAAGTACGTGGAAGGTGAACGGCGGGTCGTCGGCAGGTTCATCACAGTCCTTTAGGTTGAGTTCCGATTGGGTCAAAGGTCTAGTGAGTTCACTTGTAATCTTTAATTTATAGTGCTTTGCTTTTCGGTGGTTTTTACCACCCGTGGTTTTTTTTGCTAAATAGGGGTTTCCACGTAAAAATCTTGTGCCTGCTCTCTTTTGTGGTGATTGTTTTTTATTTGGACTTAGGTTAATTGGTTGTATTAATTAATTGGGACTGAAATTCATACAATAATATAAGAATGGACCTTAGGCTATTAGTCATTCCTTCACTTGGTATAAGAGGAACAAATATCTTGCTTGAGCCATATTTGGGTCTGATTAACCGCTGGATCTGGATCTAGGTCCACACTTGAGTGAACCATCAGGTGGTGTCCGGTCATCAGCCGGTTACATCTTGAAATTTGAACATGACCCAAATTCAAACTATTTGCATCCTTAACTATCACACACGGTAGAAAAGTTAAGCTTGGCTTGTCATGAACTTACTGAAGGTTCACAAGGCCGATGCTTTGTGAGGAACAAGCAACAATGCCTTTGACTGCCCAGTAAACAGCGGTTGGGATTTGATTCTCGGAGAGAGGAGTATTGTCGCGTGAAAAGTACGAGGAAAGATCATTCAGCTCGATGATGGTCTTGGTCACATGCATTATGAGCTCCAGGAGACCACTGATAAGTGTTTCTTGCCTGCTGATAAAAGTTTCTTGCTCGCTGATTTCAAGCAATAACTTAAGTTGGTCCACATATTTGGTGAGTGGATTGGTGGCATCTAGCTTCCATAGAAGGCAAAGCTCCCCGTAGTTTACGGCGAAAGCTAAGAGGGCTATGACCAGCTTATTTTCCCATGAATATTTCACTAGTTTGTCGAACACTGCGAGTGTTATGGACTTCATACCTCCCCCGCCGGAGCAATTACATGATAACTGGAAACATGCATCTGGTGTCAATGTAGCTCAGATACCGTAGTAATTTGAAAGATAACAAGCAAATCTGAAACTAGCTACCTCACATCCAATTTTAAGGATGGTGAATGCAAGTTCTTCGGTTATCACTCGCTGGTGGCTCTTGTCCTCCGAGACCTCTAAATATGTCTTTAGATCCTACATCAAATTATAAAACAAATTCCCAAATGCTTCACATGAAGTGTTTTAAGTGCTAGCTCCACAATGATTAATGTTATTCCATGTGATTAATCACACAAGGGTCGCAATGGAAAATTGATTCAGTTCAAATGGGCAAGACAATATGATACATATCACTATATAATCAAAGGGAATAATAGGCATTATAAATCAAATTCAAACTCACAAGCAAATGATATGGAATGTTCATTTACTTTTCTTTCTTAAATTTGATTCTAGTTTTGCTATTGCTTTTTTTTTTTTTGGTAAAACTGGTTTTACTATTGTTAAAAAAAACATTTGTATTGATTTTAGATTGTACAATTTTATTATTTTTTATTAGCACATGTGGGCTCCGCCAGCAACAATATAATTGAGGAAAAGATTTTCTATGCTGGTTGATTGCCCAATAAGGAGATGTGCTAGACCAAAATGCACATGGATGAAAAAAATAAGGATAGATGTAGAGAAGTGCAACTTATCCAAATATTTGGGTCATATATATTTCTAAACTGGAGAAACATAATTTTTGAGATTAACACCAATATAGTTGGAAGGAGGCTTTGAAGATGGCGGTGGTGGGCTCCATTTTTTATTTTCAATTCTCTCACTAGCTAAACAATTAAGGATCCGGCCGGTTTCAAGAAGCAGAACTGAATCCATATCCGTGGTAGAATTTCTTACCTGATAAGAGTTGAAATTAGAAATGAACAAAAATGATGAGATAATTGCCATGGGGTGACCGTTGCATGGTCGATAAACAATGTTCTTAAAATTAAGAACAAAGGAGAATAAATAATGATAGAAGGGAGTTTGAAAAGTACCTGGGGAAGTTTAGAGATTGCCTTGCACAGGATGTCATTGGCCATGCTGAGAAGGGCCTTTTCATCCACATTGAAGTTGGCGTCGGGCGAGTGGGTGGAGATGATTTGTTGCACCACTCTCTCTTGACTTGAGATCAATGTCATTGTCTACACTATTCAACAATGTGTGAGAGAGAGAGAGAGAGAGAGAGAGAGAGAGAGAGAGAGAGATGGATTTGTGTTGTGTGGCAGTGATTGAGAAATGCATGGAAGGCCCTATTTATAGATGATTCTTCTCACCTTCTCAGAGAGGCTGGTATATGATAAGATACTTGTAATGGGAAGATAGCGTGCGTTGGTGGAAGAGGAATAAGAAAACTGTTATGCATAGAGAATCTTTTAAATTAGCACTCTCTTACTACTACTTAATACTTGCTTTTATGGGCATTTCACTGCACACCACTTGATTTCTTATAAACCTTACTTGGTCCCAAGGCAACCACTTTTATACACAAGTACCTTTGATGCTTGAGGACTAAGAATATTGCACGCAATTGTGTTTGTTTCTTTCTCTCCTTCTAAGGAAGTGGTTGCTTCCGAATTAAATATACCTATGAGATTTACTTTGAACATTTTTTTTGAGTTTGAACTTGAAAAGGTCCGAGAGATTCTCCAAAGGGCAGAAGTATTGTGTGGGGATGTTTCCACTAAGCCAAGATCAGTGCTAGCCCCGGTCTCAAGGCAGCTTAATTATACCCACCTCGGCCAAGGCAGACCGCGGCTGAAGGGTCGCGGCACTCGCCGAGGTGAGCCCCCCGAAGTCAGGTGGCACCTATCGTTGCAGCCGACCTTGGTACGGCGGATTTGACAGACGTTGATGGGACCGTTTACAGGACGAAGGCACGTATTAAGGCGTTGTCACGCCCCGAGCCCGAGATTTCACACATCCCGAGGCGCGACACACGCCCGCGTGAAAATTCGAGTCAACTCATTGACTCTAGGTCCCCACGTACGGAATTTACCCACAGGATATCACGTGTGAGGTTTATATATTTTTCAATATGCCTGTATAAATCTGTCAAATAGATATCCAACTAACATAACACAATCATCAAGATATAGAGCATAAGGGTCCATGAGCAATACTTTAAAAGTTCAAGGTCAAGAGATAGAAAGAGAAGGAATAACTTAAGTTAAGTTAAAGTTTACAATGTCAAAAGCTAACAAGTTTATAAGCTAATACAAAAGATGTGGCAATCCTAGCCACGGTCAATGGGTCATTTAACGTCCCTTTCTCATCGTACGGATGTCTAAAAGACATCATCAGGAGTCCACTCTGCTACATTATGGAGAGATTCCTCTTCCTCAAGGATCTCCGGGGGAGTGGCGTCGACATATTCACCTGTAACGCCAAGTGTAGCACCATTAGACTAAGCTAAGCAAGACAAACATATACAGTCCATATAACATGTATCAAAAGAATAGTCAGACAGGTATAAATCATAAGAGATCAAGGAATAATCACTAGGCATATCAGTGCATGAATTAGCATGAGACATACGAGTCATAGATAACAGATAAATATATTAACAGTACTAGTTGGCACATCCACATAAGCTATGTTCTCTCAAGTTAATCATATAACATGAAATAAAATGAGAGCAGAATATCAGGACAGGACAGGGCGGTACTACTAGGAGACAGAGGTACCCAGAATTCTCCATCGTAGACCTAGGGTGCCGGTAAACCCTCAGAATATATTTTCCCATCTGCAGAGGGCCAGAATATACTAAACCCACACTTAGCCGGGTCCGACTTAGATAGGGTCGAAGCTAAGTGGTGCCGACTCATAGAGTGCAATATACAAACAACAGATCAGGTGCAGAACAGTGTTAATCAGATACAGGACATATACAGGACAAGACATATAGATAACAAATCGGGACTTACTGAACAAAGACAGAAATAAATGTAATATAACAGATGTGTAACAGAAAATAAATAACCGAACAGAAGCATGATCAAGTCACACTAGAATACTGGAAACGGAATGCAATGCATGTACATACAGATCATATACAGAGTCAAGACAGAACTCAAGCCAAGCCTACGGTCTCGAGAACACATGTGGTCTTCACCGTCCAACTCAGGGTAGTATTAAGAGTTCCGACATTACTGGGCTACAAAGGATCCCTTGGCGTTACATAATTTGGATGTCGAATCCCTTAATAGAATACATTTGGCACGGTTTCAATCCGAAGAACACAATGCCCCTTTTGTGGGTACGGGTGCTCAATCTATATCCACAATTAAACAAACCCAGTGGTCATGATAAAAGTTCAGGGTGCACATCCTACAGGTCCATCTATCAGGCCAATCAACTAGATCAAGCTACGGTTTAATGTCTGGCTCCTGAAAACGTCCATTTGTCACAATTATGTAAAATCTAACATATAATCTTTTCCAAGGCTCAAATCAAATAAAATCACTTTTTTTGGGTTCTACACATCATGAGCTTTCCAACGGTATGTAGATCTCCAAAAACGGACTTACGGTTGAAAAGTTATGGTCATTGGAAAATCTGCATATTGTAGACATCAGGTTCGCTTGAGCGTCCAAATGGTCGCTCGAGGGGACCCCAGACAGAGAGCCGTTCGCTCGACCGGACCAAAAGTTCGCTCGAGCGAACTCTCCCAGAGAGCCCTTCGCTCGAGCGTTCACTCACGCTCGCTCGAGCGAACTGTCAAATCTCTGTGTCCGAAAATCTGAAACTTTGCTGTTTCTCCCAAGCCATTCAAGGCATTCATTCCAGGTTTAAACCACTACCAATGGGTATCCTTGAGCTTCCAAAATGCTCATCAAAAACATCAATAAACCCCTATACATTAACAAGAGAAATCATCCACAAAATCCATTTTTGAGCAAGAAGAAGGGTTTCTACACATGATTTCATACATTCATGAATCAAACAAGGAAGCATGCATATAAACATGTAAGTTTAACTTGCCTTGGTGCTTTGAGCTAACTCTCACACTCCAAATCTTCTAATCAAGAATCCCCAAAAATGCAAGCTCAAATGCCCTAAAATGGTGAAAAACGAAAATGAATGAAATGAATGAGGAAGGAGATGATGCATGCATGAATCTTAGACATAATCTCAAGATTGAAATGAATACAAAGGGAAAAGGAAAAATGTAGCTCATCAAATAGAGGAGATTACAAAGAAAATGGCTTACCCAAAAAGAGCAAGGAGAAGAAAATGAAGGAATGCTTAAGCTTGGAAGATGGAGTCTTGTTGGAGAAGATGATAGGGTTGGAATGGTGAATGGCTTCTACACTTGCAAGATTTCTTAATGGTTGCTGAGAGTGAAGAAGAAAAGAAATGAAGTAGAAAAGAAGTGAAAGAAGAAGAAAGGAGTAGCTGAAATGGGGTTTTTAACCCAATTTTTATCCTGCACTTGCATGCAAGTCCAGAAATGGACTGAAATTTCAAATAAGGGCTTGGAGCTAATGAATCGGCTGGAAATGGGCCTAAATGGATCCGAATTAAATGGGCCAAGACATGAAAGTTAAAGCCCATGAAATGCTCTATGCAATGCATTAAAAATCCAAAAATTTCTAAATACACACAAAACCCAAAAACACTCAAAAAGTCATAATCTACCTAGTAAATGGTCAAACCCCACTAATTCTACCTAATCAAGTCCAATCGCAATCAAAATATCCATTGAGCAATTAATCTAAATTAATTAACTCTAAAACGAGATTAAGGTGGGTCGGGGTGTTACATCCTCCCCTCCTTAGGACATTTGGTCCTCCAAATGTAAATCGTACCTCGGTCAAGAGATGAGGATACTTCCTCATTACTTGCTCCTCTAACTCCCACGTAGCTTCTTCCGGACCATGGTGCTCCCACAAGATCTTCACCCATCGAATTGTCCGGGTACGCAACACTGTCTCCTTGACATCGATCACTTGCAAAGGCTTCTCATCGTAGGTTGCATCTGCTCGAATCTCCAAAGGCTCATACTCAATGACGTGCGACGCGTCCGGAACATACTTCCTCAACATAGCCACATGGAAAACATCATGTACTGCTGCAAGGTTAGGAGGTAATATCAATCTGTAGGCCAAGTCTCCAACTCTGCTGCGAATCTCGAATGGTCCAATATACCTTGGTGACAACTTGCCTTTCTGTCCAAATCGAATGGTGCCCTTCATCGGTGAAACTTTGAGGAACACCTTATCTCCCACTTGAAACTCAAGATCTCTACGCCGGTGATCCGCATAACTCTTCTGCCTACTCTGGGCTGTCTTCAATCGATCATATGCAAGTTTGACCTTTGCACTAGTCTCACCAATAATGGTTGGTCCATGAAAGCTTCTGACTCCGACTTCTTCCCAATAGACCGGTGATCTGCACCTCCTACCATAAAGAGCTTCAAACGGTGCCATGCCGATACTCGCGTGAAAGCTGTTGCTGTACGCGAACTCGCACAAAGCTAAATCTCGATCCCATTCTATCTTGTAGTCCAAAACACACGCTCTGAGCATGTCCTCAAGAGTCTGGATCGTCCTCTCTGATTGTCCATCAGTCTGCGGATGATATGCCGTGCTGAAAGTCAACTGAGTGCCCATAGCTTGCTGAAATGAAGTCCAAAATCTCGAGATAAATCGACTATCTTTGTCTGACACAATCAAAGATGGAATCCCATGCAATCGAACAATCTCCTTGATAAACATATCCGCCATCGTATGCATCTTGGTTCCTGTCTTGAAAGGCACAAAGTGTACAGACTTAGTCAATCTGTCTACGATCACCCAAATAGCATTGTTGCGTCTCGAAGTCTCGGGTAATCCTGACACAAAATCCATCGTAATGTGTTCCCACTTCCACTTGGGTCTCTTCAATGGCTTCAAAAGTCCTGGAGGCTTTCTATGTTCTGCTTTGATCTTCTGGCATGTCAAACATCTCGAAACAAATCCAACAATCTCTCTCTTCATGTTGTTCCACCAAAATCGGCCTCATAAATTCTGGTACATCTTAGTACTACCGGGATGCATAGAGTACCGCGCATGATGCGCCTCTGCCATAATCTGATTCTTAAGATCTCCAACATTAGGCACACACAACCTATCCCGGAAATACAAAACATTATCTTCAAATCTGAAATCTGGCTTGTCTGCAATCTTGTCTCTAATCCTGACCAAATCGGGATCCTAAAATTGGCTATCCTTAATCTGCTGAATCAACTGCGGTTCTGAAACTGACATGGCTGCCAACATAACTTTCTCACTGACCAGTTCTATCTCAACATCCAAACCTCTGAAAATCTCAACTAAATCCCATTCTCCGACCAAACTGGCCAAAATGCCTGACTTCCGGCTCAATGCATCCATGAGATATAGACAGACAGACAGAGAAGAGTGAACCTAAAGGAGAGTCGAGTTTTCTTTCCCGTGGACGTAGGCAAGATTGCCGAACCACGTAATTTTCTTGTGTGTGATTGTTTGTCTTGTGTGGCTTAATTCGTTCGTTCGATCGCTGATTCACGTTTCCGCATACACGCACACAACAAGTGGTATCAGAGCCTAGGGTTTACTAGGGTTGGTTTGTGCCGCGTTGCGATCGACGGATCGGATCAAGGGTATCCGATCACTGCTGGGCCACACGATCTGCGCGTGGTTCTTCGTCGCAGGAAATCACACGGATCTGAGTTTCTGAAACAGAAGCCTGAGGGATTGGGTTTTGGTGATTTTGATCATTGATCATCGCTGGGCCACGGAGGTTCTGCTGTCATCAGATTCAGATATTGATTTTGCTGTCGCCGCCGGAATCAAAGGAGTGGAATTGGGCGCCGTGCTATCGCCGGAATCTTCGCCGGAGTTCCCCGCTGACCGCCGCCGTCCGGCCGCTGCGCAATCGCCGGTCCCCGCCACCGGCCATCGTCGCAGAGGAAGAAGCCTGGGCCAAGCAACTCTTCCATCGTGCTCTGGTTATAAAACCAGAACCAAGTGATTGAAACAGAACTGGGTTCTGTTTTGGAGAAGAAGGACCAGCCCAGGTCGGGTTGGGCTCGGGTCAGGTTGACTTGACCCGTCTGCAGGAAGCCCAGTGCTTTAAGCCCACAGCAAGACCAGGTCAGGTCGGTTCTGGGTCAGTTTCGCCTGACCCGTGAACAGGAAGCCCACTCCAGATTCTGCTGACGTCAGCGCCACGTCAGCGCACTTTACGGTCAACAGGAGTTTGACCAGATCGACGGTTGAAACTTGTTTCGTCGATATCTTGATCATCCGAGGTCAGATCGGAGATCCGTTTGCGCCTACAGATTCGTTGCGAGCAGATCTACGTAACTGTGGAAGAAGATTGGCAGTTTGACGGTCAACAAGAAAGTTTGACCAATCAGAGCGCAGAAAACTATTTTTGCGATATCGGAGCCATCCAGAGTCGGATTTCAGATCCGTTTCTTCCAGCGTGCTCGTGGTGACGAGATCTACAGATTGGTGCTGAAATTGAGGTTAGTGACAGTTGTTTATATTTTCTTGATTATTAAATTAAGATGGAGAACAACACTGTGAACACTACCATGATCAAACTCAACCATACCAATTGGTTGATTTGGAAACCTATGATGGAGGATATACTCTATTGCAAAGACCTCTATGATCCCATTGAGGCGGATAGTGCCCGACCAAAAGATATGTCTGATCCAGATTGGAAAAAGATGCATAGAAAGACCATTGGTCACATCAGACAGTGGGTGGATAACAGCATATTTCATCACGTGTCTAATGAAACCAATGCGAGAACCCTTTGGATGAAGTTAGAAGAAAGATATGAGAAGAAAACCGCCGTAAACAAAACTTTTCTGATTAGAAAGCTTGTAAACATGAAATTCAAGGAGGGTGGTAAAATTGACGATCACATAAATGATTTTCAATGCATTGTGAATGAACTGGCTACAATGAAGATGGTCCTTGATGATGAGATGCAAGCTTTATTGTTGGATACCGCGATCACTGAGAGGGGGGGGGGTGAATCAGTGATTTCTAAAAACAGGTCCAATTCAACAACAAAACAAGTCAAACCACACAATGACACCAGATTTAACGTGGTTCACCGAAAGGCTACGTCCACGGTTCAAAGACTGTCCGAACACCAATCCGGGACAGATCTGAATCTTATTTAGTCGCACCAACGACAAAGAGCACCAACCCTTAGTTTCAGATAGCACCAACTATCTAGGAAGCACCGACTCCCTTTACAATTTATCTGCACCAACAGATAGGATCACCAAACCCCAGACACCAAGCACTAACTTGATGTAAAAACAGAATAGAAGATTAACTCTGTCTACAGCCCTTCCCCTCTACAATTCTCTCTCTCTCAATCCCTTACAAATTGAAATCTAAAGCATAAAAGAGAGACACTTAACTCATGGACGAATCACCATCTTCTAGAGCATAATCTCGTCCACAATTGCTGTAGAAAACGTCACCACATCAGCACACAGCAACACACACCAGCAGCTTCTTCTTTCTCTCAAGAACTCTCTAAAACTCTTCTCTATTCTTTCTCTCTTCTGGTGTATCTTTAGAACGACCCATACATGCCTTTATATAGGTTATAGTAACCCTTAATTGTCTTCAAAACAGGCTACAATTCGTTTAGAAAGAGTCCCAAACGAATCAGATAAGAGTGCTGAATTTTTGTGCAAAACTTCTAATTCTGCGCAACTCTGGTTCCCGTGCTCGGTCGACATCATATTGTGCTCGGTCGACATCATACACTATCTGGAAATAGTCAATTATCGCGCTCGGTCGACATCCTGGGGTCCCGGTCGACCGAAGACACACTGTGTCACGAAAATAACTGGGAGCTACCTGAATCTGTTTCTGCAGGTTTCTTCTTGTTCGGTCGACCGCATGGGGTGCCCGGTCGACCGCGTGCTCTGCTTCAGGAATTCTTAATTCCTGACTGTTTCAATTCTGATTTCTCTTTTAAGCTCTATCAACACCAGTCCATTATCATCATGCTTGTGACAATGTGTTGACAATAATTCCAACTCAAATCAATACTTGAGATACTGATTCTTCAAATTCTTCAAAAGACTTTCAAGTCATCTCAAATTCCAACAATCTCCCCCTTTGGAATTGTTGGCAACACTATTGGAACTTCAACACTCACTTGGAACCAATTCTGAAATTCTGAAATAACAACCATGCACTGTCAACAATCTCCCCCTAGCTTTCATAGCATAACATTTCTCCTTGCTATCATAGCATAACATCTCTCCCCCTTTGACAACAAGTCCAAAGGGACCAAACCGAGGAGCGAATAGGATATTCAATGAATGCATTGCTCCCCCTTTCAAGCACAACTCCTACGGTTTAGGAGAGTGAGTAACTCCTAACTTTTTCCGGAGATACTCGAAGACTTCCTTTGGCAGAGGTTTCGTGAAAATATCAGCCACTTGCTCAGTTGTTGGAACATATTCCAACTTGACCTCTCCATCAGCAACTTTATCTTTAAGAAAATGATAACGAATTGCTACATGCTTTGTTCGAGAGTGTTGAACATGATTCTTAGATATATGAATTGCACTCGTGTTGTTACATAGGATCGGTGTAGGATCCGTTGTAGGAACTCCTAGATCAGAGAGCATTTGCCGCATCCATAACACTTGCGTACAACAAGTTGCCGCTGCAATATATTCCGCTTCCGCTGTCGAAAGGGATACTGAGTCTTGCTTCTTACTATGCCAAGCAACTAATCTTTCTCCAAGATAAAATGCGCCGCCGCTAGTACTCTTGCGATCATCTACGCATCCAGCCCAATCGGCATCAGAATATGCAACTAGAGTGAAGGATTTGCCTTTGGGATACCAGATACCAAGCTCCATAGTACCTTTCAGATATCGAAAGATTCTTTTCACTGCTGTAAGGTGCGTTTCAGTTGGTGCTGCTTGAAAACGTGCAACCATACATACTGCTTGTAGAAGATCTGGTCTTGTAGCAGTCAAGTAGAGCAAGCTTCCTATCATAGAGCGATAGGTGGTATGATCAACGGACGAGGCCTTATCATCTTTGCTAAGCTTCGTGTTCGTTGACATTGGTGTGCTCACTGGCTTGCTGTCTTCCATATTGAACCGTTTCAGCATTTCCTTAATGTACTTCATTTGTGATATGAAGATGCCATGTTTCAGCTGCTGCACTTGTAAACCAAGAAAGAACTTTAGTTCTCCAAGCATCGACATTTCAAATTCTTTCTTCATCTCTTCAGCAAAATTCCTGCACATCTCCTCATCATTGCCACCAAAGATTATGTCATCAACATAAACAATGACAACCAGCTGTTTGCTTAACTCAGTTTTGATATACAGATTGCTATCAACCATTCCTTTTCCAAAACCGATCTTGCGGAGATAGAGATCCAGCCTTGCATACCATGCCCTTGGCGCTTGTTTCAGTCCATATAGAGCCTTTTTCAACTTGCACACTAGATCTGAATTTTTGCTGATGAGAAAACCATCAGGTTGCTCAATGTAGACCTCTTCTTCAAGTAAACCATTCAAGAAAGCTGACTTTACGTCCATCTGAAATACCTTGAAGGTTTTGTATGCTGCCAATGCAAGAAACATACGAATAGCTTCCAGACGAGCCACCGGTGCAAAGGTCTCTTCAAAATCTATGCCTTCAACTTGAGCATAGCCTTTACAAACCAACCTTGCTTTGTTTCTAATGACTTGACCATCTTCATTCAGCTTATTCCGAAAGACCCATTTAGTACCAATAACATTCTTATCAGTAGGTCTAGGAACAAGTTCCCATGTGGAGTTCTTCTCAATTTGCTCCAACTCCTCATGCATAGATTTCAACCAACTTTCATCGAGACTGGCTTCAGCCACAGTCTTGGGTTCAATGGTGGACATAAGTGAGTAATTGCTAACTACACTTTGTCTAGTTTGAACGCCTGCCTTAGGATCTCCAATGATTTGATCCTTAGGGTGTTGCTCTACCCAAGTGCTGTGCTTCTTAGGTGAAGTATCTTCTGAGTCATCCTTTGATTTCTCAGAATCATTAGATTCAGCCATCTCATCATCAATCTCACTCGAGTCCTCATAAACTGGACTGTCATTATGAGTTGCATTCTTTGGTTCAATATTCTCATCTATTCTCACATCAGCACTTTCTATGATTTTTCTGGTTCTTTTGTTAAGACACCTATATGCCTTGCTAGTAGAGGAGTAACCCAGAAATATACCTTCGTCAGCTTTTTCTTCAAATTTGCCCGGATTTTGTTCGAGCCGCTTGATGTAACACTTGCTGCCGAAGACTCTGAAGTGCTTGACTGTTGCTTTTCTTCCAAACCATAGCTCATAGGGAGTTTTGTCTTCATGTGGCCTGATCAAGCATCGATTTTGAATGTATACAGCCGTATGAATTGCCTCTTTCCAATACTTGTCAGCCATCTTGCTTTCACTTAGCATCGTACGAGCCATCTCTTGTACGGTGCGATTCTTCCGTTCCACAACTCCATTTTGCTGTGGAGTTCTAGGGGCTGAGTACTGTCTTTGAATGCCATGATGTTCACAATATTTAGTGAACTCTTCAGATGTGAACTCGCCTCCACGATCAGACCTTAAAATCTTGATACGTTTTTCCAATTGATTTTCAACCTGTGCTTTAAACACTTTAAAACGATCAAGTGCTTGATGCTTATGCTTAAGAAACAATACCCATGTCATACGAGTATAATCATCAATGCATAACATGAAATACTTATCTCCATTGGTGCTTTGAGTTCGCATCGGTCCACAGAGATCAGTGTGCACTAGCTCAAGAGGTTTTTTGGAATGATGCTCCTTTGACTTGAACATAACCCTCGTTTGCTTTCCCTTTTGGCAAGAGTCGCAAATGGGATTGGAAGGCTTTTCAACTGTAGACAAGCCTCTTACAGCCTTTGAATTGCAAATCTTTGACATGTTATCAAAGCTTAGATGCCCAAGGCGTTTGTGCCACAACCAACTTTCCTCTATCCGACTCATCAAGCAGGTCTTTTCAGCTCCATCTGACAATGTATAGAGATTTCCAGCAGTTCTTGATCCAGTTGCCACTGTTTTGCCGTTGCTACTCTTCTTGATGGCAAACCCATTCTTTGTGAAGATAACTTCGTGACCCTTGTCACAGATCTGGCTCACACTAAGCAGGTTGTGTCTCAATCCAGACACATATAAGACTTCTTCCGATCTGATCTTGTTTGCCATAAGCTGAATAACACCTTTTCCGCAGATTTTGGCACCATCATTGTTGCCAAACTTCACTGAACCGCCTTCATAGTGCTGTAATTTGATGAATTTCTCTTTATCACCAGTCATATGGCTTGAACAGCCACTATCAAGGACCCATGGTGATGCCTTCTTTTGTGCATTGAATGCCATTTGCACAATGAGAGATTCTTTGGGACTTTCTGCACTTTGCTTTGCTCTCCAAGCCTTGACTAACTTGGGTTTCTTTTCAACCTGAAATTTGTTAGCAATATGCAACCTACAATCCCTAGCCAAGTGTCCATAATGATGACACATATAGCACTCAATTTTGTGGCTACTTAGGATTGAAAAAGGATTCCTAGTCACAAATGGGCTGTTTCTTACATAGAATTTGCAATCAGCTCTTTTATGTCCAAACATATTACAATGAAAGCAATAACCATAGAATTTGTATCTTCTTTGTGGCTGGTTAGTCTTCATTACCTTTCTAACAGGAATGGACTCCTTTCTAGGTTGAGTGGGCTTCATAGAGTTAGAAGGTGCAGTGACTTGCTTCACAAGCTCTTTCTTTTCAGGAGGTGCAATCTTAGAGGATTCACCTTTCTCAAATCCTAGACCAAATCTGAAGTGGGCAGGTCTTTGAACTTTCAGTAGTTCATCGAGTTTCATAGTCCCTTCAATCGCTTGGAGCGCTTTGAGTTTTTTGCTATTTTCCAAATTTTCAGCCTTTGCTCTAGCGATCTCAGTTTCAAGTTTCATAGCCTCTTCCTTTTTGATACTTATTTGGTTTTCAAGGACTTCTACCATTCTTTTATATTCTTCTACTTGAGTTTTCAAAGCAATAATAGAACTTTCAGATTCATGGAGAAGTTTCAGATTTTTCTTACTTGATTTGCGTTCCATGCTAAGCTCCTCAAGTGCGGCTATGAGTTCCTCTTCAAGATTGACTTCAGCCTCCTCTTCCTCTTCTGGATCTAGCTCTTCTTCTTCTTCAACAGTGACCATGAAGAGAGCTTCGGTTGATTCATCATCGTCTGAAGTTTCAGACGTGCTGTCATCTTGTTGACATAGAAAGTTTTTAGCTTTGCCCCTTTTTCTGAAATTTCTCTTTCCTTTACTCTTTTCAGCATAAGAGTCATTATCATTGTCTTCTTTTAGCGGACACTTTGCAGCAAAGTGACCAATACCTCCACAATTGAAGCATTTAAAGGGTAGCTTCCCTTTGTACTTGCCATTGCTCCCTTTCTTCAATTTTCTAACAAATTGAGCCTCAAGCTCATCATCATCAGAATCAACATCATGACCAGCAGTCTCTTTTGCCTTTTTCTGAACTTTGAAGGCCGCTTCTTTATCAGTTGAAGACGTCTTTCCTATGCGCATCTCATAGGCAGTTAGAGAACCATGTAATTCATCCATGGAAAATGCATTCAGATCTTTGGCTTCTTCGATGGCTGAGACTTTTGAATCAAACCGGGGAAGAAGAGATCTTAGAACCTTTTTTTACGATGACCGGCTCTTTAATCTCCTCTCCTAGTCCACGAATGTCATTCGTGACTTCATTCACTCGTTGCATACACGAGTCAACATTCTCGCTTTCTTCCATGCGAAGAGACTCGAATTGAGAGCGATGAGTTTGCAATTTGGCTTCTTTAATCTTCTCATCACCTTCATGTATGCTTTGCAACTTGTCCCAAATTTCCTTGGCTGTTTTGCATGCAATTACTTTGACAAGCTCGCTGTCCACAAGGCCACTAAAGAGTGCATTCTGCGCCTTGGAGTCGTTGTCTGCCAACTTCTTCGATGCAGTATCATTGGGTACGGTGGCAGTATTGTAACCGACTCTGACGGCCTCCCAAACATCATAGCCAAGAGATTTGATGAAGGCTTGCATCCTAATCTTCCAAAAGGAGTAATTAGAACCATCAAACAGAGGTGCTTTCATATTCCCTGTATTGACTGCCATGTGATTTGACAAGAGATCACCCTTAGCGTATTAAACTGATCAAGGGAACCTCGCTCTGATACCAATTGTTGGATACCGCGATCACTGAGAGGGGGGGGGGTGAATCAGTGATTTCTAAAAACAGGTCCAATTCAACAACAAAATAAGTCAAACCACACAATGACACCAGATTTAACGTGGTTCACCGAAAGGCTACGTCCACGGTTCAAAGACTGTCCGAACACCAATCCGGGACAGATCTGAATCTTATTTAGTCGCACCAACGACAAAGAGCACCAACCCTTAGTTTCAGATAGCACCAACTATCTAGGAAGCACCGACTCCCTTTACAATTTATCTGCACCAACAGATAGGATCACCAAACCCCAGACACCAAGCACCAACTTGATGTAAAAACAGAATAGAAGATTAACTCTGTCTACAGCCCTTCCCCTCTACAATTCTCTCTCTCTCAATCCCTTACAAATTGAAATCTAAAGCATAAAAGAGAGACACTTAACTCATGGACGAATCACCATCTTCTAGAGCATAATCTCGTCCACAATTGCTGTAGAAAACGTCACCACATCAGCACACAGCAACACACACCAGCAGCTTCTTCTTTCTCGCAAGAACTCTCTAAAACTTTTCTCTATTCTTTCTCTCTTCTGGTGTATCTTTAGAACGACCCATACATGCCTTTATATAGGTTATAGTAACCCTTAATTGTCTTCAAAACAGGCTACAATTCGTTTAGAAAGAGTCCCAAACGAATTAGATAAGAGTGCTGAATTTTCGTGCAAAACTTCTAATTCTGCGCAACTCTGGTTCCCGTGCTCGGTCGACATCATACTGTGCTCAGTCGACATCACACACTATCTGGAAATAGTCAATTATCGCGCTCGGTCGACATCCTGGGGTCCCGGTCGACCGAAGACACACTGTGTCACGAAAATAACTGGGAGCTACCTGAATCTGTTTCTGCAGGTTTCTTCTTGCTCGGTCGACCGCATGGGGTGCCCGGTCGACCGCGTGCTCTGCTTCAGGAATTCTTAATTCCTGACTGTTTCAATTCTGATTTCTCTTTTAAGCTCTATCAACACCAGTCCATTATCATCATGCTTGTGACAATGTGTTGACAATAATTCCAACTCAAATCAATACTTGAGATACTGATTCTTCAAATTCTTCAAAAGACTTTCAAGTCATCTCAAATTCCAACATGCATCTGCCACTACATTTCCTTTGCCCGGAAAATACCGAATCAGAAAGTCATAATCAGCCATCAACTCTAGCCAACGACGTTGCCTCTGATTCAAATCTTGCTGCGAGAAGAGGTACTGCAAACTCCTATGATCTGAATGAACTTCAAACCTCTCTCCATAAAGATAATGTCTCCAAAGTTTCATGGCAAAAACTACCGCCGCTAACTCCAAGTCATGCGTGGCATAGTTCTTCTCATGTTCTCTTAGCTGCCTAGATCCATAAGCCACTACCTTGCCATTCTGCATCAAAACACTACCTAAACCAACCTTCGAAGCATCAGTATAGATCACAAATCCTCCGCTCTCGGTCGATAAAGTCAACACTGGGGCTGTAGTGAGCTTCTCCTTAAGCAACTGAAAATTAGCTTCACATTCTGGAGTCCAAACAAAAGCGATATTCTTTCTAGTCAACTTCGTCAACGGAGCTGAAATCTTAGCAAATCCTTCAACAAATCTCCGATAGTATCCAGCCAATCCTAGAAAACTCCTGACTTCTGCTACATTCCTCGGGCTTTGCCAATTCACTACTGCTTCTACCTTAGCTGGGTCAACTGCCAAACCTTCTTTAGAGATTATGTGCCCGAGAAAAGCTATTTGCTCCAACCAAAATTCACATTTATCTAACTTCGCATATAACTGATTGTCCTTCAACAATTGCAATGAAGTCCTTAGATGCTCTGCATGCTCTTCCTTAGACTTAGAATACACCAAGATGTCATCAATAAAAACAACCGTAAATTGATCCAAGTATGGGGCAAAGATTCTGTTCATCAAAGACATGAAAACTCCCGGAGCATTTGTTAATCCAAAAGGCATAACTAGGAATTCATAATGTCCATATCTTGTCCAAAAAGCTGTCTTAGCAACATCTTGCTCTCTAATCCTCAACTGATGATAACCAGACCTAAGATCAATCTTCGAGAAATGAGCTGCACCTTGTAATTGATCAAACAATTCATCAATCCTAGGCAGTGGATATTTGTTCTTTATAGTCACTTGATTAAGCTACCTATAATCAATACATAACCTTAAGGTGCCATCTTTCTTCTTCACAAATAGAACTGGAGCTCCCCAAGGAGAAACACTAGGGCGAATAAAACCTTTATCAAGCAATTCTTCCAATTGAATCTTCAATTCTCCATCCTGTAAGGTGCTCTAGAGATTGGGGCTGTCCCCGGCACTAACTCAATAGTAAAGTCTATCTCCCTAATAGGTGGCAAACCAGGCACTTCATCCGGAAAGACATCTGGGAACTCACAAGCTACTGGGATATCTTCTAACTGCTTAGGTTGCTTATCTTCTGAGATAAAAGCTATGAATCCTTCACAACGACTATGGATTAGTCTCTCTGCCTTAAGAGCTGAAATTATTCTGGCATCTAACCTCTTCTTAGACCCTTCAAAGATAACTCCTGCACTAGACTCATCTAACTTGAGGGTCACAGTCTTGTGGAAACAATCCATACAAGCACGATACTTCGCTAGCCAATCCATTCCTAGAATAACATCAAAATCATGCATAGCTAGGACTATCAAATCTGCTGGCATTACCAAATCACCTATCTGCACTCTACACTGCGGGTAAAACAAATCACAAACTACCCTCCTGCCTACTGGAGTAACAATCGCAAGTACAACCTGCAACTGCTCGGGTCTACCTCCGATCGTCATAGCAAAGTGCGGTGCAATGAAAGAGTGTGTGGATCCAGGATCAAACAAAACTCTAGCTTCATGCTCACAAACAAACAGCTTAGCTTCTACAACTGTATCTGTAGCTTCAGCTTCTTCATTGGTCATCGCATAAACATACCTTCTAACCCATACCTCGAAACCTTTCTCAAAACCCTTTCCAACCACCATGGCTCCGAGAAACAAAAGAGGCGGAGAACACCCGAAGTCTCTCCCTTCTGGGCCGATGGTCCTCCCTGGACCATTACCCTACGTGTCCCATCCGGAAGAACGCAACGCGAGAGGGGAAGCCGCAGAAGTAGACAGTTACCACACTGAATCTGCCTCATCCCCGTTGGAGATGGGGAGTCCGCCGCGGCTGAATGCTCCCCCGCAGGAGCGCTTCTCGAAGGGCAAGGCCCCGGCAGCGGCGGGGTCACACCGATCTGGGCGCCACTCGGACCGCGAAGGCAACAGAGCCGACCCCGCTCAAGCAGCAATCAGGGCTCAGAACCTCGCTCTCCAGGAGAAAGACGATCTTATCCGCCAGCTCAGGCAACATCTCCGAGAGAGAGAGATAGTCCCGTAGGCAGGAAGGATCCCGTCACCGGCAAGGACTTAAGGGAGCATCTGAACGATAAGAGTCGCGAGCGGAGTCACGTTGGGAGTTCTTGCCATGACCACATTGACAGGGGGTCAATGCCAAGGTCGGAGGCGGGAGATCAGAAGGCTTTGATTGATCGCCTGGTCAAACAGGCCATCCAGAACACCCTGAAGGAGGCAGGGCTCGCTCAGAACCAGCCAGACGTCCCCGAATTTGCAGGCCTCGACTCATCTCCCTTCTCCAGAGAAATAATCGACTACCCCCTCCCCAAGAAGTTCAGCGTCCCGAGGTTCGTCCTCTACGATGGAACCTCGGACCCAGCAGCACATCTCCGGCATTTCACCCAGAAACTGTCCGTCTGGGGCGATGTCGGGCACCTCAATTACAGAGTCTTCTCCTCCAGCCTGGGGGACCTTCCCCTCAAATGGTTCTGCGCGCTCCCGGAAGGATCAATCGCGAGCTGGTTTCAATTGAGAGACTCCTTCCTGGGGAAATTCCAGGCGCACAGAGTCATTCCAAAGACCGACAGCGACATCATGGCCCTCAGGATGAGGTGGAGTGAAAGCATCACTCAATTCGCCAAGAGATTCTGGACGGTTTACAGTCAAATCGACAACTCCTCCGAAGATGTCGCGATCAGGTCCTTCCAGCACGCCCTCCTTCCAGGGTGCGGGCTTCGGAAGGAGCTCGTCCGAAACCCTGTTCTCTCTGTAACAACCCTCATGGCAAGGGTGAACAAATACATCGAGCAAGAGGAGGACGAGGCGCGAGCCAATAAGAGCTTTGGCGTTTCCAAGGGCAAGTCTCGGAACGAGAGCCGGTCTCGGCAGGAGGATCGACCGCGGCAGGAGGATCGATCTCGGCAGGAAGATCGAAACTCTGGGAGGGAAAAGAGAACCTTCCATAAAGAAGAGACGAGCCGAGACCACCACTCGGGTGGCCAGTCGTCGGCCCCGACTCGCACTCCAGGAGGGGGCAAGAGATATAGACCGTCCAACTCTTCGTGCGAAAGAGTCAATGCGGTCTTCAAAGAGCCGATTCACCAGATACTGGACAAGATCTAGGGAAAGCCGTACTTTAAATGGCCGCAACCCATGAAGAGCGACCCCTCCACGAGGGATCAGACAAAGTTCTGCGCTTACCACAAGCAGAACGGGCATAACACTGAGGACTGTTACTCCCTCAAGGACCATCTCGGGAGGCTTGTCAAGGACGGGCACCTGAAGGAGTACTGCAAGGTAGCAGATAGCAGGAGCAACGAGCGACCTCGACGCCGAACCGAGGAGAATCATGACAGCGACGGGTCGGAGAGGATCATAAGCGTCATCCACCTGGCCCCTACTCAGCAGAGCAGCGGCCAGGCCCGTGCCGAGGCCAGGAGGGCCTCCCATGGGAAACAGGTCATGTCGGCCGAGCTCGGACCAGCCTCTAAAAAGGCTCGCAAAGAGAGGCCAAAGATCTGGTTATCAGACGAGGACCTGAAAGGGGTCCAACTCCCTCACAATGACCCGCTGATTATGACTCTGAAGCTGGGGAGTTGCAAGGTGCAGAGGATCCTCGTCGACCCCGGCAGTTCGTCCGAGATCCTCTACTTCGACTGCTTTACCAAGATGGGGCTCACCGAAGAAGATCTCTGTTAGATATCGCGATCACTGAGAGGGGGGGGGTGAATCAGTGATCCCTTAAAAACAGGTCCAATTTAACAACAAAAGCAAATCAAATCACCCAAGGACACCAGATTTAATGTCGTTCACCAAAAGGCTACGTCCACGGTTCAAAGACTGTCCGAACACCGATCCGGAACAGGTCTGAATCTATTTAGTCGCACCAACGACAAAGAGCACCAACCCTTAAGTTTCAGATAGCACCAACTATCTAGGAAGCACCTACCCCCTTTACAATTTATCTGCACCAACAGATAGGATCACCAAACCCCTAACACCAAGCACCAACTTGATGTTCTACAGAATTAAAGTAGAGAACTTTTCTACAGCCCTTCCCCTCTACAATCTCTCTCTCTCAATCCCTTACAAATTGAAATTTAAAGCATAAAAAGAGAGACACTTATCTATGGACGAATCACCATCTTCATGAGCATATTTTCGTCCAACTTGCTGTAGAAACTTGCAGCACAACAGCACACAGCAACAACTCCTTCTCCAATCACTCTTCTCTCCAAAACCCTCTCTTTTGTTCTCTCTTCTCTTCTCTACACTTGAAAACAAACTTAGCAAGCCTTTATATAGGTTTTGGTAACCCTAAAGAGTGTTCAAATTAGGCTAGAATTCGTTTAGAAAGAGTCCCAAACGAAATACATAAGTTTTCTGAATTTTCGTGCAAAACTTCTATTTCTGCGCAATTCTGGTTTCCCGAGTGTTCTACCGGTAGAACTACCAGTTTAAGAGATGAAATTCTCATGTCCAAACCTCTGCTAGAATTTCAGCCACTTCTACCGGTAGAACTTGCGGTTGACTGATGGAAATCTCAGGGTCAGCCTTTTCTACCGGTAAAACTACCGGTTGACAGATGGAATTCTCGTGTCCAAACTCTCTGCTGGAATATCAGCCACTTCTACCGGTAGAACTTGTTGGATATCGCGATCACTGAGAGGGGGGGGTGAATCAGTGATTTCTAAAAACAGGTCCAATTCAACAACAAAACAAGTCAAATCACACAATGACACCAGATTTAACGTGGTTCACCGAAAGGCTACGTCCACGGTTCAAAGACTGTCCGAACACCAATCCGGGGCAGATCTGAATCTTATTTAGTCGCACCAACGACAAAGAGCACCAACCCTTAGTTTCAGATAACACCAACTATCTAGGAAGCACCGACTCCCCTTACAATTTATCTGCACCCACAGATAGGATCACCAAACCCCAAACACCAAGCACCAACTTGATGTAAAAATAGAATATAAGATAAACTCTGTCTACAGCCCTTCCACTCTACAATTCTCTCTCTCTCAATCCCTTACAAATTGAAATTAAAGCATAAACAGAGAGACACTTATCTTATAGACGAAATACCATCTTCAAGAGCACATCCTCGTCCACACTTGCTGTAGAAAGATGCAGAACAATAGCACACAGCAACAGCACTCTATTCTCTCAAAAACTCTCTCTCTTTTCTCTTCTCTTCTTTCTCTCTTCTGGTGTCTTTTTAGAACGACCCATACATGCCTTTATATAGGTTATAGTAACCCTTAATTGTATTCAAAACAGGCTACAATTCGTTTAGAAAGAGTCCCAAACAAATTAGATAAGAGTGCTGAATTTTCGTGCACAACTTCTAATTCTGCGCAACTCTGGTTCCCGTGCTCGGTCGACATCCTTGCTTTCTCGGTCGACATCATACACTGTCTGGAATCAGACAATTATCACGCTCGGTCGACATCCTTGGGTCCCGGTCGACCGAAGACACACTGTGTCACGAAAATAACTGAGAGCTACCTGAATCTGTTTCTGCAGGTTTCTTCTTGCTCGGTCGACCGCATGGAGTGCCCGGTCGACCGACCACTCTGTTTCAGGAAATCTGAATTCCTGACTGTCTCAATTCTGATTTCTTCTTTTCAGCTCTATCAACACTAGCCTACTATCATCATGTTTGTGACAATGTGTTGACAATAATTCCAACTCAAATCAATACTTGAGATACTATCTTCTTCAATTCGTCAAAAGACTTTCAAGTCATCTCAAATTCCAACAATCTCCCCCTTTGGAATTGTTGGCAACACTATTGGAACTTCAACACTTTCAACTCCAGCTTGCAGCTCTTCCAAGTTCTTTTCAACACTCACTTGGAACAAATTCTGAAATAACAACCATGCACTGTCAACAATCTCCCCCTAGCTTTCATAGCATAACATCTCTCCTTGCTATCATAGCATAACATCTCTCCCCCTTTGACAACAAGTCCAAAGGGACCAAACCGAGGAGCGAATAGGATATTCAAGGAATACTTTGCTCCCCCTTTCAAGCACAACTCCTACGGTTTAGGAGAGTGAGTAACTCCTAACTTTTTCCGGAGATACTCAAAGACTTCCTTTGGCAGAGGTTTCGTGAAAATATCAGCCACTTGCTCAGTTGTTGGAACAAATTCCAACTTTACCTCTCCATCAGCAACTTTATCTTTAAGAAAATGATAACGAATTGCTACATGCTTTGTTCGAGAGTGCTGAACAGGATTCTTAGATATATGAATTGCACTCGTGTTGTCACATAGGATTGGCGTAGGATCCGTTGTAGGAACTCCTAGATCAGAGAGCATTTGCCGCATCCATAACACTTGCGTACAACAGGTTGCCGCTGCAATATATTCCGCTTTCGCTGTCGAAAGGGATACTGAGTCTTGCTTCTTACTATGCCAAGCAACTAATCTTTCTCCAAGATAAAATGCGCCGCCGCTAGTACTCTTGCGATCATCTACGCATCCAGCCCAATCGGCATCAGAATATGCAACAAGAGTGAAGGATTTGCTTTTGGGATACCAGATACCAAGCTCCATAGTACCTTTCAGATATCGAAAGATTCTTTTCACTGCTGTAAGGTGCGTTTCAGTTGGTGCTGCTTGAAAACGTGCAACCATACATACTGCTTGTAGAAGATCTGGTCTTGTAGCAGTCAAGTAGAGCAAGCTTCCTATCATAGAGCGATAGGTGGTATGATCAACGGACGAGGCCTTATCATCTTTGCTAAGCTTCGTGTTCGTTGACATTGGTGTGCTCACTGGCTTGCTGTCTTCCATATTGAACCGTTTCAGCATTTCCTTAATGTACTTCATTTGTGATATGAAGATGCCATGTTTCAGCTGCTGAACTTGTAAACCAAGAAAGAACTTTAGTTCTCCAAGCATCGACATCTCAAATTCTTTCTTCATCTCTTCAGCAAAATTCCTGCACATCTCCTCATCATTGCCACCAAAGATTATGTCATCAACATAAACAATGACAACCAGCTGTTTGCTTAACTCAGTTTTGACATACAGATTGCTATCAACCATTCCTTTTCCAAAACCGATCTTGCGGAGATAGAGATCCAGCCTTGCATACCAAGCCCTTGGCGCTTGTTTCAGTCCATAAAGAGCCTTTTTCAACTTGCACACTAGATCTGAATTTTTGCTGATGAGAAAACCATCAGGTTGCTCAATGTAGACCTCTTCTTCAAGTAAACCATTCAAGAAAGCTGACTTTACGTCCATCTGAAATACCTTGAAGATTTTGTATGCTACCAATGCAAGAAACATACGAATAGCTTCCAGACGAGCCACCGGTGCAAAGGTCTCTTCAAAATCTATGCCTTCAACTTGAGCATAGCCTTTACAAACCAACCTTGCTTTGTTTCTAATGACTTGACCATCTTCATTCAGCTTATTCCGAAAGACCCATTTAGTACCAATAACATTCTTATCAGTAGGTCTAGGAACAAGTTCCCATGTGGAGTTCTTCTCAATTTGCTCCAACTCCTCATGCATAGATTTCAACCAACTTTCATCGAGACTGGCTTCAGCCACAGTCTTGGGTTCAATGGTGGACATAAGTGAGCAATTGCTAACTACACTTTGTCTAGTTTGAACGCCTGCCTTAGGATCTCCAATGATTTGATCCTTAGGGTGTTGCTCTACCCAAGTGCTGTGCTTCTTAGGTGAAGTATCTTCTGAGTCATCCTTTGATTTCTCAGAATCATTAGATTCAGCCATCTCATCATCAATCTCACTTGAGTCCTCATAAACTGGACTGTCATTATGAGTTGCGTTCTTTGGTTTAATATTTTCATCTATTCTCACATCAGCACTTTCTATGATTTTTCTGGTTCTTTTTGTTAAGACACCTATATGCCTTGCTAGTAGAGGAGTAACCCAGAAATATACCTTCGTCAGCTCTTTCTTCAAATTTGCCCGGATTTTGTTCGAGCCGCTTGATGTAACACTTGCTGCCGAAGACTTTGAAGTGCTTGACTGTTGCTTTTCTTCCAAACCATAGCTCATAGGGAGTTTTGTCTTCATGTGGCCTGATCAAGCATCGATTTTGAATGTATACAGCCGTATGAATTGCCTCTTTCCAATACTTGTCAGCCATCTTGCTTTCACTTAGCATCGTACGAGCCATCTCTTGTACGGTGCGATTCTTCCGTTCCACAACTCCATTTTGCTGTGGAGTTCTAGGGGCTGAGTACTGTCTTTGAATGCCATGATGTTCACAATATTTAGTGAACTCTTCAGATGTGAACTCGCCTCCACGATCAGACCTTAAAATCTTGATACGTTTTTCCAATTGATTTTCAACCTGTGCTTTAAAACACTTTAAAACGATCAAGTGCTTGATGCTTATGCTTAAGAAACAATACTCATGTCATACGAGTATAATCATCAATGCATAACATGAAATACTTATCTCCATTGGTGCTTTGAGTTCGCATCGGTCCACAGAGATCAGTGTGCACTAGCTCAAGAGGTTTCTTGGAATGATGCTCCTTTGACTTGAACATAACGCTCGGTTGCTTTCCCTTTTGGCAAGAGTCGCAAATGGGATTGGAAGGCTTTTCAACTGTAGACATGCCTCTTACAGCCTTTGAATTGCAAATCTTTGACATGTTATCAAAGCTTAGATGCCCAAGGCGTTTGTGCCACAACCAACTTTCCTCTGTCCGACTCATCAAGCAGGTCTTTTCAGCTCCATCTGACAATGTATAGAGATTTCCAGCAGTTCTTGATCCAGTTGCCACTGTTTTGCCGTTGCTACTCTTCTTGATGGCAAACCCATTCTTTGTGAAGATAACTTCGTGACCCTTGTCACAGATCTGGCTCACACTAAGCAGGTTGTGTCTCAATCCAGACACATATAAGACTTCTTCCGATCTGATCTTGTTTGCCATAAGCTGAATAACACCTTTTCCGCAGATTTTGGCACCATCATTGTTGCCAAACTTCACTGAACCGCCTTCATAGTGTTGTAATTTGATGAATTTCTCTTTATCACCAGTCATATGGCTTGAACAGCCACTATCAAGGACCCATGGTGCTGTCTTCTTTTGTGCATTGAATGCCGTTTGCACAATGAGAGATTCTTTGGGACTTTCTGCACTTTGCTTTGCTCTCCAAGCCTTGACTAACTTGGGTTTCTTTTCAACCTGAAATTTGTTAGCAATATGCAACCTACAATCCCTAGCCAAGTGTCCATAATTATGACACATATAACACTCAATTTTGTGGCTACTTAGGATTGAAAAAGGATTCCTAGTTACAAATGGGCTGTTTCTTACATAGAATTTGCAATCAGCTCTTTTATGTCCAAACATATTACAATGAAAGCAATAACCATAGAATTTGTATCTTCTTTGTGGCTGGTTAGTCTTCATTACCTTTCTAACAGGAATGGACTCCTTTCTAGGTTGAGTGGGCTTCATAGAGTTAGAAGGTACAGTGGCTTGCTTCACAAACTCTTTCTTTTCAGGAGGTGCAATCTTAGAGGATTCACCTTTCTCAAATCCTAGACCAAATCTGAAGTGGGCAGGTCTTTGAACTTTCAGTAGTTCATCGAGTTTCATAGTCCCTTCAATCGCTTGGAGCGCTTTGATTTTTTTGCTATTTTCCAAATTTTCAGCCTTTGCTCTAGCGATCTCAGTTTCAAGTTTCATAGCCTCTTCCTTTTTGATACTTATTTGGTTTTCAAGGACTTCTACCATTCTTTTATATTCTTCTACTTGAGTTTTCAAAGCAATAATAGAACTTTCAGATTCATGGAGAAGTTTCAGATTTTTCTTACTTGTTTTGCGTTCCATGCTAAGCTCCTCAAGTGCGGCTATGAGTTCCTCTTCAAGATTCCTCTTCCTCTTTCGGATCTAGCTCTTCTTCTTCTTCAACAGTGACCATGAAGAGAGCTTCGGTTGATTCATCATCGTCTGAAGTTTCAGACGTGCTGTCATCTTGTTGACATAGAAAGTTTTTAGCTTTGCCTCTTTTTCTGAAATTTCTCTTTCCTTTACTCTTTTCAGCATAAGAGTCATTATCATTGTCTTCTTTTAGCGGACACTTCGCAGCAAAGTGACCAACACCTCCACAATTGAAGCATTTAAAGGGTAGCTTCCCTTTGTACTTGCCATTGCTTCCTTTCTTCAACTTTCTAACAAATTGAGCCTCAAGCTCATCATCATCGGTATCAACATCATGACCAGCAGTCTCTTTTGCCTTTTTCTGAACTTTGAAGGCCGCTTCTTTATCAGATGAAGACGTCTTTCCTATGCGCATCTCATAGGCAGTTAGAGAACCATGTAATTCGTCCATGGAAAATGCATTCAGATCTTTGGCTTCTTCGATGGCTGAGACTTTTGAATCAAACCGGGGAAGAAGAGATCTTAGAACCTTTTTGACGATGACCGGCTTTTTAATCTCCTCCCCTAGTCCACGAATGTCATTCGTGACTTCATTCACTCGTTGCATATACGAGTCAACATTCTCGCTTTCCTCCATGCGAAGAGACTCGAATTGAGAGCGATGAGTTTGCAATTTGGCTTCTTTAATCTTCTCATCACCTTCATGTATGCTTTGCAACTTGTCCCAAATTTCCTTGGCTGTTTTACATGCAATTACTTTGACAAGCTCGCTGTCCACAAGGCCACTAAAGAGTGCATTCTGCGCCTTGGAGTCGTTGTCTGCCAACTTCTTCGATGCTGTATCATTGGGTACGTTGGCAGCATTGTAACCGGCTTTGACAGCCTCCCAAACATCATAGCCAAGAGATTTGATGAAGGCTTGCATCCTAATCTTCCAAAAGGAGTAATTAGAACCATCAAACAGAGGTGCTTTCATATTCCCTATATTGACTGCCATGTGATTTGACAAGAGATCACCCTTAGCGTATTAAACTGATCAAGGGAACCTCGCTCTGATACCAATTGTTGGATATCGCGATCACTGAGAGGGGGGGTGAATCAGTGATTTCTAAAAACAGGTCCAATTCAACAACAAAACAAGTCAAATCACACAATGACACCAGATTTAACGTGGTTCACCGAAAGGCTACGTCCACGGTTCAAAGACTGTCCGAACACCAATCCGGGACAGATCTGAATCTTATTTAGTCGCACCAACGACAAAGAGCACCAACCCTTAGTTTCAGATAGCACCAACTATCTAGGAAGCACCGACTCCCCTTACAATTTATCTACACCCACAGATAGGATCACCAAACCCCAAACACCAAGCACCAACTTGATGTAAAAACAGAATATAAGATAAACTCTGTCTACAGCCCTTCCCCTCTACAATTCTCTCTCTCTCAATCCCTTACAAATTGAAATTAAAGCATAAACAGAGAGACACTTATCTTATGGACGAAATACCATCTTCAAGAGCACATCCTCGTCCACACTTGCTGTAGAAAGATGCAGAACAATAGCACACAGCAACATCACTCTATTCTCTCAAAAACTCTCTCTCTTTTCTCTTCTCTTCTTTCTCTCTTCTGGTGTCTTTTTAGAACGACCCATACATGCCTTTATATAGGTTATAGTAACCCTTAATTGTATTCAAAATAGGCTACAATTCGTTTAGAAAGAGTCCCAAACAAATTAGATAAGAGTGCTGAATTTTCGTGCACAACTTCTAATTCTGCGCAACTCTGGTTCCCGTGCTCGGTCGACATCCTTGCTTTCTCGGTCGACATCATACACTGTCTGGAATCAGACAATTATCGCGCCCGGTCGACATCCTTGGGTCCCGGTCGACCGAAGACACACTGTGTCACGAAAATAACTGAGAGCTACCTGAATCTGTTTCTGCAGGTTTCTTCTTGCTCGGTCGACCGCATGGAGTGCCCGGTCGACCGACCACTCTGTTTCAGGAAATCTGAATTCCTGACTGTCTCAATTCTGATTTCTTCTTTTCAGCTCTATCAACACTAGCCTACTATCATCATGCTTGTGACAATGTGTTGACAATAATTCCAAATCAAATCAATACTTGAGATACTATCTTCTTCAATTCGTCAAAAGACTTTCAAGTCATCTCAAATTCCAACAGAACTTGCGGTTGACTGATGGAAATCTCAGGGTCAGCCTTTTCTACCGGTAGCGGTCGACCGGCTACACTGCTTCAGGAGTTCTGATTTCCTGTACTGTTTCAGCTCTGTTTTCTCTTTGAAGCTCTATCAACACCATACTATCAACACCACACTTGTGACATTGTGTTGACAATAATTCCAACACAAGATGATACTTGAGATACTAAACACTTCAATGCTTCACAAGACTTCTCAAGGCATCTCAAATTCCAACAATCTCCCCCTTTGGAATTGTTGGCAACACTTGGAACTTCAACACTTGGAACACTTTGAACCAGTTGACCTTCATGAAGCTTCTTCAGAACCATAAACCAACAGAATCAAGATCTTCACATTCACATTCTTGATACCAATCTCCCCCAAGCTATCATAGCATAACTTCTTCGCATAACTTCTCCTAGCATAGCTTTCTCCCCCTTTGACAACAAGTCCAAAGGGACCAACCAAGGAGCGAATAGGATATTCAAGGAATACATTGCTCCCCCTTTCAAGCACAACTCCTAAGGATTAAGAGAGTGAGTAACTCCTAATTTTTTCCGGAGATACTCGAAGACTTCCTTTGGCAGAGGTTTTGTGAAGATATCAGCAACTTGCTCAGTAGTTGGAACATATTCCAACTTTACCTCACCGTCTGCAACCTTTTCCTTGAGAAAGTGATAGCGGATTGCAACATGCTTCGTTCTAGAATGTTGAACAGGATTCTTAGAGATGTGAATTGCACTTGTGTTGTCACAGAGGATCGGCGTAGGATCCGTTGTCGGAACTCCTAGATCAGAGAGCATTTGCCGCATCCATAACACTTGCATACAACAAGTTGCCGCTGCAATATATTCCGCTTCCGCTGTAGAAAGGGATACTGAATCTTGTTTCTTACTGTGCCATGCCACCAACCTTTCACCGAGATAGAATGCACCGCCGCTTGTACTCTTGCGATCATCTATACATCCAGCCCAATCGGCGTCAGAGTATGCAACAAGAGTGAAGGATTTGCCTTTAGGATACCAAATGCCAAGCTCCATGGTACCTTTCAGATATCGAAATATCCTTTTTACTGCTGTAAGGTGCGTCTCAGTTGGTGATGCTTGAAATCGAGCCACCATACATACTGCTTGCAGAAGATCCGGTCTTGTAGCAGTCAAATAAAGCAAGCTTCCTATCATAGAACGATAAGTGGTGTGATCAACGGACGAACCCTTATCATCTTTGCTTAGCTTTGTGTTCATTGTCATTGGTGTGCTCACTGGCTTGCTGTCTTCCATGTTAAAACTCTTCAGCATTTCCTTGAAGTATTTCATCTGTGATATGAAGATACCATGTTTCAGCTGCTGAACTTGTAAACCAAGGAAGAACTTTAGTTCTCCAAGCATTGACATCTCAAATTCTTTCTTCATCTCTTCAGCAAAATTCCTGCACATTTCCTCATCATTGCCACCAAAGATTATGTCATCGACATAAACAATGACAACCAGCTGTTTGCTCAACTCTGTTTTGACATAAACATTGTTATCAACCAGTCCTTTACCAAAGCCGATCTTGCGGAGATAGAGGTCCAGCCTTGCATACCACGCCCTTGGCGCTTGTTTCAGCCCATAAAGAGCCTTTTTCAACTTGCACACTAGGTCGAATTTTTGCTAATGAGAAAACCATCAGGTTGCTCAATGTAGACCTCTTCTTCAAGTAATCCATTCAAGAAGGCTGACTTTACATCCATCTGAAATACCTTGAAGGTTTTGTATGCAGCCAATGCAAGAAACATACGAATGGCTTCCAAACGAGCCACCGGTGCAAAGGTCTCTTCAAAATCTATGCCTTCAACTTGAGCATAGCCTTTACAAACCAACCTTGCTTTGTTTCGTATGACCTGACCATCTTCATTCAGCTTATTCCGAAAGACCCATTTAGTACCAATAACATTCTTATCGGTAGGTCTAGAAACTAGTTCCCATGTGGAGTTCTTCTCAATTTGCTCCAACTCCTCATGCATAGCTTTCAACCAACTTTCATCGAGACTGGCTTCAGCCACAGTCTTGGGTTCAATGGTGGACACAAGTGAGTAATTGCTAACTACACTTTGTCTTGTTTTAACACCGGCCTCAGGATCTCCAATGATTTGATCCTTAGGGTGTTGCTCTACCCAATTACTTTTCTTTCTAGGTGTAGCATCCTCTAAGTCATCCTTTGATTTCTCAGAATCATTAGGTTCAGCCACTTCATCATCAATCTCACTCGAGTCCTCATAAACTGGATTGTCATAATGAGTTACATTCTTTGATTCACGGTTTTCATCAATTCTAACATTGGCACTGTCTATGATTTTTCTGGTCCTTTTGTTAAGACATCTGTAAGCCTTACTAGAGGAGGAGTAACCCAGAAATATACCTTCATCAGCTCTTTCTTCAAATTTGCCCGGATTTTGTTCAAGTCGCTTGATGTAACACTTGCTACCGAAGACTCTGAAGTGCTTGACTGTTGCTTTTCTCCCAAACCATAGCTCATATGGAGTTTTGTCTTCATGTGGCCTGATCAAGCATCGATTCTGAATGTATACAGCCGTATGGATTGCCTCCTTTCAGTATTTGTCAGCTAGCTTGCTCTCAGTTAGCATTGTGCGAGCCATCTCTTGCACGGTGCGACTTTTCCGTTCCACAACTCCATTTTGCTGCGGAGTTCTAGGGGCTGAATATTGTCTTTGAATGCCATGGTGCTCACAATAGTTAGTGAACTCTTCAGATGTGAATTCACCTCCTCGATCAGACCTTAAAATCTTGATACGTTTTCCAAGCATATTTTCAACCTGTGCTTTAAACACTTTAAAACGATCAAGTGCTTGATGTTTATGCTTAAGAAACAACACCCATGTCATACGAGTATAATCATCAATGCATAACATAAAATACTTATCTCCATTGGTGCTTTGAGTTCGCATCGGTCCACAGAGATCAGTGTCCACTAGCCCAAGAGGTTTCTTTGAATGATGCTCCTTTGACTTGAACATTACCCTCGTTTGTTTTCCCTTTTGGCAAGAATCGCAAATGGGGTTGGAAGGCTTTTCAACTGTAGACATACCTCTGACTGCCTTTGAATTGCAAATCTTTGACACGTTATCAAAGTTTAGATGCCCAAGGCGTTTGTGCCACAACCAACTTTCCTCTGTCCGACTCATCAAGCAAGTCTTTTCAGCTCCATCTGACAATGTATAGAGATTCCCAGCAGTCCTAGATCCAGTAGCCACTGTTTTGCCGTTGCTACTCTTCTTGATAGCAAACCCATTCTTAGTGAAGACAACTTTGTAGCCTTTGTCACAGATCTGGCTCACACTAAGCAAGTTGTGTCTCAATCCAGACACATTGAAGACCTCGTCTGATCTGATCTTGTTTGCCTTTAGCTGAACAACACCTTTTCCGCAGATTTTGGCACCATCATTGTTACCAAACTTCACTGATCCGCCTTCATAGTGCTGTAATTTGATGAATTTTTCCTTATCACCTGTCATATGGCTTGAACAGCCACTATCAAGGACCCATGGTGCTGCCTTCTTTTGTGCATTGAATGCCATTTGCACAATGAGAGATTCTTTAGAATTATCTTCCCTTTTCTTTGCCCTCCATGCCTTAACTAACTTGGGTTTCTTTTCAACCTGAAATTGGTTAGCAATAGGCAACCTACAATCCCTAGTCAAGTGTCTATAATTATGACACTTATAGCACTCAATTTTGTGGCTGTTTAGGATTGAAAAAGGGTTCCTAGTCACAAATGGGCTGTTTCTAACATAGAATTTGCATTCAGCCCTTTTATGTCCATATCTATTGCAATGATAACAGTAACCATAAAATTTGAATCTTCTTTGTGGCTGGTTAGACTTCATTTCCTTTCTCACATGAATGGACTCTTTTCTAGGCTGGGTGGGCTTCACAGTTTTTGTCTTTTCAGGAGGTGTAATCTTAGAGGATTCTCCATTCTCAAATCCTAGACCAAATTTGAAGTGAGAAGGCCTTTGAACTTTCAGTATTTCATTTAGCTTCAATGTTCCATTGATTGCTTGGAATTCCTTGAGCTTTTAATTCATTTGTATATTTTCAGTCCTTGCTCCAAGGATTTTATTCTCAAGTTTCACCACTTCCTCAGTTTTGGTACTGACTTGTATTTCTAGGACTTCTACCATTCTTTTATAATCTTCAACTTGGGTTTTCAAAGCAATAACTGAACTTTCAGATTCATGAAGAAGTTTCAGATTTTTCTTACTTGTTTTTCGTTCCATGCTAAGCTCCTCAAGTGCGGCAATGAGTTCTTCTTCAAGATTGACCTCAGCCTCCTCTTCCTCTTCCGGCTCTTGCTCTTCTTCTTCTTCAACAGTAATCATGAAGAGAGCTTCAGTTGCCTCGGCTGATTCATCATCATCTGAAGTTTCAGACGTGCTGTCATTATATTGACTGATGAAGCTTTTTGCTTTGCCCCTCTTTCTGAAATTTTTCTTCCATTTACTCTTATCAACATAAGAATCATCATCATTGTTTTCTTTCAGCGGACACTTCGCAGCAAAGTGACCAACACCGCCACATATGAAGCATTTAAAGGGTAGCTTCCCTTTGTACTTTCCATTGCTTCCTTTCTTCAGCTTTCTAACTAATTGAGCCTCAAGCTCATCATCATCAGTATCAGCATCATGACCAGCAGTCTCTTTTCCCTTTTTCTGAACTTTGAAGGCCGCTTCTCTATCAGATGAAGACGTCTTACCTATGCGCATCTCATAGGCAGTGAGTGAACCATGTAACTCATCCATGGTAAATTCATTCAGATCCTTGGCTTCTTCTATGGCTGAGACTTTTGAATCAAACCGGGGAAGAAGAGATCTTAGAACCTTTTTGACGATTACTGGTTCTTTAATCTCCTCCCCTACTCCACGAATGTCATTCGTGACTTCATTTACTCGTTGCATATACGAGTCAACATTCTCGCTTTCCTCCATGCGAAGAGACTCGAATTGAGAGCGATGAGTTTGCAATTTCACTTCTTTGATCTTCTCATCTCCTTCATGAATGCTTTTCAACTTGTCCCATATTTCCTTGGCTGTTTTGCATGCAATTACTTTGACCAGCTCGCTGTCCACAAGGCCACTAAAGAGTGCATTCTGCGCCTTGGAGTCGTTGTCTGCTAACTTCTTCGTTGCAGCATCAGTGGGTACGATGGCAATATTATAACCGACTCTGACAGTCTCCTAGACATCATAGCCAAGTGATTTGATGAAAGCCTGCATTCTGATCTTCCAGAAGGAGTAATTAGAACCATCAAACAAAGATGCTTTCTTATTCCCTGTATTGGATGCTATGTGATTTGACAAGAGATCACCTTTAGCGTGTTAAGCTTATCAAGGGAGCCTTGGCGCTTTGATACCAATTGTTAGATATCGCGATCACTGAGAGGGGGGGGGGGGGGGGGGAATCAGTGATCCCTTAAAAACAGGTCCAATTTAACAACAAAAGCAAATCAAATCACACAAGGACACCAGATTTAACGTGGTTCACCAAAAGGCTACGTCCACGGTTCAAAGACTGTCCGAACACCGATCCGGAACAGGTCTGAATCTATTTAGTCGCACCAACGACAAAGAGCACCAACCCTTAAGTTTCAGATAGCACCAACTATCTAGGAAGCACCTACCCCCTTTACAATTTATCTGCACCAACAGATAGGATCACCAAACCCCTAACACCAAGCACCAACTTGATGTTCTACAGAATTAAAGTAGAGAACTTTTCTACAGCCCTTCCCCTCTACAATCTCTCTCTCTCAATCCCTTACAAATTGAAATTTAAAGCATAAAAAGAGAGACACTTATCTATGGACGAATCACCATCTTCATGAGCATATTTTCGTCCAACTTGCTGTAGAAACTTGCAGCACAACAGCACACAGCAACAACTCCTTCTCCAATCACTCTTCTCTCCAAAACCCTCTCTTTTGTTCTCTCTTCTCTTCTCTACACTTGAAAACGAACTTAGCAAGCCTTTATATAGGTTTTGGTAACCCTAAAGAGTGTTCAAATTAGGCTAGAATTCGTTTAGAAAGAGTCCCAAATGAAATACATAAGTGTCCTGAATTTTCATGCAAAACTTCTATTTCTGCGCAATTCTGGTTTCCCGAGTGTTCTACCGGTAGAACTACCGTTTAACAGATGAAATTCTCATGTCCAAACCTCTGCTAGAATTTCAGCCACTTCTACCGGTAGAACTTGCGGTTGACTGATGGAAATCTCAGGGTCAGCCTTTTCTACCGGTAAAACTACCGGTTGACAGATGGAATTCTCGTGTCCAAACTCTCTGCTGGAATATCAGCCACTTCTACCGGTAGAACTTGCGGTTGACTGATGGAAATCTCAGGGTCAGCCTTTTCTACCGGTAGCGGTCGACCGGCCACACTGCTTCAGGAATTCTGATTTCCTGTACTGTTTCAGCTCTGTTTTCTCTTTGAAGCTCTATCAACACCATACTATCAACACCACACTTGTGACATTGTGTTGACAATAATTCCAACACAAGATGATACTTGAGATACTAAACACTTCTATGCTTTACAAGACTTCTCAAGGCATCTCAAATTCCAACAATCTCCAGGAGGCGCGGACCCCCCTGATAGGGTTCAGCGCGAAGCCCGTGTATCCCAAGGGGAGAGTCTCCCTCAAAGTCCAAATTGGAGGCATATCAGTGGTGGCTGACTTCCTCGTGGTAGACACGCCATCCCCCTACAATGCCATCGTATGAAGGAGCTGGCTGCACCAGATAAAGGCTGTCCCCTCCTCCTACCATCAGAAGCTTAAATTCCCTTTGGAAAGGGACGGCATAACCGAGGTGGTCACAATCGACGGAGACCAGCAAATGGCCAAGCGTTGTATGATGGCCGTCGTGTCCGGCGAGGAAGAGCCAAAGCAAGTGCACATGGCAGAACTGGAGGTAGAGCTGGACAGGGTCGGCCGCGATCCAGGAGAAAAGAGTATCGAAGATCTCACCGAGGTCAGGATCGACCCCAGTGATCCCGAGAGGCACTTCCTGCTTGGGAGTCAGCTCGCCGAGCAGGAAAGATCCGAGCTGCTTAGTTTCCTGCTGCAAAGCAGAGACGTCTTCGCCTGGACCCCACAAGAGATGCCAGGAGTGAACCCCAAGGTTATGAGCCACAGACTGCAGCCGTGGTCGAAGAAGTGGAGAAACTGCTAGAGGCGAATGCCATCAGAGAGGTCCAGTACCCGAAATGGCTGGCGAACACCGTGGTGGTGAAAAAGAAGACCAGAAAGTGGAGAGTTTGCGTCGACTTCACTGACCTCAACAAAGCATGTCCCAAGGACTACTTCCCACTCCCGAAGATCGACCAGATGATTGACGCCACCGCCGGTCACGAAAGGATGAGTTTCCTCGACGCCTACCGCGGTTATCACCAGATACCCATGTACGGACCGGATGAAGAAAAAACGGCATTCATCACTCCTAGGGGAACCTACTGCTATAAAGTGATGCCGTTCGGACTCAAAAATGCAGCGGCAACCTACCAGAGGTTGGTCACCAAGATGTTCCGGGAATAGCTCGGCAAAACAGTCGAGGTGTACATCGATGACATGGTCGTCAAATCCACCCAATCTTGCGACCATGTGACGGATCTCGGCCAGGTATTCGACGTTCTCCGGAAGTTCGAGCTAAAGCTGAACGCCTCCAAATGTGCCTTCGGGGTCGGCTCCGGCAAATTCTTAGGGAGCCTCGTCACGCGACGGGGTATCGAAGCAAACCCAGACCAAATCTCCATGATCCTGGGAATTCAGAGCCCGGCAACAACGAAGCAGGTCCAGCGGCTCACCGGCATGGCCGCCGCCCTCAACCGCTTCATCAGCAGGTCTTCTGACAAGTGCCGCCCTTTCTTTCAGCTGCTAAAGAAGAACCTGAGGTTCGAGTGGACCCCGGAATGTGACTCGGTCCTCCAAGAACTCAAAGCTTACCTGGCCTCGCCTCCACTGCTGTCGACCCCAAAGAAAGGCGAAGCATTGTATTTGTACTTGGCAGTCTCTGATCATGCTGTGAGCTCGGTGCTGGTCAGGGAAGATGAAGGGCAGCAGAAACCCATTTATTACACAAGCAAGACCCTCCTCGACGCGGAAACCAGATACCTGCAGATGGAGAAGCTCGCGCTGGCCCTCGTCAGTGCCTCTCGGAAGCTCTCACACTATTTCCAGGCCCACGCGATAGTGGTGGTTACGGAGCACCAACTCAAGTCTGTCTTCCGAAAGACCGACTTCTCCGGACGTGTTTCAAGATGGGCCGTAGAGATGGGGCAGTACGACATCCAGTACCAGCCCCGAACAACGATCAAAGCGCAGGTCTTGGCAGATTTCATCGTCGAGTTCACTTCACCGAGTTCGGCAACGAGCCCACTCGACCCCGAACTGGGGGGCAAGGGGCAGAATGACTTAGTCTCGGGGACTGATTACGAGCAATCTCGGGATACGTTCCGAGATTCAGCTTGGAAGGTCTTCGTTGACGGGTCTTCTACCTCTTGAAGGGCCAGCGTCGGCATAGTCCTCCAGTCTCCAGAAGGACTAGTCATCGAGCAGGCCCTGACCCTCGACTTCCGAGCATCAAACAACGAAGCAGAATACGAGGCATTGCTGGCAGGGCTGAATAGTGCCAAGGTTCTCGGAGCTCAACAGCTGGTAGTCTTCAGTGACTCGCAGTTGGTGACGAGCCAGCTTACTGGAGATTACCAGGCTCGCGACGACAGAATGGCGGCCTACCTGACCCTCGCCGAGAAGCTTCTATCCCAATTCCCGGAAGTAGAAGTCAGACAAATTGGCAGAGATTCTAACTCGCACGCCGACGCGCTCGCCAACCTAGCTTCCGCCGTCGAGGCTGGAAAGAAGAGGACTGTAGAAGTAGGCTCGCTGACGTCGCCAAGTATAGAGCTCAGCCCGCCATGACAAATCTTGTGCGTCGACCTCGGGCCCAGTTGGATGGATCCCATCATTGCGTACCTCAAAGACGACCAACTCCCCGAGGACAGAGCCCAAGCCCACAAAATCAGACTCAGGGCAGCCCGGTTCTGGCTCTCTCCAGAAGGAAAACTGTACAGGAAATCCTTCACGGGCCCTTATCTCCAGTGCGTCCACCCAAGCCGAGTTGAAGACTTCCTCTACGAGATACATGAAGGCATCTGTGGAAGTCACATCGGAGGAAGGTCACTAGCATACCGGGCTATAAGCCAAGGATACTAGTGGCCATACATGCAGAAGGACGCACAGATGTACGCTATGAAATGCGAGAAGTGCCAGAAATTCTTGCACAACCTCCATCAACCTGCACCGAAGTTGAGCCCGCTCTCCAGCCCGTGGCCCTTTGCTTAGTGGGGGCTGGACATCGTGGGGCCTCTCCATCGAGCTCCGGGGAATAAAAGGTGGCTGATAGTGGCCACTGACTATTTCACCAAGTGGATAGAGGCGGAAGCATTATCTTCCATCACCGAACGGGACTCCAAGAACTTCGTATGGAAGAACATCGTCACGAGGTTCGGCATCCCTCGAGTCTTGGTCTCGGACAACGGGACCCAATTCGACTCCAGCCTCTTCAAAAACTTTTGCAAGGAGCTCGGCATCAGGAACCACTACTCGACTCCGGCCTATCCCCAGAGCAATGGCCAAGCCGAAGTCTCCAACAAAGTGGTCCTGGATGGGCTCAAAAAGAGACTCGATGGGGCCAAAGGAAGATGGGTGGAAGAACTACCCAGTGTGTTGTGGGCATACAGAACCACCCCGAGACGCTCCACCTCAGAAACTCCATTCTCCTTGGCATACGGAATGGAAGCCGTGATCCCACTCGAGATCGGCCTTCCAACGCTCAGGTCTGAACTTTTTGACCAAATTCAAAACGAGAAGAACTTGACCCTGGGGTTGGATCTGGCCGAAGAACGCAGAGAAGCGGCCTCCATCCGTTTAGCGGCCTATCAACAACGGCTCGCAAGAGATTACAATCAAAAAGTTCGTGAAAGAAAGTTCTCCGTCGGAGAACTGGTCATGAAAAGAGCATTGACTGCAGACAAGGATCCGAATCAAGGCAAGTTGGCCCCAAACTGGCACGGTCCGTTCAAGGTAGTGTCGACTGCAGGACGGTCCGCATATAAGCTTGAGGATATGAATGGGAAACTACTGCCACGGCCATGGAACGCATCGCACCTCAAGAAATTCTACTTTTAAATGTATTCAGTTTATGCAAATCAATGAAGGTCATTTCCTCTCAAAAAAGTTTTTCTCTGTGTTCTAAATCAAGATTGTTCTAAGACAAGACCCGCGGCAACAATGCAATTCCCCGGTTCGGCAGGGATTTCTCCATTTCGTGCGCGTCTCGGCCCTCACGCCAGATAGCCAGCACGGCCCCTGGTGACGAGCCAGGGGGACTTCTCCATTCGTGCGCGTCTCGGCCCTCGCACCAGATAGCCAGCACGACCCCTGGTTACGAGCCAGGGGAACTTCCCCATTCGTGCGCGTCTCGGCCCTCACGCCAGATAGCCAGCACGACCCCTGGTGACGAGCCAGGGGGATTACTCCATTTCGTGCGCGTCTCGGCCCTCGCGCCAGATAGCCAGCACGGCCCCTGGTGACGAGCCAGGGGGAACTTCTCCATTCGTGCGCATCCCGGCCCTCGTGCCAAGTGGCCAGCACGGCCCCAGGCGACGAGCCGGAAAGATCGCCTTATCGCTGGGCAATTGTCTTAAACAATTTGATCCCGGACTAAGGCAGCTCGGCAACTGCCTCGAGGACCCTACATCGCATTCTATAAACCCACATCTACTAAGCGGTTAATCGATCGCGGATCTCCAAGGTATGAGAATTCAATCATATAGCCGATGCGAAGCACTTAAACACATTCCAAACAAAGAGGAACACGGAATGGACGCGAAGAAGGATTTTTCATTGAATTTGGTAGCTTCATACATAAAGGGCGCGATGCGCCAGGAGAAAAATTACATTAAAAAGGTAGAAAAAGAAACAGCCAAGGAGCCTCATGCGGCAGGCGCTGGAGCGGCGCGATCCACAGGAGGAGTCGCGGCGTCAAAAGGAATTTTAGAAGTGGAGGCGACGGCTGGTATCGTAGCAGCGGCGGGAGCCCCAGTCGTCGACAGGGGGATCTCCGGTCCCGGCGCGGCCGCAGGTTCCCTCTCAGGGTCTGCCACGGGAGTCGGGTCAGCATCGGAGCGCGGGAACTCATCCGGGCTCATATATGCAGGATGATCCCTGGGAATCCCCGCCTTTTCGAGTGCCACTCTCCACCCCATCTCCCAGGACGAGGCCCTCATATCGTCGACCTGTGCCGCGTATTCCTCGCCAGCCACGTTGATGCCGTCCTGGAAGGCCGCGCTGACCTCGGCCTGATTCCCGAGCTCGAGCTCAGCTTTCTGCCTCTCTAGGCCAGCGATCCTCCTCTCCATCTCAGCCTCTCTCCTCTTGACCAACTCAAAGGCCGACTTCGCCTTGTCGAGCTCGGAAAAGAGGGCTTGGTGCGTCTCTTCATATTCCTTCTCCCTCGCCTTGCCCTCTTCCAAGGCCTTCCTGTGCTGCTCACAGTTCGCCTGGATCCTCTTGAGCTCATCGTGGCACTTTTGGACCCGAGACACCGAGATCTGAGCCATCTGAACAATCTGCAAAGAATCACTCCACCGAGTCAGGGGAAGCTATAGCTGACAGTTGAAAGGAAAAGGATTAGAAAAGTTTGAGAACTTACGCTCAGGCTCGCCCTCATCTGCGACGCCAGCAGGGAAATGTCGTCCAGCTCGTCGTGCTTCTCCATGTCCCGCGGCAAGGCACATGCACTGCTGAGGCTGGCGATCACTAGAGGTCCCCCAGAGAGGCGGTCCTCAACCGTCATCGGCCTCCCCGGCTGGAGCATGAAGCTCGGCCTCCAGAGGGCAGGTGAAGCCCGCGTTGACATCCCGCCGCCCGAAGACTCCCCCGCAGAGCCTTCGACCCTTGCCCTTTTTCTGGCCAAGTCCTCCCCCTGCGACGCCGAGGAGGGGGCGACCGCGGATGTGCTGGGCCCGGCCGCGGACTGGGGCATCGGCGTCCGCACTGGAGGAGGCGCAGAGGAAGATGAAGGTGCGCCCGAAGAAGGAGGCGCGCGAGAGGAGGACGCGGCGCCCCGACCTCTGCCCCCAACGGGCAGGGCCCTGAGATTTTGGAAGACCGGCTTCGGGCGGGTCCTGTCCATCACGTCCTCAGGGTCGCTCTCTGACGACAGGATGACCCTTCCGATCGTCTCGGCGTCGTCCTCTTCGGATCCCGAGGTCGATGCCTCGGAATTGGATGCAGTGCGGTCATCGGTGTTGGCCGCGTTACGCTCTTCGCTACCTTCCTCCTCTACTTCCGCCGCGGCTAGCGTGCAGTGAGCAGTGTGCTTCTTGCTCCAGTAACCGCGGTACCTAGGCTCGTACCCCAGCAATTTCCACGCCGATCTGTCCCCGTGGCCGTGGTAACTCTCCAAGGCGCGAATCCAAGCCTTGTTCAATTTCCAGCCGTCCCGGGAAGCAGCCGCTCTCCTCTGACGAACACCTGCAAGAGCAAACGAAAAACATGAGTCCGGCAATACGAAGAAACGCAAGAAGTGAAAAGGTGTGCTAAGGCTATAATTACTTGGGGGGGTGCCGAAGTGACGAGGGATCCTGAAATTTATTTCCGCGATGGCCTCATCATCACTGAACTCCCAGCTGCCCTTGACCATCAGACGGTCGTCTCCAGCATATTTATTGGAGTCCTCCAGGGCATGCACAAACGGCCTCCGACTCAGCTTGATGCGGAGGTAATACATGTCCTTCCCGGACTTACAGATATCGTAGGCGTCCTCGATATCATGGACGCCGAGACCGATGCCCAAGATTGTATTAAGAGCGTCTGTGCCCATTACAATCTTGAAACTATTGGGCATCAGTTGGCAGGGACAAAGATTCCATGCCCTGAGGCACTCCCTAAGCAGAGGGCGAAGGGGAAACCTAACCCCGCCCTCGATTATGGCCACTAAAGGAAACGACATCCAGCCGTTGTAAAAATCACCAAGGATGCCGGCCGCCAGAGGGGCCGCCATGACCTGGACCCCGTCCGGGATGTTGTACTTAGCCCTGAGATCGGCTAGTCCCCTCTCAGACTCTACCCAATGACTAAAGATACCCATCTCTCAAATGAGAACGCTAAAATAAGGGGGGAGTTTGCTAAGAGGCAAAAGAAAACCCTAGACAGAAGAAAAAAAAAGACAGAGCAGAACCCTAGAAAGCAGAATGGAACGGAGATAAGAGAAAGGAAACTTACGAGAGGATCAGAAAGCGTAACGGAGCCCTGACAGACAAAAGTCCGGAGAATCTCTGCAGCGGCCTCTTTCGTTCAACGGAGGCGAAGGCAGGGAAGAGGAGAAAGAGCTCCGAGAGTGAAAGAAGAAGGAAAGCAAAGGAAGGAAGACAGAATGAAGGTAAAAGAAGGAAAGGAAGGGGCGAGCCCCTATTTATAGCCAAAAATTAGGCGCCTAATCATGGCGCCTCTTCGAATTTCGAAAAGGGCGCGTCCTTTCACTGAGCGCACCGTCATGAAAAGACGGGCCAGCCAGATAGCAAGACACACGTGGAAGCGCCAGCCTGATTCCCGTACGCCATTTAATGCCTCGGGCACCGAAGCGACGGCGGATAGAAATAAAGGCGCCAGCAACCGAAACGGTAATGGGATTTCAAAACCATGAATCGATTGGGCTCCCTCAGGATCCGGATGCAGGGTTAGTGAAGCATCGCGACACACTGTATCTCGGCAAGACCTATTCAGCTTCCGACCTCAAAGAGTTGGGATACTCCAAGAGCTCAAAAGTTGGGGGGCAATTGTGTGGGGATGTTTCCACTAAGCCGAGATCAGTGCTAGCCCCGGTCTCAAGGCAGCTTAATTATACCCACCTCGGCCAAGGCAGACCGCGGCTGAAGGGTCGCGGCACTCGCCGAGGTGAGCCCCCCGAAGTCAGGTGGCACCTATCGTTGTAGCCGACCTCGGCACGGCGGATTTGACAGACGCTGATGGGACCGTTTACAGGACGAAGGCACGTGTTAAGGCATGCCCTGTGATCCATCATTCCTGACAAAACGGCGTTATACGGTACACGTGCGCCCCCAAATCATGGCTCCAGGCCAGGTCCGATGGGACTTGGCCTAAAAGTCAACCACCGCCTGGCCCGATAAGATTGGCATTTAATGAGGAATGGGTAGGTAAGGCTAGCATTTAATGAAGTATGGACTGAGTGGACAGGGCCACTCAAGTGGCAAAGCCCATCAAGAGGCTCGTCCACGCAAGTCACCCCCATCTCCTATAAATATCATCTCTATCTCCATTCTAAGGTACGCAACCCATAACGTACACTCTTACTCTGCAATTTTCTCTCCATCTCCCTTACTCAGTCCCTGAACTGACTTAAGCATCGGAGAGCCCTGCGCTGCCCACAGCCAGGGTCCTCTAACGTGTTTTCCTCTCTTCCTCTTCAGGTCCAGTTGGAGCCACGACAATCCTCACCCAAACCATTCAAAACAAAGATTCTAATCCCCGGTTCAAAGTCCCTAATGTTTAGGCACTTACAAGTATAATTCAGCGGGGCTACATCATACTATGGTACTGCAACACCCTTCTTTGATGCATTGTGAAGCCCACTGTTTCAAATCCAAGCTTTTTATCAGCTTTAACACCCATTTTAACTTGTTGCATCAAGTATTTTAAAAAGAAATTACAGTGGGCCACTTGTTAAATTGATCACATACATACAAGGACATCCTCCTCTTTTATTCTAACAAAAGAAAAGCAAAGCAAGTTTCATCACGTGTTACACATCAAGTCAAATCCAATGATGGGCATCTTACATATCAGAATAATAACTTATAAGATGATCACTACATAGGCTGTTAAGGTTGATGACCGACTTGAATTTTCAAAAGGTAGGCCCTCGCCATGCATTGAGGAAGGGCGCTGCACCATAATATATAAGACGCTGCACTTTAGTTCCAAATGTAGGCTGCGTTTGTGTAGGATGATTTGCCGCGGAAAATGAAAGAGGTGGTGCCACGAAATCTGGCACCTTTGTTTGGTTCAGCGATGATTCCAGGGATTTCGAAAACTCGGCACCTTGTCGCTCCTGCATTTTCCTTCACAACGGAGGGTGTGGATTTTTCACCTCCTTCTATCTGAAAACAAGTGTAATGGGAGGAAATGCACAGGGTCCTGCACAAACGCCTCTAGAGGCATGGGATATGTCCCTTTCAATTTGTAGAATGGGCCCACTTGCCTTCTTCTTTGGATGGTCCCTGATTACTTTCGTTATGCTCAAGTAATTTGATTTTAAAAAGTTTCGTGTTTTCTTTCAATTTTGCTTGTAAAAGGATATAATTGACTCCTCATATTTTGTTGCTTGTGGTCCCCACCATGTAGACTAATTGTAGCAATAAAAAAGTGCCTAATTGGACCAGATATGAGCATCCCACATGGGCCTAGTTCGGACTTAATTGGGCTCAATTTGATAATCCAAAAGGATCATTGGATCATGCTATTTTGAGAATTTTGGAACGGATTTGGATCCATCACGACCATCCAATCAATCACAACCATCCAATTTGGACCCTATTTTTCGATTAAGCCAATCAAGTTGTCAAGTGTACATATTCAAATAATTCTTCATCATCAACTCCTGTATCAAAAAGTTTTAAATAAGATTTAGAGCATGGATTCCAATAACATGGTGAGAATTTTACAAAGACGCAGAAAACTCAAATATGGGGTACATTCGGGTATGGTACGATCAAACAATCCATTACAGGTAGAATGAACTTAATGAATGGGGAAACAATGACAACAGTCCTTCTAAATAATCCATGTGTGTAGACGTACAGACTTTACATTATTACCAACCCTCTTCTACTAATCCTAATCTGATTTGGATAAAAGGGAATCCATTGAAGGCCTTTACCATTAAAATCTAATCCAAACAAAGACGATGCTTTCAATCAGATACCAAATCCTAACACGATATTGCGCAAATGGTGGTCCACCAATAATCAATTCATGTTTTATGATGATTATTGATTGAATAGCCAGCCATGTTGGCCCCACAATCTTCATCAAAGACTATGGTGGTCCACCATTGGATTTAGGTAATTAAGATAAGTCATGAACTAGAAAGCTCTCCAAAAGATCATGATTTAGTTGCATGATTAACATTAACTAATTTCTTGAGTTTCATGGTTAACACAAATTAAATAGAACAACAATTCCCTTGCATTACTCCATAAGTGGGGTAGGCAAAGGAGCACGTTAACTTGGAAACCACATGCAGGATGAGAGGACACACTAACTAATTACTATAAGAGACCTTAAATGTTGCTCATGAAAGTCCAAGAACCAAAACCATTCAAGTTTCTAAGTCATAAATGAACCAGCAAAGAAACTATTATGTTATCATTCAACATTGGCATCAACAATAAATATTAATAAACTAAGCATATGAGCATCATCCACACAATAAAATATCAACCACCATAACAACTAAATTTATAGTGGTTCAGCAATCATGACTACATCCACTCCCAATTTCCCTACCAGATTTCTCACTATTTCAACTTGAGGCTTATGCTCACCTCTAACCTTACACTACAACAAGTTGTACTTCCACGTTTTTTAGCCACGTTTTTGAAAAACGTCGGTAAAGGGTACACTTTTGCTGACGTTTTTAAAATTTGTCGGTAAAGGTCTACCGACGTTTACTAAAAAACGTGGCCAAAAGTACACCATTTACCGACGTTTTGAAAAATGTCGGCAAAAGTAAAGACCTTTACCGACGTTTCCTAAAAAACGTGGCCAAAAGTACAGACTTTTACCGACGTTTTGAAAAAACGTGGCCAAAAGTACAACCTTTACCGACGTTTTTTAGTAAAACGTCGGCAAATGCCATTCTTAAATTTTAAAAAAATGATTTATTTTTTAAATTTTACCGACGGAATAAAACGTCGGTAAATATGCTTTTAATTTTCTTTTTTAATTTTACCGACGAAATTAAACGTTGGTAAATATGCTTTTAATTTTCTTTTTTAATTTTACCGACGAAATTAAACGTCGGTAAATATGTTTATGAATATTTATTTATTTTTATATTAATATTACATACAAAAATACAAACATCGGTAAATATGTTTATTAATTTTTATATTAATTGTATCGACGAAAATAAAAACGTTGTTAAATATCTTTTTAAATTTTTATTTTTTACCTTTACCGACGAAATTAAACGTCGATAAATATATTTATTAATTTTTATTTATTTTTACAATCATGTTACCAACGAAAATAAACACGTCGGTAAATATCATTTTAAATTTTTATTTTTTAATTTTACCGAAGAAATTAAACGTCGGTAAATCTATTTATTAATTTTTATTTATTTTTATATTCATTTTACTGACGAAAACAAAGTAATTATATCCATGATGAATCAAGCAATAAGATTTGACCAGATAATCATTGTTGGCCTCCTAAAGAGGATTTTAGGTTTAGATCGGGAAAAAGTGGCCCACAAAAATTAAAATTAAGCCATTAACCCTTTGGTCCTTTTTGTCAATATCTCACAATACATGAAGGATCAATCGTTGGAATTTGATCCAGTAAACGTTACTTGCCATATAAAGGGGGTCTATGGTCCATATCTTGCATTAGAGATCTAGATTGTTCGGAAATGTAGAAAAAATGGACTGCATGTCTTAACTCTTGAATGCACTGTAGTAACCATGCATTAATCCAACGATCAGGGCCGGTCCTGACTTTTCAAAGGCCCGGGGCGAATCACTAAAATGGGTCCTTTATTCATTTTCATAGTTTTTTAATATATACACATATATATATAACATGTTTCCATATATTTAGCCCAAAAATAGTAATTTCATTAAAAATCAAATAATATCATATGATAAATACATTTAATACATAAATAAATAAATTTCTCATATAAGTCAAGCAAAATGTGATTAGAAGTTCTGAATTATTTATTAATATTAATGTCATACATCAAAATTATTGCTAATAGCTTACAAAATTATAAAATATAGACTATTATATTTATGCTTGGCTATTTTGATTGAGCAGTGGCCGAGTGGTCCATAAACCATCTCAAACCAGTTAACCAGATAAGCAGATATAAATAATTAAAGATATCTTATTCTGTTATTCATTTTTCAAATTTTATCTATATAAACCTATGAAAAAATCATATGATTCAGAATTTCAATCTTCAGATAATCAGATCATCAGTTAAATACATAATTACATATTGTAACAAAATAACAAATCTATTATAGATTTATAGAATAACTGAATAAGATTATTAGATTATAATTTATAAGAACTAAGAAGTAAGAAGATAGACGTTTACAAAAAAAAAGCAAATTTACCTGGTTTGAACTTTGGACGAGATTATGAACTGTCTGAGAGTCTGAGACTTGAGAGAGAGAGAGAGAGAGGCATGCAGATTGCAGATTGCATACTGCTGAGTGGCGTTTGGTTTGGAAGTTTGCTGGAGAAGATTTGGTTTGGTGGAGAAAATTTAATGTATGGGTGATGGGCAATTGGGCAACAGAGGCGGTAGGCTATTTTTATTGGCTCTTTTGGGACGATGTCAATTGGCGTGATGGACCCTTTTTAGTTGAATCAACATTTGGGATTGGGACCTATAACTATAAATGACCTTTTGAAGAGGACTAAAAATTTGGATTGTGAAAATAGGGCATACAAAATTCCATAAATGATGATCTAATGGTCTGTACGTTTTCATCAATACATCACAATCTATAATGATCCAATGGTTGACTTTTGGTATCATAGCCGTTTTTAGCCCCCTTAACATGATCAACGGTTTGGATCACAAATATTTGTCTTAGTGCCATTTGAAATGGACACAGTAGAAGCTTCATCCAAACATGCTAAAACTGGATTCCATCAGTTTTAAGCCAATAAGAAGAGAAAAGTAGAGATGCCAAACTGAACCTAAGTGTTAAAATAATTTTTATTGACGAAAAGTCTACTTTTTGCGACGAAAATAATCGTCGGTAAATTTACCAAATTTTTTTCCCTCTTCCGCCACCGAAACCCCTCTTTTTATTATTAACATCATTTTCAAGGAAAATAAATATCAAATACTATTATTGACGAATTCTATTATCAACGAATTTTATGACGTCAATAAAATAAACTTTTAGTGATGTTTTTCTATAAAAGTCCCCGCGCAGCAGCTCCGGCATCTTCCTCACCCTCTCCTTCCTCTCCATCCCCATCCACTCCGACGACTCCGCCGCCTGCTTCGTCCCCGACGCCAGCAGAGCCTTCATCTTCGTCCTCGCGCTGCCGGATGCCTCCCCTGCGCTAGGTACACCCCTCCCTCTTCCTGCCCTCCGCACACACCGCGCACGTACCATTCCCCCTCTCCTCTTTCTTTCTTCTCTGTTCTCTCTCTCCCTCGTTCTCCATCTCTCTGTCTGCTCTCCACCCTCCCTTCCTCTCTTCTTCTTCCTCCCCTGTCTCCCCTCGCCTGCGCACCTGCACATCACTCCCTCTCTCCCTCGGCTCTCTCTCTCTCTTCTCTTCTCTTCTTCTTTCCCAATTCCTCTCCCTCTCCCCTGCTTCCTCCTCTGTTCCGCCCTGCGCCCACCTGCACGCCACTCCCTCTCTCCCTTGGTTCTCTCTCTCTCTTCCTCTCTTCTCTTCTTCCTCCCCTGTTCCTCTCCTCTCCTCTCCTTTCTCTCTGTGCTCGATCTCGCTGTCTCTCTCTCTCTCGATCTGCTCTTCCCCTCTCTCTCTCTCGCTCTCTGCTTTCTCTGCCTCGCTCTTTCTTTTCTCTCTCTCAGTCTCTCACTCTCTCAAGACCTCTCCCAGACGCTGCTTGTTGATTCATTTGGAATTCGCGAAGGCGAAGACGAAGCCGATAGGGTGAAACGTTGATCTCGATCTCGACGATTACAGTGGAGAGACGAGCGGCAGGGAGTCGACCATAGGTGGAGGTTTGCTCTTCCCTCTCTTCTTCTCAATCCCTGTCTTCTTTCTTTCTTTTTGTTTTTTTTTCTCTCAGGTAAAATGAACATTTAGCAATATTTTTTGTAAAAAGTCGGTAATGTTTAATTTTATTTTTAGGAAAATTAAAAATCAGAGTCCTTTACCGACAAATTTTTTTTTACCGACATAAATTAGCGTCGGAAAATTTATCACCGACGTTTAATATAAAACATCGGTAAAGGTTGGTAGACTTTTTTAATTATTTAAAATTTTTTTAATTTTTACAGATAATTTTATAGATAAAAATTCTAATTTTTGCAAAGAAAAACAAATCCTATGCAAATTTCCCTCCTTTTTTCCCCACTCCCGCCATCGAAATCCTCATTTCACTCTCTCTCCTGCTCCTCTCACTCTCTGTGCTCTCGCTCTCCCGCTCTTCTCTCACTCTCTCAGCCCTCTCACTCTCACTCTCCCTCTCGCTCTCCTGCTCTTCTCTCACTCTCTCTACCCTCTCACTCTCGCTCTCTCTGATCTCTCACTCTCGCTCTCTCTACTATTTCTCTCTTAGTGCGCTCTCTCTGCTATTTCTCTCTCTGCTCTCACTCTCACTCTCGCTCTCTCTGCTCTCCCGCTCACCATCGCTCGATCTCTCTGCTCTCTCTCGCTCGGATGGAACAATTAGGACCCACGCTACATGGCCACCATCATCATGGACAGCCCTAAGGTCGTCGTGCTCGACATTCGGTTCCTGTCGCGACCCCGGACCGGGATTAGGGGAGAATCCAAGTCCGGGATCGGGACGGTGATGATGCCGTGCCACGTGCATCTCTTTGGCTAAACCGCACACGGAATTAAAAGAACATTTATCCGTGCACGTGATTTCCCACAGGGTTCCGCGGTGAGGATTATCTTTACACATCATCTCACATACAACCATATCAAACACATTCTCAAGATTGCGGAAGCGTGTAGCAAATCATATTAATGCTATTCCATTCCATAAATAAGATTGACTTATGATTACATGATAAGATATCAAAATGAGCAATGATTATAAGCATAATTCCCCAAAAGTAAAGTTAAGTGTATTTACAAAGGATCAGTTGATTAATGCCCCAAAATAACGGTCAACAAAGACCATACAACCAACAAAACCTAAAATAAAGATATCATAAGATCCCAAAAAATGTATCGGGGCGAGGCGGGAACCATGCTGTAGCGGGTACAACAGAAGGGGGATATCCAAACCGGTGGATCAAACCGATAAGGTTATCCAAGCTTAGTGGTGCCGACTCATAGGTAACATGCGAAAATCAAAGAAAATAAATACACATAACGGGGCGGGGTACCCCTAGGTATAAGGCGCAAAAAATTCGGGACGGGTCTAAACAAATTAACAATATGGTAACACAATGCCCTCGGTCAAGTGTACTCACATATCATGGGTTGAAATCCCAAAATAAGAGTTTGATTGAAATCGAATACAAATAGTTTCCCACACATTTACAGACTAAACAATGGGGTTCCTAGAATTGAATCAGTGTGAATAGGGTCCCGTATGTCGATCATGATGTAATTTGGTACTCTTTAAGAATTAGGGACCTTCCGGGTCCTTATACACATTGGTCAATCTAGAAAGCCTCATGGAATCTCCATGATGAGATTCCTCCTCTCTCCGGACTTCATGTAATGCCTTACAAGTCCTTAAATAACATTGGGGCTCCAAACAATACCTCCCCACTACAACCCATCACAATTTACTCAATTCTTTCATGGGTTTAAATGCATCATTACAGGTTCAATGTCTTCAAATAAGAAGAGAAGGGATAGAGCTGAATTGGACTTGAGTATGGGCTTGAAATGAATTTGGAGAACAGTTCCACAATCCCCTTTATTTTGCAGTTCATCTCATTTCAGTCCGATCGATCGGGCTCATTGGCCGATCGATCGGTCCTGAAATACTCTCAGTTATTTACAGTCCGATCGATCGGACCTGATGGGCGACCGATCGGTTCTGAAAACACTCTCAGTCATTTAAAGTCAGATCGATCGGACCTGATGGGCGATCGATCGGTTCTGAAAACACTCTCATTTATTTACAGTCCGATCGATCGGACCTGATGGGCGATCGATCGGACAGCGATGATTCTCAACCCATTTGGTTGAATTCCTCTCTTGTCCAACTCCTATCCATTTCCTTTCTTTCCCCTTCTTCCAATGATAACTTCATGAATATTTGGGCCCTTCTTTGACCTCCTCATCTCATCAAATCATCATTCAAAATCAATAATACCAAACCATCAAGCATGATAAACCATTAAAACTATTAATGAAGATAAATCAAGATTTTGCATAAAACATGATAAACACATGAGAATCATTTCATCAACTTGCCTTGGGTCCAATGGAAATCAAATTAAGCTCTAATCACCTCTTAAGCCTACAATCAAACACCTAAACAAAAACCCCCAAATCCAAACCCTAGAATATCAAAATCCAAGTAAAACAAAACGAAATCTTCCAATAAACGAAATGGAGCTTCCCTAGGGCTAAACAAACAAGATTCTAAAACTTTTAGGAAGATCACTGACAAGGAAGTTCTTCAAAAAGCAAGGTGTTATTCAAAGGAAGTTTTGGAGTGGGCGGTTTTCTTAAAAAATGGTCTCAAGATGAAGCCCTTGAGACGAGGAAGAAGATTGTAACCTCTATTTCTCCATTAGCATTAGCTTGGTGAAGGATTGAAGATGAAGAAGCAAGAAAAAGGTAAGGGAAAACCCTAGGGCTGGAAATCTCTTCTTCTTTTAGGGTTTTTGCCAGAAATGGAAAAATGAAGAAGAAGCTCTCTATATATAGTAAGTGGGAATGGGGCCCACAACTTAAAAGACTTCTCGGGCTCAAAACATGGCATTCGGGGCTTCAAACGACTTCGACGAAGAAGACAAAGTTGATCAGCAAAATTTCTAGTTTCCAAAAAGTATATATTTTGCACATTTTGGTGACATTGAAATTGGTGTCCAGATTTTGGATAAAAAGACCATTTTGCCCTCAAATTACAAAAAGTCTGGTTTAGGGCTCTCGAATGGGAACGATGTCAACATGAAAGTTGTAGGGATTAACAAGATAAGTCCAAATGGGGTTAAAAATAAAATTTTTTTTTGGAAATCATCGGTAAACCCCCAATCTCACACAATTCGTAACAAGAACCCCCGAAAGGGTCCCACAAGTAATAAGGCTCTCCAAATTCCCCAAAGCTATTATAAAAGCTATTCTAATCCCCAAACTTAATTAAAAACCACTAAGCACACTTAAAACTAAAATATAACTTAATTAACTCTAATCGAGGTCTCTCGGGTCGGGGTCTTAAATCCTCCACCCCTTAGGACATTTGGTCCTCCAAATGGAAATTAAAACTCACCTTCGGTAGGAGATGTGGGTACTTCTTCTGAACTTGATCCCGTAATTCCCAAGTTGCTTCTTCCGGTCCATGATTCTCCCAAAGTACCTTGACCCATTGAATAGTCCGAGTTCTCAATTCTTGTTCCTTGGTGTCAATGATCCGCTTAGGCTTCTCAACATATGTAGCATCTTCTCGGATTTCTAATGGCTCATAACGGAGTATGTGTAGTCTGTCGGGAACGTACTTCTTCAACATAGACACATGGAAAACATTGTGTACACCGGAAAGTTCAGGTGGTAAGGCTAACCTGTAAGCCACATCACCAATCTTACTCACAATGTCATACAGTCCAATGTATCTCCTAGACAATTTGCCCTTCTGTCCAAACCTCAAAGTTCCACGAGTGGGTGACACTTTTAAGAAAACCTTATCTCCTTCTTTGAACTGTAAGTCCCTTCTGTGACAATCTGCATAGCTCTTCTGCCTACCCTGAGCCACTTTCAGACGTTCTTGGATCAACTTGACCTTGTCACTTGTCTAACTAACAATAGTCGGACTATGGAAACTGCGAGTACAAACTTCTTCCCAACAAACAGGTGTCCTACACCTTCTGCCACACAAAGCCTCAAAAGGCGCCATACCAATACTCGAGTGGAAACTATTGTTGTAAGCGAACTCACACAACGGTAATGCTTCGTCCCACTGAGTCTTGAAATCTAACACACAAGCTCGGAGCATATCCTCAAGTGTCTGAATTGTCCTCTCTGACTGACCATCGGTCTGTGGGTGATAGGCTGTGCTGAACTGAAGCTTCGTACCCATAGACTCATGCAGTGTCTTCCATAATCTCGAGACAAATCTGCTATCTCTATCGGATGTGATGGAAACTGGCTGTCCATGACGATTGACAATCTCTGTGACTAACAACTGTGCCAAAGGTAACATGTGCATCTTCTTTCCAGTCTTCATCGGTAGGAAATGAGCTGACTTGGTGAGACGGTCCACTATGACCTAAATAGCATCATTGCCCTTGCTAGTCTTCGGTAATCCCGAGATGAAATCCATGATAATGTGCTCCCATTTCCATTCCGGAATCTCTAATGGCCGTAGTAACCCTGGAGGCTTCTGGTGTTCTGCCTTGATCAACTGACATGTCATACAGCGAGAGACGAAAGATGCTATCTCTCTCTTCATGTTATTCCACCAAAATCTGCCCTTCAAATTCTAGTACATCTTTGTACTGCCCGGGTGTATAGAATACTTGGTATTGTGAGCCTCAGTCATTATATCATTCCTCAAGTCCTCCAAGTTAGGCACACATAGACGGTCTCGGTAGTACAAAACTCCATCTACAACACGAAAATCCGGACGGTCTGCTAAATGCTCAAAAATCTTAGCCAACTCTGGATCTTGCAACTGATTCTCTTTGATCTTCTGAATGAAAGAAGGCTTTGACACTGACATATTTGCCAACATGACACCCTCTCTTAGTGGCTGAAAATCTACTCCTAACTCTTCTAACTGTTGTACCACGTAAGTCCCCCGAAGACTTGCCATGCTCACCGACTTTCTACTCAAGGCATCTGCAACTACATTCGCTTTCCCCGGGTGATACTTGATTGGGAAATCGTAGTCCTTAATATATTCCATCCATCTCCTCTGCCTCATGTTCAACTCCTTCTGAGAAAACAAGTATTGTAGACTACGGTGGTCGGAGTGAACCTCAAACTTCTCTCCATAGAGGTAGTGTCTCCACATCATTAAAGCTAAAATAACTGCAGCCAACTCGAGATCATGTGTTGCATAGTTTTTCTCATGATCTTTCAACTGCCGGGGTCCATATGCAACCACCTTCCCATCTTGCATTAACACGCATCCAAGTCTAACATTGGAGGCATCGGTAAAAATGGTGAAACCGCCGCTCCCAGATGGCAAAGTGAGGACTGGAGCTGTAGTCAATCTCTTCTTCAGCTCTTGGAAACTAGCTTCACACTTGTCCGTCCAAACATATGGTACATTCTTCCTTGTCAACTCGTCAAAGGTGATGCAATCGACGAAAATCCTTGCACAAACCTCCGATAATATCCTACCAAACCCAAGAAAACTACTGATCTCCGATGCATTTTTCGGTCTGTCCTAATTCATGACTGCCTCAATCTTGGACGGGTCCACTGATAATCCTTCTTTGGAGATGATATGACCCAAAAATGTGACTTGGTCAAACCAAAATTCACACTTACTAAGCTTCGCAAACAACTGATTCTCCCTCAAAAGCTGGAGTGTTATCCTCAAATGTTCCTCATGCTCTTCTTTGGTCTTGGAATACACCAAAATATCATCAATAAACACTACTGTAAATTGATCCAATATTCCGCAAATATTTTGTTCATCAATGCCATGAAAATTGCCGGTGCATTAGTCAAACCAAATGGCATCACTAGAACTCATAGTGTCCATATCTTGTCCGAAAGGCTATTTTTGGTACATCTGAATCTCTACCTCTCAACTGATGGTAGCCTGACCTCAAATCAATCTTCGAAAAGTAAGCAGCTCCTTGCAACTGATCAAACAATTCATCTATCCTTGGCAATGGATATTTATTTTTGATGGTCAGTTGGTTCAATCTTCTATAGTCAATACACATTCTCATGGAACCATCCTTCTTCTTCACAAACAAAACTGGTGCTCCCCACGGTGACACACTAGGTCTCACAAAATCTTTGTCCAAAAGTTCTTGCAATTGCATCTTCAACTCTCCCAATTCTACCGGAACCATTCTGTAGGTTGCGATGGATATCGGAGCGGTCCCCGGTAACAACTCAATAGTGAAGTCTATCTCTCTAATGGATGGAAATCCCGGTATCTCCTCCGGAAAAACATCCGGAAACTCACAAACAATTGGGATCTCCTCCACCCCTTGGGACCGTTTATCCTCCGTGATAAATGCCAAATAACTCTCACAACCACTTTTAAGAAGCCTATCAGCCTTCAACGCTGAAATAAACCCTGCACCAGAACTACTCTTCTCTCCCTGAAACAACACCCTTGCCTGGGTCTCCTCTAACTTAAAAGTTAGGGTTTTATGGAAACAATCCATCGTAGCATGGTATCCTGCTAACCAATCCATCCCTAGGATGACATCAAAATCCTGCATCTCTAATAAAATGAGATCTGCCGGTAATACTACTTCTCCTATCATGACTGGGAACTAGGGTAAAAAGTTCTACAAACAACTTCCTTACCTAAAGGGGTAGTCACAGTCAAAATGAAACTCAACTCTCTAGCATACATATCAATCAACTTAGCAAATTTTGGAGATAGGAATGAGTGAGTAGAGCCAGGGTCAAACAAAACTCTAGCCTCAAAACCACAGACGAGAAGTGTACCTTCCACTACATTAATTGCCTTCAGCCTCTGCATCCGCTCTATTGACAGCATAAAGCTGTGCCTTCTGTTGTGGCCTGTTCTGTCCTTGCTGTTGCCTGCCTTGTTGTGCATTCCTGTTCTGATTCTAAGGACGCTGATTCTGATTCTGATTCTGCCCTTGCTGACGGGCCTGTTGTTGCTGCTGTGGCCTAGGCTGCTGCGGTGGTGCCTGTTGTTGTAGTGGCCTTGCTTGATTCTGAATTACTAACGCATTCTGAGGTGGTGCCTGACGCTGTGCTCCTTGCTGCTACCTATTATGTCTATCTGGCCTTGGACAATCCTTCATTTGGTGGTTCATGGAGCCACATCTAAAGCATGCTCCCGTAATAAAACGGCAATTGGTACTCTCATGGTTTTTCCCACAGTGAATACAAACCACTGGATTTTGCGTATTCTGCTCTTGCCTTAGCCTTTTGTTCTGATTGTTTCTTTGCTGATAGTTCTGCTGCTGGCCTTGACCCTTTCCTTGGTTCTTGATGATCTTGTTATGGAAGTTCTCAAATTTGTATGCCCTCTTGACAGCTTCTTCAAAGGTGGCGGGTGGTACAACCCCGGTAGCATCCCTCTCAATAATCGGGTGAAGTCCCTCAAGGAACTTGGTTATCTTCTTCTCTTCCGTGTCTACCAACTCCGGTGCATACCTTGACAATCTCTCGAATTTGGTGAGGTATTCGAGGACTGCCATGTTCCCTTGCACAAGTTGCTGAAATTCTGCTGTCTTTTGCCTCTTGACATGTGTAGGTACATATTTTTCCCCAAATTCTCTCTTGAAGTTAGCCCAAGCTTCTGCATCAGCCAATGCCCTATATTCTGCCTTAATGGTCTTCCACCATATATCTGCTATGCCCGTGAACATAGAGGCTGCAAGCTGTACTTGTGAGGACCCGTCCCTAGACATACCTAGTGGGACCCAATTTGACCAAGTCAACCATAGGTTATCCTAATTACCAATGGGCTTCCCTTGGAGAATTTTGAATTTAACCTTAGGATGACCCAACTACCCGTGGCCTAACCCATTACCCATTAATTAAGGGGGCACTTTAGTCAAACCCTACCCCACCTTAATCCCATGTGAACCCCACTCATCTTTTCCACTCTCATCTTACCCCATCCCCTCACCCACGTGAGACTCATCTCCCCTTTTTCTCATTCCCCTCTTTTAGGTCACAAGACCATTTTCCTTTTCTCTTCTCATTCACTCCACACACAGCAGCCCTTCTTTCTCATTCTCTCATCTCTCTCGTTCTCTCTTCCTCCCTCACGGCTTGCTGCCACTTCGCCAGACGCCGTCGTCGCCATCACAATGCCGGCCACCCTCCCTTCTCCTCTCTCTTCTCCTTTCTCCATTCCCTCATCTCCCTCATCCATCTCTTCTTCTCCCAACCCTTGCCGCCCACTGCCGCCGGACTCCGAGCACGGCGTCATCGCCATCGCTGTTGGCGATCTCCTCGATCACCGCCAGCCACTCCACCTCTCTTTTCTCCATTTTTTGTTTCTTCTTCCCTTCCCTGTTTCTCTTTTCCTTTCTATGTTTTCTTTCTTATTTTTCTTAATTCATTCATTTTGTCTCTTCCTCACTCACCTCCCCCTACCAACGTGAGACACCCAGCCCATTCCATCTCTCTATTCCCCCCCCATTTCCTTTCTCTGTTTTCTCTTTCTTTCTTAATTCTCTCTCACTCCTCCCAGCCAACAAAATTACCCACCCATCTCACCATTTCTTCATCTTATCTCATCTCATTCTATCTCATCTCACCTCATCTCTCCCTCACCTCACCCACCCCACTCACAGTCAACGTGGGTTGATTCCCATTCCACTCTTTCTCTCTACCTTTGTTTTCTTTATTTCTTTCTCTCTCCCATCTCCTTGTTCCATGAGAAAGAGTCCATCATCGCCACTAATTTAGTGGACCACAGATCAAGTGGGCCCCACAACCTCCCCATCTCAATTTCAAATTTTTTTTCTCTCTTTCCCAATCTTTCTCACCCACCTTGCTGGGAATTGATCTTAGAGGCTGCCCATAACCTCTGATGATCACCATCATCTCCGCGTGGACCCCGCGAGCTTTCCATCTCTAATTTGCAAGCCACCAATCCGCCCATTTGTTTGGTAAGCTATTCTTTCCCTTAGAATTTGGTTAATATACTTTGGGTTGTAGTAGTGTGTTTAGTAGCTTAGAGCTTCCCATTGATTTATGTTTTAATTTAGTTTTACTTTGCTAATTATTCCTTAGGTTTGATTTGTTGGGCTTTGAGCTAGTGCTTTTGGATTTGGGCATCTCCAACGAAAGGCAAGTAGACATGCTTAGATTATTTAATTAAATTGATTAACATGCTTAGGTTGATAATTACAGTCTTTTATGGATGTTTGGCATGATTTATCTATTTGGATGGCTGACTGGAAGATATGATGTGTAGAATTGTTAGTCTAAGCTCTTTTTATGTATTTTTGGCCATTGATGGATGGGAATCCCCCATTTGGAAGATCAATGTCCCATTGGTGATGAGGTCATGATGTGGGAGATGTGTCTGATGTATGGAAGTGATTATTGAAGATCTGGGATCCATTTAATAGGATTTTGATGAGAAACATAAGAGGGCAGAATCTTAAAAATATGATTTTCATGTGTACCTAGTCGACCTGGTCACCCAGGCGGTCGACCGAGCACACAGTGGACTGACCCTCAGTTGGGAGCTGAAATCACCACAGGGTACCTACCCAGTGTACCCGGTCGACCGACCACACTGAGGATCCCCTCACCTGCCAGATGTTGTGGAAATTCTCGCAGTTCTCCCGGTCGACCGGGGAACCCTCCAGGTCGACCGGGGACACTGTAAACTGTGATTTTCCGGATTGAGCTCCCTTTCATGATCTGATCATGTGTAGGCCCCGTTGACCTTCCATTTGGACTAATTGGGATACGCTAGACACGAGTCAAGGGCCGGGCTTAACCTTGACCCGTGTAGCCATCTAAGTAGGGTCTTGGGTTGTAAAACGGAACCTGATTTAAGGGTTATGGATGTCTTATGATGCTAAATACCTACAGGAGCACCAAGGATACTTAATAAGCATTTGGGACTCCGTGATCACTGTCTTAGGTGAAGTGGGACCTTGGACTTGAATAGAGGGGCAGCAATCATCGATGGATTTGGAATATGTGGTATCTATGTTGATGAAACGGACACTAAGGCTGGCTGGTAGATCCGAACCTTGGATGTAGGCCTTGAGAGGTACTATAAATTAGGGCATTGCACTTAGGCTCTGATCCATGATCACGGTCCGTATTGAATGAGATGTCAGGACATGACACTTGAAGTCCTGACCGATAATATTGGGAACTTAACGGTAGACACTGATAGACGGACTGTATATTGAGATAATACTAATTAAGCGTATAGAGAAGCGGAGTTTACAAGGGTATGCATTATTAACTGTTGGGAACCACAAGGATGGACTAGCTATACCCGAACTCCGTGCCTCGTACCCTTGACTATTATCATCTCATATTAAGGATAATAAGGCTATCTAGTTCGGAGTACCCCCACCTAGTGATCTGTAGATTTGTGGTTGTAGGATTGGTCTGCCGAGGGTTATGATGCCGGCATGGACATTGATATTGATTAGTCTGCCGAGGGTTATGATGCCGACATGGACATTGATTTTGTGATGTGATTGACACAGTAGGTACCAGGTGTGGGTGGGGTACTGAGACCGCCGGCGCTCGGACCGGGTGTATGGATGGACGGTGATATTGATCTAGCACGTAAGTCCAATGACTGGGACTTGGCCGTGGCTATAGATATTGTTGGTTGAGATAGCACGTAAGACCAATGGCTGAGACTTGGCTGTGGCTATGGACATTGATGGATCCTTATACGCTCCTATTCGACGTGACGGCAGCTGTGGGTGGCTATGACCCCCATGGTTGGTGTCCATCGACAGTTGTTGGGACGATGACGATGGGCTGGCTCTGACCCCCCCCCCACGTCCTTTGTACTTCAACTGTGGACGTACCTTGGTGTGCTTCTATGTATGTATATTGGATGTATGAATATTATATATTATGGATATAATTGTTTATTGTCTTTAACTGCCGCCGTTGATACGATTGGATCTGGATGCGATGGATACGACTATGGCAATGTTACTTCCTCTGTTTACTTCTGCTACTGATGACTCTGATGTGCTTGTGTGGTTTATCTGATGTTTTGATGGCTTCTCTTATCTACTTGTTATGTTGTATCAAACATCTGTTATATCAATATCTCGATTTTCGTTTATGCACTACACTCTACACCATTTTCTGTTGCACTCTGATATTCTATATTATTATCGAGATACTAATCATGCAGGTACAGCTGGGATCAGGTATGGTCCTCTTTCCTATCTAATGATATAATGTATTGCCATCTAAACATGCCTATTTGCCTGGCTCTTCGAGCCTGACCCAATCCTTGGTGTCTCCAGGTATCTTCTCTTCCGCTTTCTTTGATTGGTTGTTTGCTTGGCGGCTGATCTGTTGCCGCAGGGTTTAGAGATTGATGCAGTTGGTGCATCGTGAGGCGTCTATCATATAGGTTTATATTCTTTCCTTTTCTTGTAGCTGGCCGTGTTGGCCTAGGATTGAATAGTTAGTTTAATTATGGAAAGTACCTTGTAATTCCTTAAAATGAAATAAAATTTCAGGGCCTTGTCCATTTACCTGCTCATATGAGATTCACACTTGATTATATTATTGGATTTTCCGCATCTCTTGGGTACTTTCTCGTAGCGCCCCGAGATTCGAGGCGCCCTGGTTTTGGGGCGTTACAGTACTCGTTCTACACCCGTACATGTGAAGATCTCAAATATGTTCTCGGTGTGTTCAAGCCAGTCATCTGCTGCCATTGGATCCTCTGTCCCCAAAAATTCTCTCGGTCCTCTCTTCCTGAACCGCTCATACAACACATTAGGATCATTCCCTCTAATGTTTACCGGACCAGGTGGTGCAACTGGGATTGGTTCTGGTCTCCTCTCTAATATCCCCAACAACTGTGATTGCATTTGAGCTATCTCCCTAGCATGATCCTCGTCTTTCTTAAGCATCTGTTCTTGCAATCTGGTCCGTGTCTCATATGCTTGTGCTTGGAGTCTAGCCTGGTTCTCATTTGCTTGGCGTTGTTGGTCTATCATAGCCTGCATCATCTGTTGGAATTGGTTCTGCATATTGTTGTCATGTGATTCCTCTGCAATAGGCCCTGTATTCTCACTGTTACTGGCAACGTGATTACTGTTTGCTGTTCTTTTGCGAGGTAGCATAACGCTGCAAAACAAATTGTTAGCACATATAAATCAAGTACAGGGTGGTCACACATTGCTCACACGATTCTATCTAACGAATCCTCGGCACGTACATAAGATTTCTAGTTTCTTTTAATTGCCTGAAACATGTCCCGCTCTGATACCAGTCCTGTCGCGACCCCGGACCGGGATTAGGGGAGAAGCCAAGTCCGGGATCGGGACGGTGATGATGCCGCGCCACGTGCATCTCTTTGGCTAAACCGCACACGGAATTAAAAGAACATTTATCCGTGCACGTGATTTCCCACAGGGTTCCGCGGTGAGGATTATCTTTACACATCATCTCACATAGAACCATATCAAACACATTCTCAAGATTGCGGAAGCGTGTAGCAAATCATATTAATGCTATTCCATTCCATAAACAAGATTAACCTATGATTACATGACAAGATATCAGAATGAGCAATGATCATAAGCATAATTTCCCAAAAGTAAAGTTAAGTGTATTTACAAAAGATCAGTTGATTAATGCCCCAAAATAATGGTCAACAAAGACCATACAACCAACAAAACCTAAAATAAAGATATCATAAGATCCCAAAAAATGTATCGTTCTCAAGGCAAGGCCGAATGTCTACATGACATCGTCGGCTTGCCACTCAATCACTCGCTGCGGTTCACCGACCGCATCCTCAGGCTCCTCCTCAATGGCAATAAGCTCGGGACCTGAGTACCAAAATAAATGGATCAGACACGACGGTTTGGCAGGTGGGTGAAAAGATATTACAATAATAAAATAATGGTATTTACAAGAGTTAGAAAGCTTGTATACAAATGATGAACTTCGTAAAAGAATAATATATCATTTAAAAGAAGTACATATGCAAATAAAACATGTAAGGTAACAAGGATTCGGGACTAACAAGGTGGCAACCACACAAAGCTAAATCCTCTCTCACAAAAGTGATGAGAGCACATCGGGACATTGACCTCAGTCACACGAGGTGAGGAGAGTCAACGATTTTATATAATAAATACATATAATACTCTGCGGGACCACGGTAGCGAACCGGGTATATCGGGGCGAGGCGGGAACCATGCTGTAGCGGGTACAACAGAAGGGGGATATCCAAACCGGTGGATCAAATCGATAAGGTTATCCAAGCTTAGTGGTGCCGACTCATAGGTAACATGCGAAAATCAAAGCAAATAAATACACATAACGGGGCCGGGTACCCATAGGTATAAGACGCATAAAAGTCGGGATGGGTCTAAACAAATTAACAATATGGTAACACAATGCCCTCGGTCAAGTGTACTCACATATCATGGGTTGAAATCCCAAAATAGGAGTTTGATTGAAATCGAAAACAAATAGTTTCCCACACATTTACAGACTAAACAATGGGGTTCCTAGAATTGAATCAGTGTGAAAAGGGTCCCGTATGTCGATCATGATGTAATTTGGTACTCTTTAAGAGTTAGGGACATTCCGGGTCCTTATACACATTGGTCAATCTAGAAAGCCTCATGGAATCTCCATGATGAGACTCCTCCTCCCTCCGGACTTCATGTAATGCCTTACAAGTCCTTAAATAACATTGGGGCTCCGAACAATACCTCCCCACTACAACCCATCACAATTTACTCAATTCTTTCATGGGTTTAAATGCATCATTACAGGTTCAATGTCTTCAAATAAGAAGAGAAGGGATAGAGCTGAATTGGACTTGAGTATGGGCTTGAAATGAATCTGGAGAACAGTTCCACAATCCCCTTTATTTTGCAGTTCATCTCATTTCAGTCCGATCGATCGGGCTCATTGGCCGATCGATCGGTCCTGAAATACTCTCAGTTATTTACAGTCCGATCGATCGGACCTGATGGGCGATCGATCGGACTATAAATAAATGAGAGTGTTTTTAGAACCGATCGATCGCAGATGGGCGATCGATCGGACAGCGACGAATCTCAACCCATTTGGTTGAATTCCTCTCTTGTCCAACTCCTATCCATTTCCTTTCTTTCCCCTTCTTCCAATCATAACTTTATGAATATTTGGGCCCTTCTTTGACCTCCTCATCTCATCATATCATCATTCAAAATCAATAATACCAAACCATCAAGCATGATAAACCATTAAAACTATTAATGAAGATAAATCAAGATTTTGCATAAAACATGATAAACACATGAGAATCATTTCATCCACTTGCCTTGGGTCCAATGCAAATCAAATTGAGCTCTAATCACCTCTTAAGCCCACAATCAAACACCTACAGAAAAACCCCCAAATCCAAACCCTAGAATATCAAAATCCAAGTAAAACAAAATGAAATCTTCCAATAAACGAAATGGAGCTTCCCTAGGGCTAAACAAACAAGATTCTAAAACTTTTAGGAAGATCACTTATAAGGAAGTTCTTCAAAAAGCAAGGTGTTATTCAAAGGAAGTTTTGGAGTGGGCGATTTTCTTCAAAAATGGTTTCAAGATGAAGCCCTTGAGACGAGGAAGAAGATTGTAACCTCTATTTCTCCATTAGCACTAGCTTGGTGAAGGATTGAAGATGAAGAAGCAAGAAAAAGGCAAGGGAAAACCCTAGGGCTGGAATTCCCTTCTCCTTTTAGGGTTTTTGCCAGAAATGGAAAAATGAAGAAGAAGCTCTCTATATATAGTAAGTGGGAATGGGGCCCACAACTTAAAAGACTTCTCGGGCTCAAAACATGGCATTCGGGGCTTCAAACGACTTCGACGAAAAAGACAAAGTTGATCGGCGAAATTTCTAGTTTCCAGAAAGTATATATTTTGCACATTTTGGTGACATTGAAATCGGTGTCCAGATTTTGGATAAAAAGACCATTTTGCCCTCAAATTACAGAAAGTCTGGTTTAGGGCTCTCGAATGGGAACGATGTCAACATGAAAGTTGTAGGGATTAACAAGATAAGTCCAAATGGGGTTAAAAACAAATTTTTTTTTTTGAAAATCATCGGTAAACCCCCAATCTTACACAATTCGTAACAAGAACCCCCAAAGGGTCCCACAAGTCAAAAGGCTCTCCAAATTCCCCAAAGCTATTATAAAAGCTATTCTAATCCTTAAACTTAATTAAAAACCACTAAACACACTTAAAACTAAAACACAACTTAATTAACTCTAATCGAGGTCTCTCGGGTCGGGGTCTTACAGTTCCCGACGCTGTCGGTGGTGGAGTTGCAGCGACACCAGGCTATTGTCAATGCCATCGCCTGGGAGCCGCACAGCTCCTGCCAAATTTGCACCGCGCGGGACGACTCCCAGGGTCTGATTTGGGACTTTTCGTTGATGGGGCAGTCGGTGGAGGGGGCCTGGATCCAATTCTGGCCTATACCACCGAGGCAGAGATCGAGCACCTGCAGTGGTCATCTTCTCAGCCGGATTGGGTCGACATTGCCTTCTCTAGCAAGCTGCAGATATTGAGGGTTTGATTTGATTTGGTTAATTCTGGATTCTATTTGTCTCTCTCTCTCTCTTTCTCCTTTCCTTGCAGAATTGGGGATTTTAGTTAGGGTGAAAGATGGGATGAATTGGGGGTTTAGTGTTTTATGTGCTCTGTTAATATATCTCTCTCTCTCTCTCTCTCTCTCTCTCTCGTTCTGTGATTGGTAGGAACTAGTAATTGTAAGTCATGTGCTTCTCTGTTAGTCATGTAGTAGAGGTGATTGTTGAGACCCAAGAGCATCCATTTGATTATCCACTGGTTCATCTTAGCCCCATTCATCAAAATACTTATTTGTAAAGATTAATGAACTATGCTCTCTTAATGAGCCAGGTATTTCTTCTAGGTCTTTTACAATGGGGATTGAGATGTGGAAGCAGGAAACCAGACTTAAGGTTGGCAAATGATTAATACTACTCCTCCTGCTGCTACTACTATTATCAACACACTCACTGTTCAAAAATTCCTTTTTGCCAGAAATAAATGGAAAAAATTGCAACAGAATCAAACTCAAATGGGGAAGGTAATTAAGCTTCTTTCTGTGTCTTCATTGCAATTTGTTTGTTCATCATTCCAAGGTCATGATATCATTGAAGTACCAAAATGGACTCAAGGATTTCTGTATAAAATTTTGTAGGGTCTCAAAGTAATTCACAAATTTTGTAGGGGATAATAAATTTTTTTTGACCCCTCTGATTATTATATCTCAAAACCTTAAGTGGGGTGCATCATTTTCCTAGTTTTGTGCTTGTTATCAATTCTTTGCCATATTTTAAAACATTATCATTTTTTGATTGGATTGTACTGTGATGGAGGTGTGGTGGGGTACTACTTACCCATTTACAAGATAAAAGTAAATGACATTTATTTGCTTGTTTATGCCTTTTGTTGTGGTGGAAGAAGATAAATATTGTTTGTCCATGGCCTTTTGTCTATGACAAACCAAATGGTGGGTGGGGGCGTTGGGTAGAGCATTAAAGATCAACTCCAAGCTATAATAATATGGTATGATTCTTGTGTGGGGAACTTTCTTTTATTTTATCATGTTACCTAGTTGTGTGATACCTCAATTTTCCCCAATGTGTCAGTGTCTTCTCATTTGTTAATTTTCAAGTTGGTTATTTTTATTAAGTTTTTTTTATCTTGTGTATCTTAGCCATGCTAGAGCTATTACATTCAGCAAAGTTAGCTGTAGAGAAGGGTCTTGCACAAGGACAAGACGAGCCTTATGTTAAGTGGTTGTCTGACTACATCATTCCAGCTTTGGTTGAAGCTCTACATAACGTCTTCTTTTCGTTCTTTTTATTTTCCCCTTTGTATTTTGCTATCAGTTTTTCAGATGATGCGAGTTTTCCTTTCTTTTCTCGGCATACTCTGTTCGCTCTACTCCATATGATGCGATTTTAGATGATGCGATTTTAGACTTGTTCTCTAGTGGTCTTTAGACCCGAAGAAAAAGCTGGGGTTTGTTTCCTCAACGGGCAAGTTTCTCCAAGACTTTAGGGAAATTGAATTCGATTTTTTATTGGATGAACCACTGTAGGTGTATGATCCCGACCCCAGTTCTTTTGTTTAGTATTGTTTTAATCGTGGTTTGGCTTTTTAAGCGAGATTTGATTAAGTTTGACCTTGTTTTTGAGTTCGACTGGATTTTTCTATAACCTTGGAGATTTTGAAGGCCGTTGACTTTGGTTTGACCCGGTCCATATGATATGTATTTTTTTTATGAGAAATTACTTTTAATTTCTAAAAATTATGGATTTGGTGTATTTTGACTCATTTTATGAAGTTTAACAACTTTCATGTTTTGACCATTTTGATTTGATGATCAGAAAATGCGTTTTTCGAGAAAAAGGGCAAAACTGACCTTTTACACTAAATCTGTCCATGAATTTCAAAAATTTCAGAAATTGGGGAAAATATACTTTTTGGAAAGTAAATATTTCGCTGATCATTTTTGTCTTCTTCGTCGTTTTCGTTCGGGGCCCGCAAATGCCACTTTCAGCCTTGTGAAGATCGGGGCCCACAAAGCCCATCTTATAAGAAGAGAAACCCTCTTCTTCTCTTTCATTTCCTCTCCCTGCACGGTTTGGAGCAAGAGCTCTCTCCCTCTCTTCCAGCAACTTTCTCTCTCTTCTGAAACTCTCATTTCTTGGAGTTTTCTTGGAGGAATGATCTCCTAAAGTTCTTCTTCTCCATTCAAGCTTTCCAAAGATGCTTTTTTCAAGGATTTTGAGCTAGGAGAGACCTCTCATCCAAGCTTCTCTTCTTCGTTTGGGCTTTTCAAGGTTTGCAATGGCTTTCCAAACTTTAGATCTTTGTTTTCCTCTTTGTTTAGAGTGTTTTCATCACTCATGCAAGAGCTCTCTTTGGAGATTTGAGAAAAATGGATTTTTAGGGTTTTCCTTGGAAAATTTTGGGGTTTTTGTAGATTGGGAGCTTGAGATCCTAGAGCTTGATTTGTGGAGTCTTATTTCTCTCAATTTGACTTGAGGCAAGTGGAATCTTCAATTAATATGATGTTTTCATGTTCTTGTTTGGTTTCATGGCTTTTTGCTCATTATGTTCTAATCCTTTATGATTTATGGATTTGCTTTGAATAAAGGAATCAATGTTATGTGGATTTCCATTTATGTTATGGTTTTACCATGTATTAGAAGCTTACTTTTGTCTTGGTCATTTAGAAAAATTTGATCTCTTTGTGTTAAGTGTTTGGGTTCAAAAGAAAGGGAGACAACTTTGATTGTTTTTAAAAGGGTTGTAATTGATTAATTTGATTGCTAAATTATGGTGATTTGGTGAGTTTGGAAGGTCATGAAAGAGCCCAAGTCATTGTGGAAGGGTGTATGAAGGAAAAGGATCAAAAAGGAGCTCAAAAGAAGGAAAAAATGCCAAATTTTGCACTGCCGGGCTGGACTGGGCAGGCCCAGTCCGCTCGAGCGACCCAGCTACTGTCTGGGCTCCGCTCGAGCGGACCTGGGTCGCTCGAGCGAGCCCAGCCCAGCCCAGCCTGGGAAATCTATTCAGGGCCCGGTTCTGGGTCAACTTGGTGGTCTGTTTGGGCCTGTTTCAAGACCTGCTTGGATTGTTTTAAAACCTGATTTTTGGGCTATTTCAGGGCCTGACATTGGGCTGTTTTAAAACTTACTTTGTGGGCCATTTGAGGTTTTAGTTTTGGGCTGTTTTGAGACATGTTTTTGTTAGATCTCGTGATCACTGAGAGGGGGGGGTGAATCAGTGATCTCTTTTAAACAGGTCCTTGCTAACAACAATTCAAATCAAACCACACAATTGACACCAGATTTTACGTGGTTCACCAAAAGGCTACGTCCACGGTTCAATCCCGTCCGAACAACAATCCGGTACAGGTCTGAATCTTATTTAGTCGCACCGACGACAAAGAGCACCAACCCTTAAATTCAGATAGCACCAACTATCTAGGAAGCACCGACTCCCTTAGGTTTCAGATAGCACCAACTATCTAGGAAGCACCGACTCCCTTAGGTTTCAGATAGCACCAACTATCTAGGAAGCTACAACTCCCTTTACAATTTGTCTGCACCCACAGACAGGATCACCAAACCCCAAAACACCAAGCACCAACTTGATGATTACAGCAAAGAAGATAAACTGATCTACAGCCCTTTCCCCTCTACAATTCTCTCTCTCTCAATCCCTTACAAATAGAAATCTAAAGCATAAAAGAGAGACTTATCTTATGAACGAAAATACCATCTTCATGAGGCTTCAAATTCGTCCACACTTGCTGTAGAAAGTTGCTCCACAACAGCAAGACACAAGCACCTTCTTCTCCAAGCACTCTTCTCTCCAAAACTCTCTCAAACTCTTCTTTCTTTGATGCTTGTTATTGAAAACGAGATTAGGAGTGTTTATATAGGTTTTAGCAACCCCAAAGAGTGTCCAAAATAGGCTACAATTCGTTTAGAAAGAGTCCCAAACGAATTACCAAAAATTCCTAACTTTTAGCAAAAGACTTCTAATTCTGCAATACTTGCTGTCTGTGTGTGCTCGGTCGACCGGCTGGGGACCTCGGTCGACCGGGTGAACTGGGCGCCTGACGAACTTTCAAAAAGTTGTAAGTTGTCAAATTCTGGAACCGAGCTCGGTTGACATCCTGGAAGCCTCGGTCGACCTCGTGCATGCTCGGTCGACCGCACCAGGAGCTGGGTCGACCGGATGACCTCTGTGTCAAAAAATAACTGTAAGCTCTGATTTTGCACTTTCTTCATGCTCGGTCGACCGGCCAGGGAGCTCGGTCGACCGGGTACACTGCACCAGGAAAAACTGATTTTCTTCACTGTTTTCCTTTTTCATTCTTCTTGAGCTCTATCACTTCCACTCTTTCAACACATGATTGAGACATAGTGTTGACAATAATTCCAATACAATTTGATGCTTGAGACACCAAACACACCAATGCTTCAAGATTCAACTCAATGCATCTCAAATTCCAACAATCTCCCCCTTTGGAATTGTTGGCAACACTTGGAACTTCAACACAGACACTTGGAACATGTTGACATCATAGAGCCTTTTTAGAACAATAAACTCCCCTTGGAACATGATCTTCTCATTCACTATCTTGATACCAATTTTCATTCCAATCTTCCATCTTCCTCATGCTATCATATTTCCATCTTCTTAGCATAAGACTAACTTCAACATGCATATAGTCTTTCCTTGCATAATCTTCTCAGCATAACTTGATACCAATCTCCAGATAACCTTCTCAAGATGACATGCATATCAACCTTTCCATGCATAATCTTCTCCCCCTTTGACAATAATTCCAAAGGGACCAATCTAGGAGCAAATAAGATATTCAACGAATTCATTGCTCCCCCTTTCTGGCACATCTCCTAAGGTGTAGGAGAATGAGTAACTCCTAATTTCTTTCGGAGATACTCGAAGACTTCCTTTGGCAAAGGTTTTGTGAAGATATCAGCCACTTGCTCAGTAGTAGGAACGTATTCCAACTTTACCTCACCATCTGCAACTTTATCCTTGAGAAAGTGATAGCGGATTGCAACATGCTTAGTCCTTGAATGCTGAACTGGATTCTTGGAGATATGAATTGCACTAGTGTTATCACAGAGGATCGGCGTAGGATCTGTTGTTGGAACTCCTAAATCAGAGAGCATTTGCCGCATCCATAACACTTGCGTACAACAAGTTGCCGCTGCAATATATTCTGCTTCCGCTGTCGAAAGTGAGACGGAGTCTTGCTTCTTGCTGTGCCAAGCTACCAATCTATCACCAAGATAGAATGCACCACCACTTGTACTCTTGCGATCATCTACGCAACCAGCCCAATCGGCGTCTGAGTATGCGACAAGAGTAAAGGATTTACCTTTAGGATACCATATTCCAAGCTCCATAGTACCTTTTAGATATCGAAATATCCTTTTCACTGCTGTAAGGTGCGTCTCAGTTGGTGATGCTTGAAATCGAGCCACCATACATACTGCTTGTAGAAGATCTGGTCTTGTAGCAGTCAAGTAAAGCAAGCTTCCTATCATAGAACGATAGGTGGTGTGATCAACGGACGAAGCCTTATCATCTTTGCTAAGTTTCGTGTTCGTTGTCATTGGCGTGCTCACGGGCTTGCTGTCTTCCATGTTAAAACGCTTCAGCATTTCCTTTATATATTTCATCTGAGATATAAAAATACCATTTTTCAGCTGCTGAACTTGTAATCCTAGGAAGAACTTTAGCTCTCCAAGCATAGACATCTCAAATTCTTTCGTCATATCTTCAGCAAAAATCCTGCACATATTCTCATCATTGCCTCCAAATATTATGTCATCAACATAAACAATAACCACCAGCTGTTTGCTTGAATCAGATTTGACATACAGATTGCTATCAACTAGTCCTTTTCCAAAACCAATCTTGCGAAGATAAAGATCCAGCCTTGCATACCATGCCCTTGGCGCCTGTTTCAGTCCATATAGAGCCTTCTTCAGCTTGCAAACTAAGTCTGAATTTTTGCTAATTAGAAAGCCATCAGGTTGCTCAATGTAGACCTCTTCTTCAAGTAAACCATTCAAGAAAGCTGACTTAACATCCATCTGAAATACCTTGAAGGTTTTATAGGCAGCCAATGCAAGAAACATACGAATGGCTTCCAGACGAGCCACCGGTGCAAAGGTCTCTTCAAAATCTATGCCTTCAACTTGTGCATAGCCTTTACAAACCAACCTTGCCTTGTTTCGTATGACCTGACCATCTTCATTCAGCTTGTTCCGAAAGACCCATTTAGTACCAATCACATTCTTATCAGTAGGTCTAGGGACTAGTTCCCATGTGGAGTTTTTCTCAATCTGCTCCAACTCCTCATGCATAGCTTTTAACCAGCTTTCATCTAGACTAGCTTCAGCTACTGTCTTGGGCTCAATGGTGGACACAAGTGAGTAATTGCTAACTACACTTTGTCTAGTTTTTACACCGGCCTCAGGATCTCCAATGATTTGATCCTTAGGGTGTTGCTCTACCCAAGTACTTTTCTTTCTAGGAGAAGTATCCTCTGAATCATCTTTGCCTTTTCAGAATCAGGTTCAGCCACTTCATCATCAATCTCACTCGAGTCCTCATACACTGGACTGTCATTATGAGTTACCTTCTTTGACTCATGGTTTTCATCAATTCTAACATCAGCACTTTCAATAATTTTTCTGGTCCTTTTGTTAAGGCATCTGTAAGCTTTACTAGAGGATGAGTAACCCAGAAAAATACCTTCATCGGCTCTTTCTGCAAATTTGCCCGGATTTTGTTCGAGCCGCTTGATGTAACACTTGCTACCGAAGACTCTGAAGTGCTTGACTGTAGCTTTTCTTCCAAACCATAGCTCATAAGGTGTTTTATCTTCATGTGGCCTGATCAAGCAACGATTCTGAATATAAACAGCCGTATGAATCGCCTCTTTCCAATACTTATCAGCCATCTTACTTTCAACCAGCATGGTGCGTGCCATTTCTTGCACAGTGCGGTTCTTGCGCTCAACAACTCCATTCTGCTGTGGAGTTCTAGGGGCTGAGTATTGTCTTTGGATGCCATGATGTTCACAATACTTAGTGAATTCATCAGATGTGAATTCGCCTCCACGATCAGACCTTAGCGTCTTGATCTGCTTCCCTAACATGTTTTCAACCTGTGCTTTAAACACTTTGAACCGATCAAGTGCTTGATGTTTATGCTTAAGAAATAATACCCATGTCATGCGAGTAAAATCATCAATGCAAAGCATAAAATACTTATCTCCATTGGTGCTTTGAGTCCGCATCGGTCCACAGAGATCAGTGTGTACCAGCTCAAGAGGTTTCTTCGTATGATGCTCCTTCGTCTTGAACATTACCCTCGTTTGCTTTCCCTTTTGACAAGAGTCACAATGGGGTTTGAAGGCTTTTCAACTGTAGCCATACCTCTAACAGCCTTTGAATTGCAAATCTTTGACATGTTGCCAAAGTTTAGATGCCCAAGGCGTTTGTGCCACAACCAACTCTCTTCTGACCGACTCAATAAGCATGTCTTTTCAGCTCCATCTGACAAGGTGTAAAGATTTCCAGCTGTCCTTGACCCAGTAGCCACTGTTTTGCCGTTGCTACTCTTCTTGATAGCAAACCCATTCTTTGTAAAAACAATTTCGTGGCCCTTATCACAGATCTGGCTCACACTCAACAGATTGTGTCTCAATCCAGACACATATAAGACCTCTTCAGATCTGATCTTGTTTGCCATCAGCTGAACAACACCTTTTCCAACAATTTTGGCACCATCATTGTTACCAAACTTTACCGAACCACCTTCATAGTGCTGTAACTTGATGAATTTTTCTTTATCACCAGTCATATGACTCGAACAGCCACTATCAAGGACCCATGGTGCTGTCTTCTTTTGTGCATTGAAAGCGGTTTGCACAATGAGAGATTCTTTGGGACTTTCTGCACTTTGCTTTGCTCTCCAAGCCTTGACTAACTTGGGTTTCTTTTCAACCTGAAACTTGTTGGCAATATGCAACCTACAATCCCTAGCCAAGTGTCCATAATTATGACACATATAGCACTCAATTTTGTGGCTATTTAGGATTGAGAAAGGGTTCTTTCTCACAACTGGGCTGTTTCTCACATAGAATTTACAATCTGCCCTTCTATGTCCATACCTATTGCAATGATAACAATAGCCATAAAATTTGTATCTTTTATATGGCTGGTTAGGCTTCATGTCCTTTCTCACTTGAATGGGCTCTTTTCTAGGCAGTGTGGGCTTCACAGAATTGGAAGGTGTAGTAACTTGCTTTACAAACACCGTCTCTACAGAAGGTGTAACCTTAGAAGATTCTCCATTCTCAAATCCTATTCCAAATCTGAAGTGAGGGGGTCTTTGAACTTTCAAAATTTCATTCAGCTTCAATGTACCATTGATAGCTTGAAACTCCTTGAGCTTTTGTTTCATTTGCATATTTTCAGTCCTTGCTCCAAGGATTTCATTCTCAAGTTTCATCACTTCCTCAGTTTTGGTACAGATTTGTATTTCTAGGACATCTACCATTCTTTTATACTCTTCTAATTCAGTTTTCAAAGCAATAACTGAAATTTCAGATTCATGAAGAAGTTTCAGATTTTTCTTACTTGATCTTCGCTCCTTGCTAAGCTCCTCAAGTGCAGCAATGAGCTCTTCTTCAAGATTCACTTCAGCCTCCTCTTCGTTTTCCAGCTCTTGCTCATCGTCTTCTTCAATAGTAACCATGAAGAGTGCTTCAGTCGCCTCGACTGATTCATCATCGTCCGAAGATTCAGACGTGCTGTCATTATGCTGACTGATGAAGCTCTTTGCTTTGCCCTTCTTTCTGAAATTCTTCTTCCATTTACTCTTATCAACATAAGAGTCATTATCATTGTCTTCTTTCAGCGGGCACTTCGCAGCAAAGTGGCCAACACCGCCACAATTGAAGCATTTAAAGGGTAGCTTCCCTTTATACTTGCCATTGCTTCCTTTCTTCAGCCTTCTAATAAATTGAGCCTCAAGCTCATCATCATCAGAATCATGACCAGCAATCTCTTTTGCCTTTTTCTGAACTTTGAAGGCCGCTTCTCTATCCGATGAAGACGTCTTACCTATGCGCATCTCATAGGCAGTGAGAGAACCATGCAGCTCATCCATTGAAAACTCGTTCAGATCTTTGGCTTCTTCTATGGCTGAGACTTTAGAATCAAACCGGGGAAGGAGAGATCTTAGAACCTTTTTGACGATGACTGGTTCTTTAATCTCCTCTCCTAGTCCACGAATGTCATTCGTGACTTCATTCACCCGTTGCATGTAAGAATCAACATTCTCGCTATCCTCCATGCGAAGAGACTCAAATTGGGAGCGATGAGTTTGCAATTTCGCTTCTTTGATCTTCTCATCTCCTTCATGGATGCTTTTCAGCTTATCCCAGATTTCCTTGGCTGTCTTGCATGCTATAACTTTGATCAGCTCGCTGTCAACAAGGCCGCTAAAGAGTGCATTCTGCGCCTTAGAGTCGTTGTCTGCTAACTTCTTCGTTGCAGCATCAGTGGGTACAATGGCAGAATTGTAACCGACTCTGACAGTCTCCCAGACGTCATAGCCAAGAGATTTGATGAAGGCCTGCATTCTAATCTTCCAAAAGGTGTAATTAGAACCATCAAACAACGGTGCTTTCATATTCGCTGTGCTGGTTGCCATGTGATTTGACAAGGATCACCCTTAGCGTGTTAAGCTTATCAAGGGAAACCTTACGCTCTGATACCAATTGTTAGATCTCGTGATCACTGAGAGGGGGGGGGGTGAATCAGTGATCTCTTTTAAACAGGTCCTTGCTAACAACAATTCAAATCAAACCACACAATTGACACCAGATTTTACGTGGTTCACCAAAAGGCTACGTCCACGGTTCAATCCCGTCCGAACAACAATCCGGTACAGGTCTGAATCTTATTTAGTCGCACCGACGACAAAGAGCACCAACCCTTAAATTCAGATAGCACCAACTATCTAGGAAGCACCGACTCCCTTAGGTTTCAGATAGCACCAACTATCTAGGAAGCACCGACTCCCTTAGGTTTCAGATAGCACCAACTATCTAGGAAGCTACAACTCCCTTTACAATTTGTCTGCACCCACAGACAGGATCACCAAACCCCAAAACACCAAGCACCAACTTGATGATTACAGCAAAGAAGATAAACTGATCTACAGCCCTTTCCCCTCTACAATTCTCTCTCTCAATCCCTTACAAATAGAAATCTAAAGCATAAAAGAGAGACTTATCTTATGAACGAAAATACCATCTTCATGAGGCTTCAAATTCGTCCACACTTGCTGTAGAAAGTTGCTCCACAACAGCAAGACACAAGCACCTTCTTCTCCAAGCACTCTTCTCTCCAAAACTCTCTCAAACTCTTCTTTCTTTGATGCTTGTTATTGAAAACGAGATTAGGAGTGTTTATATAGGTTTTAGCAACCCCAAAGAGTGTCCAAAATAGGCTACAATTCGTTTAGAAAGAGTCCCAAACGAATTACCAAAAATTCCTAACTTTTAGCAAAAGACTTCTAATTCTGCAATACTTGCTGTCTGTGTGTGCTCGGTCGACCGGCTGGGGACCTCGGTCGACCGGGTGAACTGGGCGCCTGACGAACTTTCAAAAAGTTGTAAGTTGTCAAATTCTGGAACCGAGCTCGGTTGACATCCTGGAAGCCTCGGTCGACCTCGTGCATGCTCGGTCGACCGCACCAGGAGCTGGGTCGACCGGATGACCTCTGTGTCAAAAAATAACTGTAAGCTCTGATTTTGCACTTTCTTCATGCTCGGTCGACCGGCCAGGGAGCTCGGTCGACCGGGTACACTGCACCAGGAAAAACTGATTTTCTTCACTGTTTTCCTTTTTCATTCTTCTTGAGCTCTATCACTTCCACTCTTTCAACACATGATTGAGACATAGTGTTGACAATAATTCCAATACAATTTGATGCTTGAGACACCAAACACACCAATGCTTCAAGATTCAACTCAATGCATCTCAAATTCCAACAGTTTTGTGGGCCTGTTCAAGGTCAGCTTTTGGGTTGTTTTTAAGATTTGTTTCGTGGGCCTGTTTCAAGGTCCGTTTTGGGCTATTTTAAAACTGTTTATTGGGCCATTCAAAGTTTAGTTTTGGGCTGTTTTAAAACTTGTTTTGTGGGCCTGGTTCAGGTTGGTTTTGAGCTGATTTTAAGTCTGTTTTGTGGGCCTGGTTCAGGTTGGTTTTTGGGCCTGGTTCAGGTTGGTTTTGAGCTGATTTTAAGTCTGTTTTGTGGGCCTGGTTTAGGTTAGTTTTGGGGCTGATTTAAAACCTGTTTTGTGGGCTATTCAAAGTTAGTTTTGGGCTGTTTTTAAGAGCTGTTTGGGCCATGTTTAAAGGGCGGTGTTGGACTAAATGAGTAGATTGTTTTGGGCTCGGTTTAAGGCCAATTATGGTCCTGTCTTAAAAAGATTTGGGATTTCTTGTAATACTTGGAAAGTTTGTGAAATGGGAATGGGATCATTGTGAGAATGAATGTATGTGGAATTACCCGGGAATCGTCTGAGTCTCAATGCGCACTTTATCATTTAAATATTATGGATTTTCATTGGCATCAAACGCACTTTTTTATAAATCAATGTTTAAAGGTTAAATGTGCATTGAGATGGTTCCTTGGCAAGGCCTTAAGTCATTCTCTACTATCCATTCCATTTCAAGTCAGAACATGTATTTGTATTTGTATTTGTATTTGTATTTGTATTTGTATTCTTGGGTAAACTAATTTAAATAGCATCGGTGATTTGTTATAAAATGATGTGGTTTCCCATATTCGAAAGGGTTGATCGTATGATTTTATACAAATCACTTTGATGTGTATTTGAACGGTTTACCATAGATATTCGTATGTTTTCTCCGATTCGATTTGAAAAGAGATTGGAGTATGTTCGTCACATTCGGGATTTCTTCGATGAGACTATTGTTTTGATAAGGCTAGTATTTGAAAATAAAAACCTCGAGGCAAGACGGGGCCAGAGCTTTGTAGTGCGAGCCCATGAGCCAAAGAGGCTATGATTTCGAAAATAAAACCTCGAGGCAAGACGGGGCCAGAGCTATGTGGTGTGAGCCCCTGAGCCAAAGGGATTAGTATTATGGTTTGATTCGTATCGGTTCGAGTTTTGAAAACTAAAGGCACCACTAGGCTTAGGTCACCTTGTCGGGCTGATCACCCGGCTTGGGATCTTTAATTTGTCCACCAGCTGCAGCTTGGATTCTGTCTGTACCGACCATGGCAACGGTTTTATCTGCCGGTCCCATTTGTATGGCTACGGTTCGGATTTCTGATCTGCCGGTCCCATTTGTATGGCTACGGTTCTGATCCTATTTCTAGTACCACGTTCAGTGGCTACGTTTCTGTCTGCTCTTATTACTTCGGTAATAGGAGGATTTAGCTATTTGTGGTCGCCAAGGTTTTATCTGCATATTACTTTATTTTATGATTCTTGTTGTTATACTTTTTATGCTTTGATTTGTTTAATGTTTACGATATCGATCTTTATTGTATTGTCTCTACTATTCAGTTTTAAATGTATTTCCAATTATTAAATGTTTTGCTTAGGTGGTTATCTTTTCGAGATATTTATGCTTTAGAGACTGTTCGTTTATTTGTCTTGATATTTATGTTCGGACTTTCGATCGTTTTAGCATGTTTTATTGTCATTATTGTTTAGACTATTTATCCGGTTTTACGATGATTTCATCAAGTTTTGTATATGTTCTTTGGTTTCATATTACTTGATTATTTGCTTGCCAGACCATCGTGTCTGACCCTTGTTTGTTTGGTGCCAGATTCCGCTCTTTTTGTTTTTAGGTGTTTGATCAGAGGAGGCGGTGGGACCGCCGGTCTGACGTGAGAGGCTGCCCATTGATATCATCTAGATGTCAAGTTTGGCACCGGAGTTCGTATCAAGTCTTTGAGGGTAGTGTTTCTGTTAGTTGGATATATTTTTGTATGGCTTTATTAGCCTTTTTATTGGGTTTGTAATGAAGACACTTGTTAATTGTAATTTGAACATGTGGGAATTAATTAGTCTTGTTACTACCAGCTCAGTGTGCTCTGATATATGATTTATACCAGTCTGCTTATATGATGGTTTTATGGAATTGGTTGCGTGCGACACGGAACCCGATGGCCACGGATTCCGGGTCGTAACACCATGTGTAGCTTCCGCAAAAATATACTCTGCTTTGATGGAATTTGATTATCCTCATTCACGCGGATCTTGGGAACTATAACAAAAAGTTTCAATTTATCCCAAAATTTCGCACTCCGGGATCGGATCACTGCAGGGCCCGGTTTCGGGGTGTGACAGGTTTGGTATCAGAGCTGGTTAGTTTCTAGGAAATAAAATACTCTAGAGACATTAAGACGTGTGGTGAGGATTCGTTAGATTGTGTCGATTTGTTTTCTCGTGTCTTTGTTTCTTTGGATTTGAGTCGGCTTTTCTTTCAGTTCAGGAGATTTTGCTTGTTTTTTCTTTTAGTTCTGTTGTTAGGAGATTTGGATGACCAAATTTCCTCCTTAGTGGTGGAGAATTTAAAGTCTCCATACTCTTGTTCAGTGTCTTTTGTCTGTGCTTGTGTCGGAGACTGAGAACCCTCTGGACTTAGTATGATGTTTTCGGAGAACATCAGCAGACTTTCAGCCTTCAGCGTCTTCATTGTGGTTAATGAGAGAAGACATGTGCATTTTCCCGTCAAAGTAGGACTTGAGTAGTATTCGAAGACCCCCTTTCAGCTAATCAAGGATCGTCATGCAGCGTACCAAGGTAAGTAAATGTGGAATTTTGGGGGAACTCAGACCATCTTTCCAAGATGAAGGACTGTAGGAGACACATTAGTTGGCGATTTTTATGAAGGGAGAAGTGATCTTAGTTAGTACGATTGGAAGCTAGTGCGAGAAACTCAGGGATTTCCCGGATTCAACGAGCTTTGTCATGGATTTGGCTGAGAATTTTCAGGACTTGTAGCTTAGCCAGTGTAATTTTCAGAGGCAATACCAAGTGGATGGTTCGTTGTGGTCAAGATAATTTTTGGCAGCAGAGGAAACTTGTGGACTTTACCGATTTATAGGGTATTGGATTGGACAACATGCAGATGCAAGGGTATACCTCAGTCATGGCGATGTCCTTTTTCTTAGTGAGAATGATTTTCGCGATGTTTTCATCTTTTATTTGGTTTTTCCTTAATGTCTATGATCTATCATTGCAGAGTTTAAACAATGGATTTATGTTTCTTCTTTAAGGCTTATCTTTGAAATAAACTATGTTATTATACTCTTTTCATGAGTCACATGATCTTGTTTTCATAAGGATTTGTGTTTCGGATTTATGTTTAATCTTCTTAAGATATTGTTTTACAATGACCTTAGAATTTCGCTCTTGTTTTAATTTTCTTAAATGTTGACATCTACGTTTCAAACCTTGACGATTTCAGAATTTTGTATATGTTTGGTTGGAAATGGATTTCAATAAAATTTAATGGATGGTCATACTGCATGAATTTGATTTATTTTGAAATCCTGATTTAAGATTGTTGAGTATTTCAATGATTTGTTGGGCTATGAAAACATAAATTTCAAAAACAAATACCGCTGTTTCATATTCAAATTTTGATAAACTTTATTTATTTAAGCTTTATTTGCTAATTTGGAAGTTTAGTCTCTACTATGTTTTAAAATGATGAGAGTTAGCTAAGTAATTGTGTTAGTCATCGTGTTTAAGATTTTAAGATTTGTTTTGCATCGGATGGAATGAGTGGTAATAGCTTATGGTTGGAGTTAGGAAGTGTATGAATTGAAGGGTGGATGGATGTCAGGATGTGTACCGGTTCAGTTGGAAAACAAAGATGGATTTATGAGAGAGTAAACATCATTCAAGACAGGGATTGGAAGTTTCAGTTCTTCGGGAATTAACATCAGATTTGGCAGATACGTTTTGCTGATAACACAGTATCAGGTAAGAGATCAAGAGCAGCAAGTAGATAGAATCAGATGTGGGCAAGAATTCAGATTACATCACAGAAAGATTAGAATTTGGAGTTGTGATTTCAGAACAAAGAAGGATTGAAGGTATACTTGGAGGCCAGAAACTGATGATGCATTTGAGGAACACAGTAAGAGCAAACATACAGAATTCCAGAATTTTACGGGATGAGGATTTTTCAGTGAAAACATGTCTGCGATCACATCTTCGTATAAGCGTCGGGAGCACCGTGTACAGCTTTGAAGGACTTAAGGCACAGAATTCCAAAGTGATAGAGAGAAACAGAACTTGCAGTTTCTTGAACCGACAGTGACCGACGAGATAAGCAAAAGAAATGATCCGGTACGAGAACTACAGATGACACCAAGGATGATTAGAAGAATCGTGGAACACTAGTTTGGTCAGAGGAGTATGTTTTGAGCAGATATGTGGAATAGTATGAAGCCTTCAACCGAATCAGAGTGTTGTTGACCATGCATCTCAACGTCAGGCTTGATCAGAGGGTCTCTCAGTTACCAAGGTCTAGCATAGGGTGTCAGTGTTTTCGTTTGTCTTTTGGGTTTTTGATTTTGATTTGGTTTAAGCCATTTGGAGGACCAAATGGGTTCTAAGGGGGGGAGGATGTAAGATCCCGACCCCAGTTCTTTTGTTTAGTATTGTTTTAATCGTGGTTTGGCTTTTTAAGCGAGATTTGATTAAGTTTGACCTTGTTTTTGAGTTCGGCTGGATTTTTCTATAACCTTGGAGATTTTGAAGGCCGTTGACTTTGGTTTGACCCGGTCCATATGATATGTATTTTTTTTATGAGAAATTACTTTTAATTTCTAAAAATTATGGATTTGGTGTATTTTGACTCATTTTATGAAGTTTAACAACTTTCATGTTTTGACCATTTTGATTTGATGATCAGAAAATGCGTTGTTCGAGAAAAAGGGCAAAACTGACCTTTTACACTAAATCTGTCCATGAATTTCGAAAATTTCAGAAATAGGGGAAAATATACTTTTTGGAAAGTAAATATTTCGCTAATCATTTTTGTCTTCTTCGTCGTTTTCGTTCGGGGCCCGCAAATGCCACTTTCAGCCTTGTGAAGATCGGGGCCCACAAAGCCCATCTTATAAGAAGAGAAACCCTCTTCTTCTCTTTCATTTCCTCTCCCTGCACGGTTTGGAGCAAGAGCTCTCTCCCTCTCTTCCAGCAACTTTCTCTCTCTTCTGAAACTCTCATTTCTTGGAGTTTTCTTGGAGGAATGATCTCCTAAAGTTCTTCTTCTCCATTCAAGCTTTCCAAAGATGCCTTTTTCAAGGATTTTGAGCTAGGAGAGACCTCTCATCCAAGCTTCTCTTCCTCGTTTGGGCTTTTCAAGGTTTGCAATGGCTTTCCAAACTTTAGATCTTTGTTTTCCTCTTTGTTTAGAGTGTTTTCATCACTCATGCAAGAGCTCTCTTTGGAGATTTGAGAAAAATGGATTTTTAGGGTTTTCCTTGGAAAATTTTGGGGTTTTTGTAGATTGGGAGCTTGAGATCCTAGAGCTTGATTTGTGGAGTCTTATTTCTCTCAATTTGACTTGAGGCAAGTGGAATCTTCAATTAATATGATGTTTTCATGTTCTTGTTTGGTTTCATGGCTTTTTGCTCATTATGTTCTAATCCTTTATGATTTATGGATTTGCTTTGAATAAAGGAATCAATGTTATGTGGATTTCCATTTATGTTATGGTTTTACCATGTATTAGAAGCTTACTTTTGTCTTGGTCATTTAGAAAAATTTGATCTCTTTGTGTTAAGTGTTTGGGTTCAAAAGAAAGGGAGACAACTTTGATTGTTTTTAAAAGGGTTGTAATTGATTAATTTGATTGCTAAATTATGGTTATTTGGTGAGTTTGGAAGGTCATGAAAGAGCCCAAGTCATTGTGGAAGGGTGTATGAAGGAAAAGGATCAAAAAGGAGCTCAAAAGAAGGAAAAAATGCCAAATTCTGCACTGCCGGGCTGGACTGGGCAGGCCCAGTCCGCTCGAGCGACCCAGCTACTGTCTGGGCTCCGCTCGAGCGGACCTGGGTCGCTCGAGCGAGCCCAGCCCAGCCCAGCCTGGGAAATCTGTTCAGGGCCCGGTTCTGGGTCAACTTGGTGGTCTGTTTGGGCCTGTTTCAAGACCTGCTTGGATTGTTTTTAAACCTGATTTTTGGGCTATTTCAGGGCCTGACATTGGGCTGTTTTAAAACTTACTTTGTGGGCCATTTGAGGTTTTAGTTTTGGGCTGTTTTGAGACATGTTTTGTGGGCCTGTTCAAGGTCAGCTTTTGGGTTGTTTTTAAGATTTGTTTCGTGGGCCTGTTTCAAGGTCCGTTTTGGGCTATTTTAAAACTGTTTATTGGGCCATTCAAAGTTTAGTTTTGGGCTGTTTTAAAACTTGTTTTGTGGGCCTGGTTCAGGTTGGTTTTGAGCTGATTTTAAGTCTGTTTTGTGGGCCTGGTTCAGGTTGGTTTTGAGCTGATTTTAAGTCTGTTTTGTGGGCCTGGTTCAGGTTAGTTTTGGGGCTGATTTAAAACCTGTTTTGTGGGCTATTCAAAGTTAGTTTTGGGCTGTTTTTAAGAGCTGTTTGGGCCATGTTTAAAGGGCGGTGTTGGACTAAATGAGTAGATTGTTTTGGGCCCGGTTTAAGGCCAACTATGGTCCTGTCTTAAAAAGATTTGGGATTTCTTGTAATACTTGGAAAGTTTGTGAAATGGGAATGGGATCATTGTGAGAATGAATGTATGTGGAATTACCCGGGAATCGTCTGAGTCTCAATGCGCACTTTATCATTTAAATATTATGGATTTTCATTGGCATCAAACGCACTTTTTTATTAATCAATGTTTAAAGGTTAAATGTGCATTGAGATGGTTCCTTGGCAAGGCCTTAAGTCATTCTCCACTATCCATTCCATTTCAAGTCAGAACATGTATTTGTATTTGTATTTGTATTTGTATTCTTGGGTAAACTAATTTAAATAGCATCGGTGATTTGTTATAAAATGATGTGGTTTCCCATATTCGAAAGGGTTGATCGTATGATTTTATACAAATCACTTTGATGTGTATTTGAACGGTTTACCATGGATATTCGTATGTTTTCTCCGATTCGATTTGAAAAGAGATTGGAGTATGTTCGTCACATTCGGGATTTCTTCGATGAGACTATTGTTTTGATAAGGCTAGTATTTGAAAATAAAAACCTCGAGGCAAGACGGGGCCAGAGCTTTGTAGTGCGAGCCCATGAGCCAAAGAGGCTATGATTTCGAAAATAAAACCTCGAGGCAAGACGGGGCCAGAGCTATGTGGTGTGAGCCCCTGAGCCAAAGGGATTAGTATTATGGTTTGATTCGTATCGGTTCGAGTTTTGAAAACTAAAGGCACCACTAGGCTTAGGTCACCTTGTCGGGCTGATCACCCGGCTTGGGATCTTTAATTTGTCCGCCAGCTGCAGCTTGGATTCTGTCTGTACCGACCATGGCAACGGTTTTATCTGCCGGTCCCATTTGTATGGCTACGGTTCGGATTTCTGATCTGCCGGTCCCATTTGTATGGCTACGGTTCTGATCCTATTTCTAGTACCACGTTCAGTGGCTACGTTTCTGTCTGCTCTTATTACTTCGGTAATAGGAGGATTTAGCTATTTGTGGTCGCCAAGGTTTTATCTGCATATTACTTTATTTTATGATTCTTGTTGTTATACTTTTTATGCTTTGATTTGTTTAATGTTTACGATATCGATCTTTATTGTATTGTCTCTACTATTCAGTTTTAAATGTATTTCCAATTATTAAATGTTTTTCTTAGGTGGTTATCTTTTCGAGATATTTATGCTTTAGAGACTGTTCGTTTATTTGTCTTGATATTTATGTTCGGACTTTCGATCGTTTTAGCATGTTTTATTGTCATTATTGTTTAGACTATTTATCCGGTTTTACGATGATTTCATCAAGTTTTATATATGTTCTTTGGTTTCATATTACTTGATTATTTGCTTGCCAGACCGTCGTGTCTGACCCTTGTTTGTTTGGTGCCAGATTCCGCTCTTTATGTTTTTAGGTGTTTGATCAGAGGAGGCGGTGGGACCGCCGGTCTGACGTGAGAGGCTGCCCATTGATATCATCTAGATGTCAAGTTTGGCACCGGAGTTCGTATCAACTCTTTGAGGGTAGTATTTCAGTTAGTTGGATATATTTTTGTATGGCTTTATTAGCCTTTTTATTGGGTTTGTAATGAAGACACTTGTTAATTGTAATTTGAACATGTGGGAATTAATTAGTCTTGTTACTACCAGCTCAGTGTGCTCTGATATATGATTTATGCCAGTCTGCTTATATGATGGCTTTATGGAATTGGTTGCGTGCGACACGGAACCCGATGGCCACGGATTCCGGGTCGTAACACCATGTGTAGCTTCCGCAAAAATATACTCTGCTTTGATGGAATTTGATTATCCTCATTCACGCGGATCTTGGGAACTATAACAAAAAGTTTCAATTTATCCCAAAATTTCGCACTCCGGGATCGGATCACTGCAGGGCCCGGTTTCGGGGTGTGACAGGTTTGGTATCAGAGCTGGTTAGTTTCTAGGAAATAAAATACTCTAGAGACATTAAGACGTGTGGTGAGGATTCGTTAGATTGTGTCGATTTGTTTTCTCGTGTCTTTGTTTCTTTGGATTTGAGTCGGCTTTTCTTTCAGTTCGGGAGATTTTGCTTGTTTTTTCTTTTAGTTCTGTTGTTAGGAGATTTGGATGACCAAATTTCCTCCTTAGTGGTGGAGAATTTAAAGTCTCCATACTCTTGTTCAGTGTCTTTTGTCTGTGCTTGTGTCGGAGACTGAGAACCCTCTGGACTTAGTATGTTGTTTTCGGAGAACATCAGCAGACTTTCAGCCTTCAGCGTCTTCATTGTGGTTAATGAGAGAAGACATGTGCATTTTCCCGTCAAAGTAGGACTTGAGTAGTATTCGAAGACCCCCTTTCAGCTAATCAAGGATCGTCATGCAGCGTACCAAGGTAAGTAAATGTGGAATTTTGGGGGAACTCAGACCATCTTTCCAAGATGAAGGACTGTAGGAGACACATTAGTTGGCGATTTTTATGAAGGGAGAAGTGATCTTAGTTAGTACGATTGGAAGCTAGTGCGAGAAACTCAGGGATTTCCCGGATTCAACGAGCCTTGTCATGGATTTGGCTGAGAATTTTCAAGACTTGTAGCTTAGCCAGTGTAATTTTCAGAGGCAATACCAAGTGGATGGTTTGTTGTGGTCAAGATAATTTTTGGCAGCAGAGGAAACTTGTGGACTTTACCGATTTATAGGGTAATGGATTGGACAACATGCAGATGCAAGGGTATACCTCAGTCATGGCGATGTCCTTTTTCTTAGTGAGAATGATTTTCGCGATGTTTTCATCTTTTATTTGGTTTTTCCTTAATGTCTATGATCTATCCTTGCAGAGTTTAAACAATGGATTTATGTTTCTTCTTTAAGGCTTATCTTTGAAATAAACTATGTTATTATACTCTTTTCATAAGTCACATGATCTTGTTTTCATAAGGATTTGTGTTTCGGATTTATGTTTAATCTTCTTAAGATATTGTTTTACAATGACCTTAGAATTTCGCTCTTGTTTTAATTTTCTTAAATGTTGACATCTACGTTTCAAAACCTTGACGATTTCAGAATTTTGTATATGTTTGGTTGGAAATGGATTTCAATAAAATTTAATGGATGGTAATACTGCATGAATTTGATTTATTTTGAAATCCTGATTTAAGATTGTTGAGTATTTCAATGATTTGTTGGGCTATGAAAACATAAATTTCAAAAACAAATACCGCTGTTTCATATTCAAATTTTGATAAACTTTATTTATTTAAGCTTTATTTGCTAATTTGGAAGTTTAGTCTCTACTATGTTTTAAAATGATGAGAGTTAGCTAAGTAATTGTGTTTGTCTTCGTGTTTAAGATTTTATGATTTGTTTTGCATCGGATGAAATGAGTGGTAATAGCTTATGGTTGGAGTTAGGAAGTGTATGAATTGAAGGGTGGATGGATGTCAGGATGTGTACCGGTTCAGTTGGAAAACAAAGTTGGATTTATGAGAGAGTAAACATCATTCAAGACAGGGATTGGAAGTTTCAGTTCTTCGGGAATTAACATCAGATTTGGTAGATATGTTTTGTTGATAACACAGTATCAGGTAAGAGATCAAGAGCAGCAAGTAGATAGAATCAGATGTGGGCAAGGAATTCAGAGTACATCACAGAAAGATTAGAATTTGGATTGTGATGTCAGAACAAAACGAAGGATTGAAGGTGTAACTTGGAGGCCAGAAACTGATGAGGCATTTGAGGAACACAGTAAGAGCAAACATAACAGAATTCCAGAATTTTACGGGATGAGGATTTTTCAGTGAAAACATGTCTGCGATCACATCTTCGTACAAGCGTCGGGAGCACCGTGTACAGCTTTGAAGGACTTAAGGCACAGAATTCCAAAGTGATAGAGAGAAACAGAACTTGTAGTTTCTTGAACCGACAGTGACCGACGAGATAAGCAAAAGAAATGATCCGGTACGAGAACTACAGATGACATCAAGGATGATTAGAAGAATCGTGGAACACTAGTTTGGTCAGAGGAGTTATGTTTGAGCAGAGATGTGGAATAGTGTGAAGCCTTCAACCGAATCAGAGTGTTGTTGACCGTGCATCTCAACGTCAGGCTGATCAGAGGGTCTCTCAGTTACCAAGGTCTAGCATAGGGTGTCAGTGTTTTCGTTTGTCTTTTGGGTTTTTTATTTTGATTTGGTTTAAGCCATTTAGAGGACCAAATGGGTTCTAAGGGGGGGAGGATGTAAGATCCCGACCCCAGTTCTTTTGTTTAGTATTGTTTTAATCGTGGTTTGGCTTTTTAAGCGAGATTTGATTAAGTTTGACCTTGTTTTTGAGTTCGACTGGATTTTTCTATAACCTTGGAGATTTTGAAGGCCGTTGACTTTGGTTTGACCCAGTCCATATGATATGTATTTTTTTATGAGAAATTACTTTTAATTTCTAAAAATTATGGATTTGGTGTATTTTGATTCATTTTATGAAGTTTAACAACTTTCATGTTTTGACCATTTTGATTTGATGATCAGAAAATGCGTTTTTTTAGAAAAAGGGCAAAACTGACCTTTTACACTAAATCTGTCTATGAATTTCGAAACTTTCAGAAATTGGGGAAAATATACTTTTTGGAAAGTAAATATTTCGTTGATCATTTTTGTCTTCTTCGTCGTTTTCGTTCGGGGCCCGCAAATGCCACTTTCAGCCTTGTGAAGATCGGGGCCCACAAAGCCCATCTTATAAGAAGAGAAACCCTCTTCTTCTCTTTCATTTCCTCTCCCTGCACGGTTTGGAGCAAGAGCTCTCTCCCTCTCTTCCAGCAACTTTCTCTCTCTTCTGAAACTCTCATTTCTTGGAGTTTTCTTGGAGGAATGATCTCCTAAAGTTCTTCTTCTCCATTCAAGCTTTCCAAAGATGCCTTTTTCAAGGATTTTGAGCTAGGAGAGACCTCTCATCCAAGCTTCTCTTCCTCGTTTGGGCTTTTCAAGGTTTGCAATGGCTTTCCAAACTTTAGATCTTTGTTTTCCTCTTTGTTTAGAGTGTTTTCATCACTCATGCAAGAGCTCTCTTTGGAGATTTGAGAAAAATGGATTTTTAGGGTTTTCCTTGGAAAATTTTGGGGGTTTTTGTAGATTGGGAGCTTGAGATCCTAGAGCTTGATTTGTGGAGTCTTATTTCTCTCAATTTGACTTGAGGCAAGTGGAATCTTCAATTAATATGATGTTTTCATGTTCTTGTTTGGTTTCATGGCTTTTTGCTCATTATGTTCTAATCCTTTATGATTTATGGATTTGCTTTGAATAAAGGAATCAATGTTATGTGGATTTCCATTTATGTTATGGTTTTACCATGTATTAGAAGCTTACTTTTGTCTTGGTCATTTAGAAAAATTTGATCTCTTTGTGTTAAGTGTTTGGGTTCAAAAGAAAGGGAGACAACTTTGATTGTTTTCAAAAGGGTTGTAATTGATTAATTTGATTGCTAAATTATGGTGATTTGGTGAGTTTGGAAGGTCATGAAAGAGCCCAAGTCATTGTGGAAGGGTGTATGAAGGAAAAGGATCAAAAAGGAGCTCAAAAGAAGGAAAAAATGCCAAATTCTGCACTGCCGGGCTGGACTGGGCAGGCCCAGTCCGCTCGAGCGACCCACTGGGCCGCTCGAGCGGACCAGGCACTGCCTGGCCTCGCTCGAGCGACCCAGCTACTGTCTGGGCTCCGCGAGCGGACCTGGGTCGCTCGAGCGAGCCCAGCCCAGCCCAGCCTGGGAAATCTGTTCAGGGCCCGGTTCTGGGTCAACTTGGTGGTCTGTTTGGGCCTGTTTCAAGACCTGCTTGGATTGTTTTTAAACCTGATTTTTGGGCTATTTCAGGGCCTGACATTGGGCTGTTTTAAAACTTACTTTGTGGGCCATTTGAGGTTTTAGTTTTGGGCTGTTTTGAGACATGTTTTGTGGGCCTGTTCAAGGTCAGCTTTTGGGTTGTTTTTAAGATTTGTTTCGTGGGCCTGTTTCAAGGTCCGTTTTGGGCTATTTTAAAACTGTTTATTGGGCCATTCAAAGTTTAGTTTTGGGCTGTTTTAAAACTTGTTTTGTGGGCCTGGTTCAGGTTGGTTTTGAGCTGATTTTAAGTCTGTTTTGTGGGCCTGGTTCAGGTTGGTTTTGAGCTGATTTTAAGTCTGTTTTGTGGGCCTGGTTCAGGTTAGTTTTGGGGCTGATTTAAAACCTGTTTTGTGGGCTATTCAAAGTTAGTTTTGGGCTGTTTTTAAGAGCTGTTTGGGCCATGTTTAAAGGGCGGTGTTGGACTAAATGAGTAGATTGTTTTGGGCCCGGTTTAAGGCCAATTATGGTCCTGTCTTAAAAAGATTTGGGATTTCTTGTAATACTTGGAAAGTTTGTGAAATGGGAATGGGATCATTGTGAGAATGAATGTATGTGGAATTACCCGGGAATCGTCTGAGTCTCAATGCGCACTTTATCATTTAAATATTATGGATTTTCATTGGCATCAAACGCACTTTTTTATTAATCAATGTTTAAAGGTTAAATGTGCATTGAGATGGTTCCTTGGCAAGGCCTTAAGTCATTCTCCACTATCCATTCCATTTCAAGTCAGAACATGTATTTGTATTTGTATTCTTAGGTAAACTAATTTAAATAGCATCGGTGATTTGTTATAAAATGATGTGGTTTCCCATATTCGAAAGGGTTGATCGTATGATTTTATACAAATCACTTTGATGTGTATTTGAACGGTTTACCATGGATATTCGTATGTTTTCTCCGATTCGATTTGAAAAGAGATTGGAGTATGTTCGTCACATTCGGGATTTCTTCGATGAGACTATTGTTTTGATAAGGCTAGTATTTGAAAATAAAAACCTCGAGGCAAGACGGGGCCAGAGCTTTGTAGTGCGAGCCCATGAGCCAAAGAGGCTATGATTTCGAAAATAAAACCTCGAGGCAAGACGGGGCCAGAGCTATGTGGTGTGAGCCCCTGAGCCAAAGGGATTAGTATTATGGTTTGATTCGTATCGGTTCGAGTTTTGAAAACTAAAGGCACCACTAGGCTTAGGTCACCTTGTCGGGCTGATCACCCGGCTTGGGATCTTTAATTTGTCCGCCAGCTGCAGCTTGGATTCTGTCTGTACCGACCATGGCAACGGTTTTATCTGCCGGTCCCATTTGTATGGCTACGGTTCGGATTTCTGATATGCCGGTCCCATTTGTATGGCTACGGTTCTGATCCAATTTCTAGTACCACGTTCAGTGGCTACGTTTCTGTCTGCTCTTATTACTTCGGTAATAGGAGGATTTAGCTATTTGTGGTCGCCAAGGTTTTATCTGCATATTACTTTATTTTATGATTCTTGTTGTTATACTTTTTATGCTTTGATTTGTTTAATGTTTACGATATCGATCTTTATTGTATTGTCTCTACTATTCAGTTTTAAATGTATTTCCAATTATTAAATGTTTTGCTTAGGTGGTTATCTTTTCGAGATATTTATGCTTTAGAGACTGTTCGTTTATTTGTCTTGATATTTATGTTCGGACTTTCGATCGTTTTAGCATGTTTTATTGTCATTATTGTTTAGACTATTTATCCGGTTTTGCGATGATTTCATCAAGTTTTATATATGTTCTTTGGTTTCATATTACTTGATTATTTGCTTGCCAGACCGTCGTGTCTGACCCTTGTTTGTTTGGTGCAAGATTCCGCTCTTTTTGTTTTTAGGTGTTTGATCAGAGGAGGCGGTGGGACCGCCGGTCTGACGTGAGAGGCTGCCCATTGATATCATCTAGATGTCAAGTTTGGCACCGGAGTTCGTATCAACTCTTTGAGGGTAGTATTTCAGTTAGTTGGATATATTTTTGTATGGCTTTATTAGCCTTTTTATTGGGTTTGTAATGAAGACACTTGTTAATTGTAATTTGAACATGTGGGAATTAATTAGTCTTGTTACTACCAGCTCAGTGTGCTCTGATATATGATTTATGCCAGTCTGCTTATATGATGGCTTTATGGAATTGGTTGCGTGCGACACGGAACCCGATGGCCACGGATTCCGGGTCGTAACACCATGTGTAGCTTCCGCGAAAATATACTCTGCTTTGATGGAATTTGATTATCCTCATTCACGCGGATCTTGGGAACTATAACAAAAAGTTTCAATTTATCCCAAAATTTCGCACTCCGGGATCGGATCACTGCAGGGCCCGATTTCGGGGTGTGACAGGTTTGGTATCAGAGCTGGTTAGTTTCTAGGAAATAAAATACTCTAGAGACATTAAGACGTGTGGTGAGGATTCGTTAGATTGTGTCGATTTGTTTTCTCGTGTCTTTGTTTCTTTGGATTTGAGTCGGCTTTTCTTTCAGTTCGGGAGATTTTGCTTGTTTTTTCTTTTAGTTATGTTGTTAGGAGATTTGGATGACCAAATTTCCTCCTTAGTGGTGGAGAATTTAAAGTCTCCATACTCTTGTTCAGTGTCTTTTGTCTGTGCTTGTGTCGGAGACTGAGAACCCTCTGGACTTAGTATGTTGTTTTCGGAGAACATCAGCAGACTTTCAGCCTTCAGCGTCTTCATTGTGGTTAATGAGAGAAGACATGTGCATTTTCCCGTCAAAGTAGGACTTGAGTAGTATTCGAAGACCCCCTTTCAGCTAATCAAGGATCGTCATGCTGCGTACCAAGGTAAGTAAATGTGGAATTTTGGGGGAACTCAGACCATCTTTCCAAGATGAAGGACTGCAGGAGACACATTAGTTGGCGATTTTTATGAAGGGAGAAGTGATCTTAGTTAGTACGATTGGAAGCTAGTGTGAGAAACTCAGGGATTTCCCGGATTCAACGAGCCTTGTCATGGATTTGGCTGAGAATTTTCAGGACTTGTAGCTTAGCCAGTGTAATTTTCAGAGGCAATACCAAGTGGATGGTTCGTTGTGGTCAAGATAATTTTTGGCAGCAGAGGAAACTTGTGGACTTTACCGATTTATAGGGTATTGGATTGGACAACATGCAGATGCAAGGGTATACCTCAGTCATGGCGATGTCCTTTTTCTTAGTGAGAATGATTTTCGCGATGTTTTCATCTTTTATTTGGTTTTTCCTTAATGTCTATGATCTATCCTTGCAGAGTTTAAACAATGGATTTATCTTTCTTCTTTAAGGCTTATCTTTGAAATAAACTATGTTATTATACTCTTTTCATGAGTCACATGATCTTGTTTTCATAAGGATTTGTGTTTCGGATTTATGTTTAATCTTCTTAAGATATTGTTTTACAATGACCTTAGAATTTCGCTCTTGTTTTAATTTTCTTAAATGTTGACATCTACGTTTCAAAACCTTGACGATTTCAGAATTTTGTATATGTTTGGTTGGAAATGGATTTCAATAAAATTTAATGGATGGTCATACTGCATGAATTTGATTTATTTTGAAATCCTGATTTAAGATTGTTGAGTATTTCAATGATTTGTTGGGCTATGAAAACATAAATTTCAAAAACAAATACCGCTGTTTCATATTCAAATTTTGATAAACTTTATTTATTTAAGCTTTATTTGCTAATTTGGAAGTTTAGTCTCTACTATGTTTTAAAATGATGAGAGTTAGCTAAGTAATTGTGTTAGTCATCGTGTTTAAGATTTTAAGATTTGTTTTGCATCGGATGGAATGAGTGGTAATAGCTTATGGTTGGAGTTAGGAAGTGTATGAATTGAAGGGTGGATGGATGTCAGGATGTGTACCGGTTCAGTTGGAAAACAAAGTTGGATTTATGAGAGAGTAAACATCATTCAAGACAGGGATTGGAAGTTTCAGTTCTTCGGGAATTAACATCAGATTTGGCAGATATGTTTTGCTGATAACACAGTATCAGGTAAGAGATCAAAAGCAGCAAGTAGATAGAATCAGATGTGGGCAAGAATTCAGATTACATCACAGAAAGATTAGAATTTGGAGTTGTGATTTCAGAACAAAGAAGGATTGAAGGTATACTTGGAGGCCAGAAACTGATGATGCATTTGAGGAACACAGTAAGAGCAAACATACAGAATTCCAGAATTTTACGGGATGAGGATTTTTCAGTGAAAACATGTCTGCGATCACATCTTCGTACAAGCGTCGGGAGCACCGTGTACAGCTTTGAAGGACTTAAGGCACAGAATTCCAAAGTGATAGAGAGAAACAGAACTTGCAGTTTCTTGAACCGACAGTGACCGACGAGATAAGCAAAAGAAATGATCCGGTACGAGAACTACAGATGACACCAAGGATGATTAGAAGAATCGTGGAACACTAGTTTGGTCAGAGGAGTATGTTTTGAGCAGATATGTGGAATAGTGTGAAGCCTTCAACCGAATCAGAGTGTTGTTGACCGTGCATCTCAACGTCAGGCTTGATCAGAGGGTCTCTCAGTTACCAAGGTCTAGCATAGGGTGTCAGTGTTTTCGTTTGTCTTTTGGGTTTTTGATTTTGATTTGGTTTAAGCCATTTGGAGGACCAAATGGGTTCTAAGGGGGGGAGGATGTAAGATCCCGACCCCAGTTCTTTTGTTTAGTATTGTTTTAATCGTGGTTTGGCTTTTTAAGCGAGATTTGATTAAGTTTGACCTTGTTTTTGAGTTCGACTGGATTTTTCTATAACCTTGGAGATTTTGAAAGCCGTTGACTTTGGTTTGACCCGGTCCATATGATATGTATTTTTTTTATGAGAAATTACTTTTAATTTCTAAAAATTATGGATTTGGTGTATTTTGACTCATTTTATGAAGTTTAACAACTTTCATGTTTTGACCATTTTGATTTGATGATCAGAAAATGCGTTGTTCGAGAAAAAGGGCAAAACTGACCTTTTACACTAAATCTGTCCATGAATTTCGAAAATTTCAGAAATAGGGGAAAATATACTTTTTGGAAAGTAAATATTTCGCTAATCATTTTTGTCTTCTTCGTCGTTTTCGTCGGGGCCCGCAAATGCCACTTTCAGCCTTGTGAAGATCGGGGCCCACAAAGCCCATCTTATAAGAAGAGAAACCCTCTTCTTCTCTTTCATTTCCTCTCCCTGCACGTTTTGGAGCAAGAGCTCTCTCCCTCTCTTCCAGCAACTTTCTCTCTCTTCTGAAACTCTCATTTCTTGGAGTTTTCTTGGAGGAATGATCTCCTAAAGTTCTTCTTCTCCATTCAAGCTTTCCAAAGATGCCTTTTTCAAGGATTTTGAGCTAGGAGAGACCTCTCATCCAAGCTTCTCTTCTTCGTTTGGGCTTTTCAAGGTTTGCAATGGCTTTCCAAACTTTAGATCTTTGTTTTCCTCTTTGTTTAGAGTGTTTTCATCACTCATGCAAGAGCTCTCTTTGGAGATTTGAGAAAAATGGATTTTTAGGGTTTTTCTTGGAAAATTTGGGGTTTTTGTAGATTGGGAGCTTGAGATCCTAGAGCTTGATTTGTGGAGTCTTATTTCTCTCAATTTGACTTGAGGCAAGTGGAATCTTCAATTAATATGATGTTTTCATGTTCTTGTTTGGTTTCATGGCTTTTTGCTCATTATGTTCTAATCCTTTATGATTTATGGATTTGCTTTGAATAAAGGAATCAATGTTATGTGGATTTCCATTTATGTTATGGTTTTACCATGTATTAGAAGCTTACTTTTGTCTTGGTCATTTAGAAAAATTTGATCTCTTTGTGTTAAGTGTTTGGGTTCAAAAGAAAGGGAGACAACTTTGATTGTTTTTAAAAGGGTTGTAATTGATTAATTTGATTGCTAAATTATGGTGATTTGGTGAGTTTGGAAGGTCATGAAATAGCCCAAGTCATTGTGGAAGGGTGTATGAAGGAAAAGGATCAAAAAGGAGCTCAAAAGAAGGAAAAAATGCCAAATTCTGCACTGCCGGGCTGGACTGGGCAGGCCCAGTCCGCTCGAGCGACCCAGCTACTGTCTGGGCTCCGCTCGAGCGGACCTGGGTCGCTCGAGCGAGCCCAGCCCAGCCCAGCCTGGGAAATCTGTTCAGGGCCCGGTTCTGGGTCAACTTGGTGGTCTGTTTGGGCCTGTTTCAAGACCTGCTTGGATTGTTTTTAAACCTGATTTTTGGGCTATTTTAGGGCCTGACATTGGGCTGTTTTAAAACTTACTTTGTGGGCCATTTGAGGTTTTAGTTTTGGGCTGTTTTGAGACATGTTTTGTGGGCCTGTTCAAGGTCAGCTTTTGGGTTGTTTTTAAGATTTGTTTCGTGGGCCTGTTTCAAGGTCCGTTTTGGGCTATTTTAAAACTGTTTATTGGGCCATTCAAAGTTTAGTTTTGGGCTGTTTTAAAACTTGTTTTGTGGGCCTGGTTCAGGTTGGTTTTGAGCTGATTTTAAGTCTGTTTTGTGGGCCTGGTTCAGGTTGGTTTTGAGATGATTTTAAGTCTGTTTTGTGGGCCTGGTTCAGGTTGGTTTTGAGCTGATTTTAAGTCTGTTTTATGGGCCTGGTTCAGGTTAGTTTTGGGGCTGATTTAAAACCTGTTTTGTGGGCTATTCAAAGTTAGTTTTGGGCTGTTTTTAAGAGCTGTTTGGGCCATGTTTAAAGGGCGGTGTTGGACTAAATGAGTAGATTGTTTTGGCCCCGGTTTAAGGCCAATTATGGTCCTGTCTTAAAAAGATTTGGGATTTCTTGTAATACTTGGAAAGTTTGTGAAATGGGAATGGAACATTGTGAGAATGAATGTATGTGGAATTACCCGGGAATCGTCTGAGTCTCAATGCGCACTTTATCATTTAAATATTATGGATTTTCATTGGCATCAAACGCACTTTTTTATTAATCAATGTTTAAAGGTTAAATGTGCATTGAGATGGTTCCTTGGCAAGGCCTTAAGTCATTCTCCACTATCCATTCCATTTCAAGTCAGAACATGTATTTGTATTTGTATTTGTATTTGTATTCTTGGGTAAACTAATTTAAATAGCATCGGTGATTTGTTATAAAATGATGTGGTTTCCCATATTCGAAAGGGTTGATCGTATGATTTTATACAAATCACTTTGATGTGTATTTGAATGGTTTACCATGGATATTCGTATGTTTTCTCCGATTCGATTTGAAAAGAGATTGGAGTATGTTCGTCACATTCGGGATTTCTTCGATGAGACTGTTGGAATTTGAGATGACTTGAGAGTCTTTTGAAGAATTGAAGAATTTAGTATCTCAAGTATAGTTTTGAGTTGGAATTCTTGTCAACACATTGTCACAAACGTGATGTTAAAAGGCTGGTGTTTATAGAGCTGAAAAGAAGAATCAGAGTTCAAACAGTCAGGAATTCAGAATTCCTGAAGCAGAGCATGCGGTCGACCGGGCACCCCATGCGGTCGACCGAGCAAAGAGAAACCTGCAGAAACAGATTCAGGTAACTCCCAGTTATTTTCGTGACACAGTGTGTCTTCGGTCGACCGGGACCCCAGGATGTCGACCGAGCGCGATAGTTGTCTGTTTCCAGACAGTGTATGATGTCGACCGAGCAAGGCATGATGTCGACCGAGCACGGGAACCAGAGTTGCGCAGAAACAGAAGTCTTGCACGAAAATTCAGCATTCTTTTCTATTTCGTTTGGGACTCTTTCTAAACGAATTGTAGCCTGTTTTGAATACAATTAAGGGTTAGCATAACCTATAAAAAGGCATGTATGGGTCGTTCATAAAAAGACCAGAAGAGAGAAAGAAGAGAAGAGAAAAGAGAGAGAGTTTTTTTAGAGAATAGAGTGCTGTTGCTGTGTGCTGTTGTGCTGCATCTTTCTACAGCAAGTGTGGACGAGGATGTGCTCTTGAAGATGGTATTTCGTCCATAAGATAAGTGTCTCTCTATTTATGCTTTAATTTCAATTTGTAAGGGATTGAGAGAGAGAGATTGTAGAGGGGAAGGTCTATAGAAAAAGGTTTCTATTCTTGTTCTGTAGAACATCAAGTTGGTGCTTGGTGTTTGGGGTTTGGTGATCCTATCTGTTGGTGCAGATAAATTGTAAAGGGAGTCGGTGCTTCCTAGATAGTTGGTGCTATCTGAAACTCAAGGGAGTAGGTGCTTCCTAGATAGTTGGTGCTATCTGAAACTCAAGGGAGTAGGTGCTTCCTAGATAGTTGGTGCTATCTGAAACTCAAGGGAATAGGTGCTTCCTAGATAGTTGGTGCTATCTGAATCTAAGGGTTGGTGCTCTTTGTCATTGTTGCGACTAAATAAGATTCAGATCTATCCCGGATTGGTGTTCGGACAGTCTTTGAACCGTGGACGTAGCCTTTCGGTGAACCACGTTAAATTTGGTGTCATTGTGTGATTTGATTTGCTTTTGTTGTTAGTTTGGACCTGTTTTTAAGAAATCACTGATTCACCCCCCCCCCCCTCTCAGTGATCGCGATATCTAACAATTGGTATCAGAGCGTAAGGTTCCCTTGAAAAGCTTAACACGCTAAGGGTGATCTCTTGTCAAATCACATGGCAACCAATACAGGGAATAAGAAAGCACCTTTGTTTGATGGTTCTAATTACTCCTTCTGGAAGATCAGAATGCAGGCTTTCATTAAGTCACTTGGCTATGATGTCTGGGAGACTGTCAGAGTCGGTTACAATATTGCCATTGTACCCAATGATGCTGCAACAAAGAAGTTAGCAGACAACGACTCTAAGGCGCAGAATGCACTCTTTAGTGGCCTTGTGGACAGCGAGCTTGTCAAAGTAATTGCATGCAAAACAGCCAAGGAAATATGGGACAAGTTGAAAAGCATTCATGAAGGAGATGAGAAGATCAAAGAAGCAAAATTGCAAACCCATCGCTCTCAATTTGAATCTCTTCGCATGGAGGAAAGCGAGAATGTTGACTCATACTTGCAACGAGTGAATGAAGTCACGAATGACATTCGTGGACTAGGGGAAGAGATAAAAGAACCAGTCATCGTCAAAAAGGTTCTAAGATCTCTTCTTCCCCGGTTTGATTCAAAAGTCTCAGCCATAGAAGAAGCCAAGGATCTGAATGAATTTTCCATGGATGAGTTACATGGTTCTCTAACTGCCTATGAGATGCGCATAGGAAAAACGTCTTCATCTGATAAAGAAGCGGCCTTCAAAGTTCAGAAAAAGGCAAAAGAGATTGCTGGTCATGATTCTGATATTGATGATGATGAGCTTGAGGCTCAATTTGTTAGAAAGCTGAAGAAAGGAAGCAATGGAAAGTACAAAGGGAAGCTACCCTTTAAATGCTTCAATTGTGGAGGTGTTGGTCACTTTGCTGCGAAGTGTCCGCTAAAAGAAGATAATGATGATGACTCTTATGTTGATAAGAGTAAGTGGAAGAAAAATTTCAGAAAGAGGGGCAAAGCAAAAAGCTTCATCAGTCAATATAATGACAGCACGTCTGAAACTTCAGACGATGATGAATCAACCGAAGCTCTCTTCATGGTCACTGTTGAAGAAGAAGAAGAGCTAGATCCGGAAGAGGAAGAGGAGGCTGAAGTCAATCTTGAAGAGGAACTCATAGCCGCACTTGAGGAGCTTAGCATGGAACGCAAAACAAGTAAGAAAAATCTGAAACTCCTCCATGAATCTGAAAGTTCTATTATTGCTTTGAAAACTCAAGTAGAAGAATATAAAAGAATGGTAGAAGTCCTTGAAAACCAAATAAGTATCAAAAAGGAAGAGGCTATGAAACTTGAAACTGAGTTCGCTAGAGCAAAGGCTGAAAATTTGGAAAATAGCAAAAAACTCAAAGCGCTCCAAGCGATTGAAGAGACCTTTGCACCGGTGGCTCGTCTGGAAGCTATTCGTATGTTTCTTGCATTGGCAGCATACAAAACCTTCAAGGTATTTCAGATGGATGTAAAGTCGGCTTTCTTGAATGGTTTACTTGAAGAAGAGGTCTACATTGAGCAACCTGATGGTTTTCTCATCAGCAAAAATTCAGATCTAGTGTGCAAGTTGAAAAAGGCTCTTTATGGACTGAAACAAGCGCCAAGGGCATGGTATGCAAGGCTGGATCTCTATCTCCGCAAGATCGGTTTTGGAAAAGGAATGGTTGATAGCAATCTGTATGTCAAAACTGAGTTAAGCAAACAGCTGGTTGTCATTGTTTATGTTGATGACATAATCTTTGGTGGCAATGATGAGGAGATATGCAGGAATTTTGCTGAAGAGATGAAGAAAGAATTTGAAATGTCGATGCTTGGAGAACTAAAGTTCTTTCTTGGTTTACAAGTTCAGCAGATGAAACATGGCATCTTCATATCACAAATGAAGTACATTAAGGAAATGCTGAAACGGTTCAATATGGAAGACAGCAAGCCAGCGAGCACACCAATGTCAACGAACACGAAGCTTAGCAAAGATGATAAGGCATCGTCCGTTGATCATACCACCTATCGCTCTATGATAGGAAGCTTGCTCTACTTGACTGCTACAAGACCAGATCTTCTACAAGCAGTATGTATGGTTGCACGTTTTCAAGCAGCACCAACTGAAACGCACCTTACAGCAGTGAAAAGAATCTTTCGATATCTGAAAGGTACTATGGAGCTTGGTATCTGGTATCCCAAAGGCAAATCCTTCACTCTTGTTGCATATTCTGATGCCGATTGGGCTGGATGCGTAGATGATCGCAAGAGTACTAGCGGCGGCGCATTTTATCTTGGAGAAAGATTAGTTGCTTGGCATAGTAAGAAGCAAGACTCAGTATCCCTTTCGACAGCGGAAGTGGAATATATTGCAGCAGCAACTTGTTGTACGCAAGTGTTATGGATGCGGCAAATGCTCTCTGATCTAGGAGTTCCTACAACGGATCCTACGCCGATCCTATGTGACAACACGAGTGCAATTCATATATCTAAGAATCCTGTTCAGCACTCTCGAACAAAGCATGTAGCAATTCGTTATCATTTTCTTAAAGATAAAGTTGCTGATGGAGAGGTCAAGTTGGAATATGTTCCAACAACTGAGCAAGTGGCTGATATTTTCACGAAACCTCTGCCAAAGGAAGTCTTCGAGTATCTCCGGAAAAAGTTAGGAGTTACTCACTCTCCTAAACCGTAGGAGTTGTGCTTGAAAGGGGGAGCAATGCATTCATTGAATATCCTATTCGCTCCTCGGTTTGGTCCCTTTGGACTTGTTGTCAAAGGGGGAGAAAGACTTAAGCTAGAGAAAGCTATGTTAGAAGAAGTTATGATATGATAACTTTGGAAAAATTGGTATCAAGAGAGTTAGAGATCTTGATTGATTTTTTTAAGACAGGGGGAGACTATGGTTCTGAAGAAGCTTTATGAAGATCAACACGTGTTTCTAAGTGTTGAAGTTCCAATAGTGTTGCCAACAATTCCAAAGGGGGAGATTGTTGGAATTTGAGATGACTTGAGAGTCTTTTGAAGAATTGAAGAATTTAGTATCTCAAGTATAGTTTTGAGTTGGAATTCTTGTCAACACATTGTCACAAACGTGATGTTAAAAGGCTGGTGTTGATAGAGCTGAAATGAAGAATCAGAGTTCAAACAGTCAGGAATTCAGAATTCCTGAAGAAGAGCATGCGGTCGACCGGGCACCCCATGCGGTCGACCGAGCAAAGAGAAACCTGCAGAAACAGATTCAGGTAGCTCCCAGTTATTTTCGTGACACAGTGTGTCTTCGGTCGACCGGGACCCCAGGATGTCGACCGAGCGCGATAGTTGTCTGTTTCCAGACAGTGTATGATGTCGACCGAGCAAGGCATGATGTCGACCGAGCACGGGAACCAGAGTCGCGCAGAAACAGAAGTCTTGCACGAAAATTCAGCATTCTTTTCTATTTCGTTTGGGACTCTTTCTAAACGAATTGTAGCCTGTTTTGAATACAATTAAGGGTTAACATAACCTATAAAAAGGCATGTATGGGTCGTTCATAAAAAGACCAGAAGAGAGAAAGAAGAGAAGAGAAAAGAGAGAGAGTTTTTTTAGAGAATAGAGTGCTGTTGCTGTGTGCTGTTGTGCTGCATCTTTCTACAGCAAGTGTGGACGAGGATGTGCTCTTGAAGATGGTATTTTGTCCATAAGATAAGTGTCTCTCTGTTTATGCTTTAATTTCAATTTGTAAGGGATTGAGAGAGAGAGATTGTAGAGGGGAAGGTCTATAGAAAAAGGTTTCTATTCTTGTTCTGTAGAACATCAAGTTGGTGCTTGGTGTTTGGGGTTTGGTGATCCTATCTGTTGGTGCAGATAAATTGTAAAGGGAGTCGGTGCTTCCTAGATAGTTGGTGCTATCTGAAACTCAAGGGAGTAGGTGCTTCCTAGATAGTTGGTGCTATCTGAAACTCAAGGGAGTAGGTGCTTCCTAGATAGTTGGTGCTATCTGAAACTCAAGGGAATAGGTGCTTCCCAGATAGTTGGTGCTATCTGAAACTAAGGGTTGGTGCTCTTTGTCGTTGTTGCGACTAAATAAGATTCAGATCTGTCCCGGATTGGTGTTCGGACAGTCTTTGAACCGTGGACGTAGCCTTTCGGTGAACCACGTTAAATTTGGTGTCATTGTGTGATTTGATTTGCTTTTGTTGTTAGTTTGGACCTGTTTTTAAGAAATCACTGATTCACCCCCCCCCCCTCTCAGTGATGGCGATATCTAACAGAGACTATTGTTTTGATAAGGCTAGTATTTGAAAATAAAAACCTCGAGGCAAGACGGGGCCAGAGCTTTGTAGTGCGAGCCCATGAGCCAAAGAGGCTATGATTTCGAAAATAAAACCTCGAGGCAAGACGGGGCCAGAGCTATGTGGTGTGAGCCCCTGAGCCAAAGGGATTAGTATTATGGTTTGATTTGTATCGGTTCGAGTTTTGAAAACTAAAGGCACCACTAGGCTTAGGTCACCTTGTCGGGCTGATCACCCGGCTTGGGATCTTTAATTTGTCCGCCAGCTGCAGCTTGGATTCTGTCTGTACCGACCATGGCAACGGTTTTATCTGCCGGTCCCATTTGTATGGCTACGGTTCTGATTTCTGATCTGCCGGTCCCATTTGTATGGCTACGGTTCTGATCCTATTTCTAGTACCACATTCAGTGGCTACGTTTCTGTCTGCTCTTATTACTTCGGTAATAGGAGGATTTAGCTATTTGTGGTCGCCAAGGTTTTATCTGCATATTACTTTATTTTATGATTCTTGTTGTTATACTTTTTATGCTTTGATTTGTTTAATGTTTACGATATCGATCTTTATTGTATTGTCTCTACTATTCAGTTTTAAATGTATTTCCAATTATTAAATGTTTTTCTTAGGTGGTTATCTTTTCGAGATATTTATGCTTTAGAGACTGTTCGTTTATTTGTCTTGATATTTATGTTCGGACTTTCGATCGTTATTGTTGGAATTTGAGATGACTTGAAAGTCTTTTGAAGAATTTGAAGAATCAGTATCTCAAGTATTGATTTGAGTTGGAATTCTTGTCACCACATTGTCACAAACATTATGATAATAAGCTGGTGTTGATAGAGCTGAAAAGAAGAAACAGAATTGAAACAGTCAGGAATTAAGAATTCCTGATGCAGAGCACGCGGTCGACCGGGCTCTTCATGCGGTCGACCGAGCAAGAAGAAACCTGCAGAAAACAGTTTCAGGCACCTCTCAGTTATTTTCGTGACACAGTGTGTCTTCGGTCGACCGGGACCCCAGGATGTCGACCGAGCTCAAGAATTGCCTGTTTCCAGTCAGTGTCTTCGGTCGACCGAGCAAGGCATGATGTCGACCGAACACGGGAACCAGAGTTGCGCAGAATTAGAAGTTTTGCACGAAAATTCAGCACAGTTATCTATTTCGTTTGAAACTCTTTCTAAACGAATTGTAGCCCGTTTTGAATACAATTAAGGGTTATTAAAACCTATATAAAGGCATGTATGGGTCGTTCTAAAGACACACCAGAAGAGAGAAAGAATAGAGAAGAGTTTTAGAGAGTTCTTGAGAGAAAGAAGAAGCTGCTGGTGCTGTGTTGCTGTGTTGCTGCATTATCAGACGTTTTCTACAGCAATTGTGGACGAGATTATGCTCTAGAAGATGGTGATTCGTCCATAAGTTAAGTGTCTCTCTGTTTATGCTTTAATTTCAATTTGTAAGGGATTGAGAGAGAGAGAATTGTAGAGGGGAAGGGCTATAGACAGAGTTTATCTTTTATTCTGTTTTTACATCAAGTTGGTGCTTGATGTCTGGGGTTTGGTGATCCTATCTGTTGGTGCAGATAAATTGTAAAGGGAGTCGGTGCTTCCTAGATAGTTGGTGCTATCTGAAACTAAGGGTTGGTGCTCTTTGTCGTTGGTGCGACTAAATAAGATTCAGATCTGTCCCGGATTGGTGTTCGGACAGTCTTTGAACCGTGGACGTAGCCTTTCGGTGAACCACGTTAAATCTGGTGTCATTGTGTGATTTGACTTGTTTTGTTGTTGAATTGGACCTGTTTTTAGAAATCACTGATTCACCCCCCCCCCCTCTCAGTGATCGCGGTATCCAACAATTGGTATCAGAGCGAGGTTCCCTTGATCAGTTTAATACGCTAAGGGTGATCTCTTGTCAAATCACATGGCAGTCAATACAGGGAATATGAAAGCACCTCTGTTTGATGGTTCTAATTACTCCTTTTGGAAGATTAGGATGCAAGCCTTCATCAAATCTCTTGGCTATGATGTTTGGGAGGCTGTCAGAGCCGGTTACAATGCTGCCACCGTACCCAATGATACAGCATCGAAGAAGTTGGCAGACAACGACTCCAAGGCGCAGAATGCACTCTTTAGTGGCCTTGTGGACAGCGAGCTTGTCAAAGTAATTGCATGCAAAACAGCGAAGGAAATTTGGGATAAGTTGCAAAGCATACATGAAGGTGATGAGAAGATTAAAGAAGCCAAATTGCAAACTCATCGCTCTCAATTCGAGTCTCTTCGCATGGAGGAAAGCGAGAATGTTGACTAGTATATGCAACGAGTGAATGAAGTCACGAATGACATTCGTGGACTAGGGGAGGAGATTAAAGAGCCGGTCATCGTCAAAAAGGTTCTAAGATCTCTTCTTCCCCGGTTTGATTCAAAAGTCTCAGCCATTGAAGAAGCCAAAGATCTGAATGCATTTTCCATGGATGAATTACATGGTTCTCTAACTGCCTATGAGATGCGCATAGGAAAGACGTCTTCATCTGATAAAGAAGCGGCCTTCAAAGTTCAGAAAAAGGCAAAAGAGACTGCTGGTCATGATGTTGATTCCGATGATGATGAGCTTGAGGCTCAATTTGTTAGAAAGTTGAAGAAAGGAAGCAATGGCAAGTACAAAGGGAAGCTACCCTTTAAATGCTTCAATTGTGGAGGTATTGGTCACTTTGCTGCGAAGTGTCCGCTAAAAGAAGACAATGATAATGACTCTTATGCTGAAAAGAGTAAAGGAAAGAGAAATTTCAGAAAAAGGGGCAAAGCTAAAAACTTTCTATGTCAACAAGATGACAGCACGTCTGAAACTTCAGACGATGATGAATCAACCGAAGCCCTTTTCATGGTCACTGTTGAAGAAGAAGAAGAACTAGATCCGGAAGAGGATGAGGAGGCTGAAGTCAATCTTGAAGAGGAACTCATAGCCGCACTTGAGGAGCTTAGCATGGAACGCAAATCAAGTAAGAAAAATCTGAAACTTCTCCATGAATCTGAAAGTTCTATTATTGCTTTGAAAACTCAAGTAGAAGAATATAAAAGAATGGTAGAAGTCCTTGAAAACCAAATAAGTATAAAAAAGGAAGAGGCTATGAAACTTGAAACTGAGATCGCTAGAGCAAAGGCTGAAAATTTGGAAAATAGCAAAAAGCTCAAAGCGCTCCAAGCGATTGAAGGGACAATGAAACTCAATGAACTACTGAAAGTTCAAAGACCTGCCCACTTCAGATTTGGTCTAGGATTTGAGAAAGGTGAATCCTCTAAGATTACACCTCCTGAAAAGAAAGAGTTTGTGAAGCAAGTCACTGCACCTTCTAACTCTATGAAGCCCACTCAACCTAGAAAGGAGTCCATTCCTGTTAGAAAGGTAATGAAGACTAACCAGCCACAAAGAAGATACAAATTCTATGGTTATTGCTTTCATTGTAATATGTTTGGACATAAAAGAGCTGATTGCAAATTCTATGTAAGAAACAGCCCATTTGTGACTAGGAACCCTTTTTCAATCCTAAACAGCCACAAAATTGAGTGCTATATGTGTCATAATTATGGACACTTGGCTAGGGATTGTAGGTTGCATATTGCTAACAAATTTCAGGTTGAAAAGAAACCCAAGTTAGTCAAGGCTTGGAGAGCAAAGCAAAGTGCAGAAAGTCCCAAAGAATCTCTCATTGTGCAAATGGCATTCAATGCACAAAAGAAGGCAGCACCATGGGTCCTTGATAGTGGTTGTTCAAGCCATATGACTGGTGATAAAGAGAAATTCATCAATTACAGCACTATGAAGGCGGTTCATTGAAGTTTGGCAACAATGATGGTGCCAAAATCTGCGGAAAAGGTGTTATTCAGCTTATGGCAAACAAGATCAGATCAGAAAAAGTCTTATATGTATCTGGATTGAGACACAACCTGCTTAGTGTGAGCCAGATCTGTGACAAGGGTCATGAAGTTATCTTCACAAAGAATGGGTTTGCCATCAAGAAGAGTAGCAACGGGAAAACAGTGGCAACTGGATCAAGAACTGCTGTAAATCTCTATACATTGTCAGATGGAGCTGAAAAGACCTGCTTGATGAGTCGGACAGAGGAAAGTTGGTTGTGGCACAAACGCCTTGGGCATCTAAGCTTTGATAACATGTCAAAGATTTGCAATTCAAAGGCTATAAGAGGCATGTCTACAGTTGAAAAGCCTTCAAATCCCATTTGCGACTCTTGCCAAAAGGGAAAGCAAACGAGGGTTATGTTCAAGTCAAAGGAGCATCATTCCAAGAAACCTCTTGAGCTAGTGCACACTGATCTCTGTGGACCGATGCGAACTCAAAGCACCAATGGAGATAAGTATTTCATGTTATGCATTGATGATTATACTCGTATGACATGGGTATTGTTTCTTAAGCATAAGCATCAAGCACTTGATCGTTTTAAAGTGTTTAAAGCACAGGTTGAAAATCAATTGGAAAAACGTATCAAGATTTTAAGGTCTGATCGTGGAGGCGAGTTCACATCTGAAGAGTTCACTAAATATTGTGAACATCATGGCATTCAAAGACAGTACTCAGCCCCTAGAACTCCACAGCAAAATGGAGTAGTGGAACGGAAGAATCGCACCGTACAAGAGATGGCTCGTACGATGCTAAGTGAAAGCAAGATGGCTGACAAGTATTGGAAAGAGGCAACTCATACGGCTGTATACATTCAAAACCAATGCTTGATCAGGCCACATGAAGTCAAAACTCCCTATGAGCTATGGTTTGGAAGAAAAGCAACAGTCAAGCACTTCAGAGTCTTCGGCAGCAAGTGTTACATCAAGCGGCTCGAACAAAATCCGGGCAAATTTGAAGAAAGAGCTGACGAAGGTATATTTCTGGGTTACTCCTCTACTAGCAAGGCATATAGGTGTCTTAACAAAAGAACCAGAAAAATCATAGAAAGTGCTGATGTAAGAATAGATGAGAATATTGAACCAAAGAATGCAACTCATAATGACAGTCCAGGTTATGAGGACTCGAGTGAGATTGATGATGAGATGGCTGAATCTAATGATTCTGAGAAATCAAAGGATGACTCAGAAGATACTACACCTAAGAAGCACAGCACTTGGGTAGAGCAACACCCTAAGGATCAAATCATTGGAGATCCTAAGGCAGGCGTTCAAAACTAGACAAAGTGTAGTTAGCAATTACTCACTTGTGTCCACCATTGAACCCAAGACTGAGGCTGAAGCCAGTCTCGATGATAGTTGGTTGAAAGCTATGCATGAGGAGTTGGAGCAAATTGAAAAGAACTCCACATGGGAACTTGTTCCTAGACCTACTGATAAGAATGTTATTGGTACTAAATGGGTCTTTTGGAATAAGCTGAATGAAGATGGTCAAGTCATTAGAAACAAAGCAAGGTTGGTTTGTAAAGGCTATGCTCAAGTTGAAGGCATAGATTTTGAAGAGACCTTTGCACCGGTGGCTCGTCTGGAAGCTATTCGTATGTTTCTTGCATTGGCAGCACACAAAACCTTCAAGGTATTTCAGATGGACGTAAAGTCAGCTTTCTTGAATGGTTTACTTGAAGAAGAGGTCTACATTGAGCAACCTGATGGTTTTCTCATCAGCAAAAATTCAGATCTAGTATGCAAGTTGAAAAAGGCTCTTTATGGACTGAAACAAGCGCCAAGGGCGTGGTATGCAAGGCTGGACCTATATCTCCGCAAGATCGGTTTTGGAAAAGGACTTGTTGATAGCAATCTGTATGTCAAAACTGAGTTAAGCAAACAGCTGGTTGTCATTGTTTATGTTGATGACATAATCTTTGGTGGCAATGATGAGGAGATGTGCAGGAATTTTGCTGAAGAGATGAAGAAAGAATTTGAGATGTCGATGCTTGGAGAATTAAAGTTCTTCCTTGGTTTACAAGTTCAGCAGCTGAAACATGGCATCTTCATATCACAAATGAAGTACATTAAGGAAATGCTGAAACGGTTCAATATGGAAGACAGCAAGCCAGTGAGCACACCAATGTCAACGAACACGAAGCTTAGCAAAGATGATAAGGCCTCGTCCGTTGATCATACCACCTATCGCTCTATGATAGGAAGCTTGCTCTACTTGACTGCAACAAGACCAGATCTTCTGCAAGCAGTATGTATGGTTGCACGTTTTCAAGCAGCACCAATTGAAACGCACCTTACAGCAGTAAAAAGAATCTTTCGATATCTGAAAGGTACTATGGAGCTTGGTATCTGGTATCCCAAAGGCAAATCCTTCACTCTAGTTGCATATTCTGATGCCGATTGGGCTGGATGCGTAGATGATTGCAAGAGTACTAGCGGCGGCGCATTTTATCTTGGAGAAAGATTAGTTGCTTGGCATAGTAAGAAGCAAGACTCAGTATCCCTTTCGACAGCGGAAGCGGAATATATTGCAGCGGCAACTTGTTGTACGCAAGTGTTATGGATGCGGCAAATGCTCTCTGATCTAGGAGTTCCTACAACGGATCCTACGCCGATCCTATGTGACAACACGAGTGCAATTCATATATCTAAGAATCCTGTTCAGCACTCTAGAACAAAGCATGTAGCAATTCGTTATCATTTTCTTAAAGATAAAGTTGCTGATGGAGAGGTCAAGTTGGAATATGTTCCAACAACTGAGCAAGTGGCTGATATTTTCACGAAACCTCTGCCAAAGGAAGTCTTCGAGTATCTCCGGAAAAAGTTAGGAGTTACTCACTCTCCTAAACCGTAGGAGTTGTGCTTGAAAGGGGGAGCAATGCATTCATTGAATATCCTATTCGCTCCTCGGTTTGGTCCCTTTGGTCTTGTTGTCAAAGGGGGAGAGATGTCATGCTATGATAGCAAGGAGAGATGTTAGGCTATGAAAGCTAGGGGGAGATTGTTGACAGTGCATGGTTGTTATTTCAGAATTTCATAATTGGTTCCAAGTGCGTGTTGAAAAGAACTTGGAAGAGCTGCAAGCTGGAGTTGAAAGTGTTGAAGTTCCAATAGTGTTGCCAACAATTCCAAAGGGGGAGATTGTTGGAATTTGAGATGACTTGAAAGTCTTTTGAAGAATTTGAAGAATCAGTATCTCAAGTATTGATTTGAGTTGGAATTCTTGTCAACACATTGTCACAAACATGATGATAATAAGCTGGTGTTGATAGAGCTGAAAAGAAGAAACAGAATTGAAACAGTCAGGAATTAAGAATTCCTGATGCAGAGCACGCGGTCGACCGGGCTCTTCATGCGGTCGACCGAGCAAGAAGAAACCTGCAGAAAACAGTTTCAGGCACCTCTCAGTTATTTTCGTGACACAGTGTGTCTTCGGTCGACCGGGACCCCAGGATGTCGACCGAGCTCAAAAATTGTCTGTTTCCAGTCAGTGTCTTCGGTCGACCGAGCAAGGCATGATGTCGACCGAGCACGGGAACCAGAGTTGCGCAGAATTAGAAGTTTTGCACGAAAATTCAGCACAGTTATCTATTTCGTTTGAAACTCTTTCTAAACGAATTGTAGCCCGTTTTGAATACAATTAAGGGTTATTAAAACCTATATAAAGGCATGTATGGGTCGTTCTAAAGACACACCAGAAGAGAGAAAGAATAGAGAAGAGTTTTAGAGAGTTCTTGAGAGAAAGAAGAAGCTGCTGGTGCTGTGTTGCTGTGTTGCTGCATTATCAGACGTTTTCTACAGCAATTGTGGACGAGATTATGCTCTAGAAGATGGTGATTCGTCCATGAGTTAAGTGTCTCTCTGTTTATGCTTTAATTTCAATTTGTAAGGGATTGAGAGAGAGAGAATTGTAGAGGGGAAGGGCTGTAGACAGAGTTAATCTTTTATTCTGTTTTTACATCAAGTTGGTGCTTGATGTCTGGGGTTTGGTGATCCTATCTGTTGGTGCAGATAAATTGTAAAGGGAGTCGGTGCTTCCTAGATAGTTGGTGCTATCTGAAACTAAGGGTTGGTGCTCTTTGTCGTTGGTGCGACTAAATAAGATTCAGATCTGTCCCGGATTGGTGTTCGGACAGTCTTTGAACCGTGGACGTAGCCTTTCGGTGAACCACGTTAAATCTGGTGTCATTGTGTGATTTGACTTGTTTTGTTGTTGAATTGGACCTGTTTTTAGAAATCACTGATTCACCCCCCCCCCTCTCAGTGATCGCGGTATCCAACAGTTTTAGCATGTTTTATTGTCATTATTGTTTAGACTATTTATCCGGTTTTACGATGATTTCATCAAGTTTTATATATGTTCTTTGGTTTCATATTACTTGATTATTTGCTTGCCAGACCGTCGTGTCGGACCCTTGTTTGTTTGGTGCCAGATTCCGCTCTTTTTGCTTTTAGGTGTTTGATCAGAGGAGGCGGTGGGACCGCCGGTCTGACGTGAGAGGCTGCCCATTGATATCATCTAGATGTCAAGTTTGGCACCGGAGTTCGTATCAAATCTTTGAGGGTAGTATTTCTGTTAGTTGGATATATTTTTGTATGGCTTTATTAGCCTTTTTATTGGGTTTGTAATGAAGACACTTGTTAATTGTAATTTGAACATGTGGGAATTAATTAGTCTTGTTACTACCAGCTCAGTGTGCTCTGATATATGATTTATGCCAGTCTGCTTATATGATGGCTTTATGGAATTGGTTGCGTGCGACACGGAACCCGATGGCCACGGATTCCGGGTCGTAACACCATGTGTAGCTTCCGCGAAAATATACTCTGCTTTGATGGAATTTGATTATCCTCATTCACGCGGATCTTGGGAACTATAACAAAAAGTTTCAATTTATCCCAAAATTTCGCACTCCGGGATCGGATCACTGCAGGGCCCGGTTTCAGGGTGTGACAGTAGGCTTTGTGAATGAAAAAAAAAGGTTTATTAAATAATGGCACATTGGAAGCTTCAAACACTTTTTAGTTGGATATTGACCCACCCTGTTTGTAGAAAAATGAATGTTTATTCTACTCTTGGTATTAGGATTTAATCTACTAAGGCGGGAAGATTGTTTTGATTTGCTCTTCATATCTAATCTACTTTTGGTTTGCTCTTCATATCAAGCTTTAATCCATTTTATTGTGTTTCCGTCATGAGGGTAGATTATTTAATCACCCCATTTGTATGGAGTAGAAAAATGGAGGCTAATCAAGATCTTGGCTGAAGTTCTATCTGTGGTCCTTCTCATATGGATTTGATGGCCACTCAAAGTACATATTGGATGGTTTTAAGTTTTATGATCACTTGCTTTAGATTTATGTTATATTATACATAAACAATTTTTAAGCCCTTACAACAATTTCCTGTACAAATTTATTGTTGTCCATTATTCAGTTTTGTAGTTGGTAGCATGTGATGCTTCTAGCCAGTTTTTGTTTTTGTACTTAAGATGATTTGTAGAAGCTAGGTTTATTAACCTTATTTACTTAGTTTAACTTGATTAATGCATTAAACATGACATAGAAATGTTGTCTTTCCTCTTTTATTATTTAAATATATATATCTGCCTCATGTATTCTTTTTGTTGTAATTGTTAGTTAAGTGATTGAGTTTTTGATGTGGACAGAGGAGGAGCAGGATCAATGAGAAAATGAAAGCCTTGCAGAATCTCATTCCCAATTCGAATAAGGTTTTATGCTTTCAACTTATCTCAATAAGTTTTCCAATATTGTAAAACTGAAGAATTACGACCGAAACATGTTAATTTCGGCTCGAAAATGGCCCGCCGAGGGTCCGGAACGGGAAACGGAAGCGGAAAAATTCCGAAACTGGCACGGGCACTTCGCTCGTGGGTAGAGTAACTTGTAGGAACTGACAGTTCTCAAATAGGACTCCCGGTTAGAGAATTATGACTGAAACATGTTAATTTCCAACACTTCGGCTCGAAAACGGCCCGCCGGGGGTCCGAAATGGAAAACGACAGCGGAAAAATTTCGAAACCGGCACGGGCACTTTGCTCGTGGGTAGAGTAACTTGTAGGAACTGATGGTTCTCAAATAGGACTCCCGGTTAGAGAATTACGATCGAAACATGTTAATTTCCAACACTTAGCCTCGAAAATGGCCCGCCGGGGCTCCGGAACGGGAAACGGCAGCAGAAAATTTCCGAAATCGGCACGGGCACTTTGCTTGAGGGTAGAGTAACTTGTAGAAACTGACGGTTCTCAAATAAGACTCCCAGTTAGAGAATTACGACCGAAATATGTTAATTTCCAACACTTAGGCTCGAAAACGGCCCGCCGGGGGTCCGGAACGGGAAACGGCAGCGGGAAAATTTCTGGAACGGCCTGCCGGGGGTCCGGAACGGGAAACGGCAGCGAAAAAATTCTGAAACCAGCACGGGCACTTCGCTCGTGGGTAGAGTAACTTGTAGGAACTGACGGTTCTCAAATAGGACTCCCGGTTAGAGAATTACGACCGAAACATGTTAATTTCCAACACTTAGGCTCGAAAACGGCCCGCCGGGGATCCGGAACGGGAAACGGCAGAGGGAAAATTCTGAAACCGGCACGGGCACTTCACTCATGGGTAGAGTAACTTGTAGGAACAGACGGTTCTCAAATAGGACTCCCGGTTAGAGAATTAAGTACGAAGCATATGATTATTTAAGTATATTAAACAATGTATTAAACATGACATACAAATGTTGTCTTTCCTCTTTTATTATTTAAATATATATATCTGCCTCATTTATTCTTTTGGTTGTAGTTGTTAGTTAACTGATTGAGTTTTTGATGTGGACAGAGGAGGAGGATCAGGATCAATGAGAAAATGAAAGCCTTGCAGAATCTATTCCCAATTCGAATAAGGTTTTATGTTTTCAACTTATCTTAATAAGTTTTCCAATATTGTAAAACTGAAGAACACAAGCATGACAATTTCCAATCTGATCGGGCCCATTGAGCAATGTCCATATATAGCAAATCATCCTGTCAAGAGCTTATACTTCATGGTGGTAGGGGTCCCACAGGTAAAAATAAAGAGATGTAGTGTGTTGGGGCATTGGGTTGTGGTATTGAAGTGCTATGGTCGAATGGTGTATGACTGATGACGTAGTGGTGAATGACTTTGTATTGTGTTGGGATTGGGCTGTTTATATGAAGTGTTTTTTTTGTCATATACAGGTACTTAGCAGGTTGTAAAAAATAATTAAATGTCACCCGTACAGGGAGACTATGCCAAAATTTCGACAAATCTTTTACATCCGAAATTTCGCTCGAGGGTAGAGTGACTTGTAGGAACTGACGGTTCGCAAATAGGACTCCCGGTTAGAGAATTACGTGCGAAACATAGGATTTTCCAATACTTAGGCTCGAAAATGGCCTGCCGGGGGTCCGGAACGGGAAACAGCCACGGGAAAACTCCGAAATCGGCATGAGTACTTCGCTCGAGGGTAGAGTGACTTGTAGGAACTGACGGTTCGCAAATAGGACTCCCAGTTAGAGAATTACGACTGAAACATATGATTTTCCAACACTTAGGCTCGAAAACGGCCCGTCGGGGGTCCGGAACAGGAAACGGCCGCGGGAAAATTCAGAAATCGGCATGAGCACTTCGCTCGAGGGTAGAGTGACTTGTAGGAATTGACGGTTTGCAAATCAGCACAGGTACCTTGTTCAATGCCTAAGTAACTTGTTGGAATTGACGGTTAGTGAATCGGACTTCTAGTTAACAAATTAGACGCAAAAGCCGTCTGATTATCAACATTTTGGCTGGAAAAAAGTTCGCAGAAAAACTTAGGAAAAGTTATATATATACATGTTTATTTTTAATTTATAATTTAATTCATTATAAAGATTTTAATGCTGTTTTTCTCATTGCAGATTGATGAACACATTGGGGTCGGTTGCAGAAGTGTTGGGGTGTTGGACTTCTTTTCGGTTTATTTATATATATATCAATGTATATTGGACATTGATATGAGACTGTATCATTATTGATTGTTATATTTGTTTAATGAGATTAATGATTTAATAAAAAATGGAGATGGTTGTCTGTTCATTTAGTAACTTTTGTTTCATTGCATATTTTATATTAAATATAGGTAGATGAATAGGTACTGTATAAACAGGCTTACAGGAAAATAATAATGAAAAAATAAATATAATATTAAAAAAAGACCTTTACCGATGCTTTATTTCGTCGGCAAAAGTAAAAATAAAAATTAAAAAAAAATGAAATTCTTTTGCCGACGAAACAAAACGTCAGCAAAAGTAAAAATAAAAAAAAGAAATTCATTTGCCGACGAAAAAAAAATGTCGGCAAAAGTATAAATAAAAATTTAAAAAAAAATAAAATTCTTTTGCCGACGAAATAAAACATCGGCAAAAGTAAAAATTAAAATTAAAAAAAAATGAAATTCTTCTGTCGATAAAAAAAAACATCGGCAAAAGTAAAAATAAAAAAAAAATCAAAATTCTTTTGCCGACGAAAAAAAAACGTCGGCAAAAGCAAAAATAAAAATTAAAAAAAAATAAATTCTTTTGCCGACAAAAAAAAACTTCGGCAAAAGTAAAAATAAAAAAAATGAAATTCTTTTGTCGACGAAAAAAAAAACGTCGGCAAAAGTAAAAATAAAAATTAAAAAAAATGAAATTCTTTTGCCGACGCAAAAAAACGTCGGCAAAAGTCAAATAATCGTCGGTAAAAATATAATTTTGGCCGACGAAAAATAATTTCGTCAAGAAAATATTTTGCTGACGGAGTTTTACCGACATCTTGGTGACGAAAAAATATCCGTCGGTAAATAGTTTTACCGACGAAAACCTAACTTTTGGCGACGAAAATTTTCGTCGCCAAAAGTTCAGATTCTTGTAGTGAATTACAATCACAAATTTCTACAAAAAAAAAATTACAACCACATATACTTTTCAAAGGCTTAGTATTAACCTTTACAACTACTTATGCGTTTCTAAGGCTTAGCGATAACCTTTACAAAAAGATGTTTTTATCTCTCAATTCAATGCCTAAGAATGCACTAAGAGAGATGCAATTGAGTACATATTGATGCCTCTTGACATAGGCTGATATTAAAAGTGAAAACTCAATCTAAGACATATGCATGATGAATGCAAAGATTTATAAAAGATGCATATGCTTGAGGCCTTCTATCTCTTTTTGAAATTGAATGCTCATAAATGATGTAAAGGTGAAAACCATAAATGAGAGATAGAGAGGTTAAATGATGCACACATGTTTTGAAATGATGAAAAAACTGATTTTAAAAAACTCAACCCAATTCTAACATGTTTGTTCAAAACATAAATTTAATAACATGTGTAAATCTATTCAAATGTTGAAGTCAAATCATTAATCATGTTTAAAATCAAAGCATGTTAAGAAACCAACATTTGAAAAAGTTAAGTGAACAATAAATGATATCATTTAATGAAAAAAAAGTTTTAAAGACAAGCATGAATTAATTTTGAGATAAAGGAAGCAAACCCATTTGAAGAATCAAAGGTTAAAATCATAGATTTGTCCTCTTAGCCTTCCTCTAGCCTAGCATGAATGCCCCACCTTCCTTGTCCTCAAAAGTGTTGGCTCAAGTCCTAAGGAATGGCTCGAATTTATAGCAAAAGGGTCTCCAATGACTCTCTTGGCGGCTAGCCAACCTCCAACGGTCATATTTTTGAAATATTCTAACAGTCGGTTAGCAGGCGGCTAGCCGACTGGAGACCGCCCATTGGTCGGTCAGCCGACTTCTGGGTTTTTTTTCAATTATTTGAAACTGATTTTTCTAAGAGGGAATTTCGGCCATGAAAAACTTGACTTGAATAGAGACCAACATGTTTAAAATAGAGTTTCAAAATGTGATACAAAACATGTTTATGCACGAATTTCAAAAATTCATAAAACTTTTGAAACTAAATTGAAAAGATTAAATCATTCATAACGATCAACTCTTAACTTACATGATGCCAAACATGAAAACTTAAATAAAAATGCATGAAGATTCCAAGATTAAAAAGTATGAGTGCATGAGAGATCAAGTTATGATTAAAATGAATGCATCCAATCAAATTGCAATAAATGAAAACCCTAACAATCTCCCCCTTTGTAATTTGATGGCAACTGTTGAGTTCTCTCTTTCTTTCTATGAAGCTTGGACATCTTCTTCTTTGGTCCTTAGGCCAGGAGCTTTGGATATTAAGGAGCTTTGGATTTTCCTTGTGTGAGCATTGACTCGAAAATTCTAAGGCTTTGCTTTCCCCCCTCAACATAAGCATCTCTTGACAAATGTATCAATAAAGCTTTCCTCCCCTTAAGTTAGACAGTCCTTAAATCTTCTCCCCCTCAACCAAAGTCAGGAATGACATGCCACTTTTCTATTTCTCTCCCCCTTTGACATCTAATTGCAAAGGAGCCTACCCATGAATAGTGAAACATAAAACATTGATCAATCATAAAATACCGCAAGTGCACGGCTGCTTAGACAAAACAGTGGCAAGAACGGGTCGATCCCACAGGGAGCTAATTAAAAAAACTTTTAGATTAAGAAAATTAATTAACTAATAATTAAGAAAAGTTTTGAGTATTTAGAAATAAAAATAAGCAACTAATTTATAAATATAAAATCTACCAATTAACGAAAGTGATTAGAGCATAGAAATCAAATAAGCATCCACAAATTATTTATCAAGTAACCCTAATTTATTCCAATTTTTACTTCAAATCAAAGACAAATCAATGTTTTTATATTGAAAAATCTAACTTTTAAAATCCATTTTTAATCATAAAAATTCAAAACTCAAGACATTGGGTGGATATATATATATATATAAGTAGGACATTGGGTTGGGTTTAGTGCAGTAGGATGGTCTAGTGGAGCTGATGGTGGTACTGCCAGTGATGAGGTATTGATGGGTGACACGACACTAATGGGTGGGGCAGATGGCTGGGCATTAGGCTGGTGAGGTGGAGTGAAAATTGAGGTGGGTACATAGTATGAGTGGGTCAGATAATTTCTGTTGATTGGGTGAAGCGGGCAGTGCATATGTATAGTTTGGTGTAGAAAACGAAAAAATATACTCATCAAAGGTTACATGGCGAGAGGTGATAAAGCCTCCAATTTGAAGATTAACAGCAATACCCATGGTGTGATGCACTGTAATGCAAAAAAACCACATTTGGCCGATCTATATTGTAACTTATGTTTATGAGGCTTTTACTGGAAAATACCCAGTATTTGTCCGTTGCACTTAGTAGTGCCTCGAAATATTTTCACTATGTGAGCATTCCTCCCGCCACTTTTTATTTTAATTTTTTTAGTATTTTTTAGAGTGACGATAGCGTCGTTTGAAGATGAAATTAAGTGACGCTATCGTCACTCGTCGTTATATAAACCGACCTTCGAAACCCTCTTTTTCTCATCTGTTGCCCCTCGTCTGTTCCTCATCCAAGTACACGATGAAAGGTCTTGAGGTGAATCCCCCAACTTCTACAAATCTCCCTCTGTTCTTCCCTCTAATGGCATCTTCGACGCTCCTCAAACACTCCTATCGCTACCATGGTCAAACCCGCTTTCATGGAGAAGAGATCGAAGCCGAAAGGTGATCGGACGACCCTAATCATCCCAGCGGATTTCATCGCAGAGGATTTGAAGAAGACGGCATCTAGGGGTTCCAATTTGTCGGGATGAGTCCGCTACTTCAAACGTTTCTCAAGTGATAATAGCCTGATATTGCCAAACCCTCTTCTAAATCGTGTCACATGGAGATTGGAATTCCAATGGGAGTTTGTCTTGGAAAATCCAACGCCCTTTTTTTCTTTATATAAAGTCCAAATAACAAGCACCAGATTTACAAGAACAATATCTCTTCTGAATTTGAGATAGTGCATAATGTTATTTCCCATTAGATTTTTTAAGATCTGGTCATGGTGGTTGGACGGAAGCAATCAGAGGGATGATATTGCAAAATGGCTCCTCACACTTTCCATAGCTCTTCTCATGCTCGCTTGGTGCCCATGGTTGCTCGCCAAACCAAAGAGAAAGGGCTGAGAAGAGAGAGGGAGTTGTTGAGCCTGAACAAGGAGCAGGAAGATGATGAAAAAAGCCGAAGAGTGATGCTAGCATCACTAATTTTCACACTGAGCGACGCTAGCGTCACTTGTTTTATATTGGAAAAAAAAACCAAACGGGGTCTAACGGACCCCATTTGTGTGGTGCGATTTCCGAGGTACTACTAAGAGCAACATCCAAATACTGGGTATTTTCCAGTAAAAACCTCTATGTTTATTGTAGGGCTTGAGATAAGGGTAACATAGACACCCAAAGGTTCTCAATATTGTGTAATCTGGAAGGCGACGTAATAAGACTTGAAAAGGACTCTTGTTTTGAGTGTTTGGTGATGGCAGCCTATTGATTAAAAAAAATGGCAGTTTGAAAAGCTTCATCCTAGTAACTTGACGGTACTGATGAATGGGCCATAAGAGTGAGCCATGTTTCAACTACATGGCAATTTTTTCGTTCCGCAGTTCTATTTAATTTGTTCGAGCGTGGACATGACACCCGATGTATAATTCCATTAGCCTCAAGAGTAGGTTTCAAAGAGAAATATTACGTGCCTCCATCTATTTGAAGATTTTTTATTTTACAAGCAAACGGATTTTCTACTTAAATCTTGAATTTAAAAAAATTAGCATTGTGTGCATCGAATTTCTGAACCAGTGGATATAACCATGAAAACTTGCCAAAATCATCAATAAAGTGAATATAAAACCGATGTCCAAGATGAGATGTCACAGCGGCTACTCCCATAAGTCAGAATGCACAAGCTCCAAAGGTATAGCAGAAATAAAACTTGACATACTGAGAGGTAATTTATGGCTTTTTTCAAGTTGACAAGAAGAAGAAATAGAGGAGGACTTATTTTGTTGAGAATTTTACTGGAAAATACCCAGTAAATAGATGTTGCACTTGGTAGTGCCTCAGAAATCGTACTGCACAAACGGAGTCCGTTAGACCCCGTTTGGATTTTTTTTCAAATATGAAACGAGTGACACTAGCGTCGCTCAGTGTGAAAATTAGTGACGCTAGCGTCACTCTACGGCTTTTTTATACCTCCACCTTCATCATCTTCCTGCTCCTTGTTTTGGCTCAACAACTCCCTCTCGCTTCTCAGCCCTTTCTCTTTGGTTTGGCAAGCAATCATGGGCACCAAGCGAGCATGGGATCATAAATATCTTATCTTCTTCATTGGGCAAGGAACCAAAACCCAACCCCTCCTCCTCTTTCTCCTTTTCTTCTTCATCCACGAAATGGGGATACAAAAAATGGAGTCAGAACTCTAGTTTGAGTTGGGTTTCGTGGTGCTCACAAATAGGTTTATAATTTCCTTGTGAATAGTTGAATCCCACTGTTTGTTCAAGTTCATGGAGAATCACATATTTGTAGGAAGAAAGAGAAAGAAAGAAAAATAAAAGAGGGGAAGAAGAAATTGGGGGCCTGCAAGTGGGAAGGTAGGGCATTGAGAGGGAGGAGAATAAGAAAGAAAGAAAGAAAAAGAAAAGAAGGGAAGAAGAAGAACTGGGTATTAACATATTTCCACATTCCCACCTTCTTCTTCTCCTTTTTTCCCTTTGATTTCTATCTTTCTCTTCTTCCTCCTCCTCTTTCTTTTCCACCTCCCTCTACTTTCTTTTTCTTCTTCTTCTTTTTTATTCCTCTCTGTGAAAACCTGCAAGATACCATTGATGCGGGCAATTAGAGATGAGAAAATGGGGGTTTCGAAGGTGAGTTTATAAAACGAGTCGCTCCCCAGTCTAAGACGAGTGACGCTAGTGTCACTCGTCTCAAAGTTAAAAAAAAAATCAGACGAAGGAACTATTTCGTGCGGCCCCAACTACGAGAAACCATTTCGTGCAACGGACATTTATAGGAAATTTTTCGGTAAAATCCTCTCTTTTGTTTCACAAAAGGCAATTTATTTTTAGAAATAATATAACGTACTATACGTTCTGTAGGATGTCCAAGCCTGTTATGCCATTGTTCAAGGGATGCCTTTTCACCAATAAAGGCTTGTTTGGTTGTGATCGTTGTTGGCAGAATGTAGACCTCGTCCTTAGTTCTACCCTGCAGAAGAATCTGCCCCGTGGCCTAGTCCTTGATAAAAAAATCATGCACATGAAATTCACAATAAACATTGTTATCCTTTGTCAGTTGAGATATAGATAATAAATTTTTTGTGATGTTAGGCACATGAAGAATATCTTTCCAATTTAAAGTAGAATATGAAGGAGTTTTGATAAAGGATGCACCAATATTGGCAATGTGCAAACCTGATCCAATTTCAACTTGCACTTGATCGTTGCCTTGATATTCAGAATAAAGAGATAAGTTACCAAGGTCTGCAGTGATGTGGTTCGTAACTCCAGAATCAGGGTACCAAGCTGGGTCAAAGGGGGCGATCTAACTTGATCCATGAGAGGCGACGAGTGTAACGCCCTAATTCTAAATACCGAGATAACCCTCAAGGTACCGAAGTTGGGACGCTACTTCCCAAAAAATTTGAGAACTTCTAAGATCGTAGGTCCGCAGTGAGGTCCAATTTAAAACTTTTTGAATAATGTATTATCAATGGTTAATATTGCGGAAGCATGTAAAAGATAGCGGAAGCAAATGTACAATATCGGAAGCAATGTAAGGTATCATATAAAGAAAAGCAAATGTAGCAGGGCTAAAGTCCAGCCTAAAATATCAAAATGTAATATCAAATGTCTTAAACATATCTAACTACCTCCTGCTCACAACAAAGTCACTCAAAACCTAGAAAAGATAAACTCTCAGACCCCCTGTACAGGCACTCCATCATGCAGCTCGACCTCCTAGTCAGCTGGTCCCCAACTGTAGTCATCAACTACGGGCACCTCGACTAGTGCAAGTACATCGTCCTCGTAGTCGGGGTCAAAACCTAAACACCAAGAATGGGTCAGATCCAAAGATCTGGCAAGGCATAGTATACAAGTAATATAGGATGTATGCATCAAAAGAGTAGAGACAATCAGATAGTTAAAGAGAACAATTGATGGTACATAAACTAGGCAGTTGAGCATAATAATGATCAGAATCAAGATAATGAAGTAATCTATTCTAACAAACATCAAAGTGGCACATTCACACAAGCAGAATACCGCGGAGTATTATGCCGCGATCCTCCCATACTGAACACAGTCGCGGTAGGGAAACCTCACCAGTGCAAGGGAATGACGAGCCCCGCAAATAACACTCATGCCTTACCACACTCATCACTCAGAAGACCAGACCCGGTATCATACCGTCTTTCTAAAATATAGCTCATCATGATAGCCTACTCATCACTCAACACTCATAGTAGCTCCTACCAATGATGATCAGTCAATATGCTAATCTTAGAACAACTGAGTGAATGTTCATGCCGATTCAAGGAAACAATAAAGGTCTGTATCTGTCTAGGCTTTGCCTTGCGTGAACAAGAACCTAACAAAATCCCTAAGAGGTCCAAGTATCAGTTCAATCCATGGAACACAGTCCAAGTCCAAGTCTAATCATTGGATTCATACCAAGGCCCACCAAATACACGGCCTAGTCGAAACAGTCCAAATGAAGCAACGAGTCCATTTCCAATAATAATCAGTCAATTCTCATCCATGATGAGTTACAAGTCCAATACAATTCTTCTACCAAAAAAAAAAAGTCCAATACAATTCAACCTCTCCATCCTAGGGTATCAAACATCCCAACTTAGGCCATATAAGGGCATGCCTAGCTACAGATACGGGTCAATGTTCACCCAATCACATCACCAGGTCACCTCTAAGTAATCCTAAGTTAATGTCATCTATTTCCATTTAATTAACAGTTATAAGCAACAGTAAGGACAAAAAAGTGACAGTAATTGATAAGTGAAATAAATCTCCAAGTAAGAGAATCAACGGGAATATCACAAAGTTCAACCTAAGTATTGGTCCACATCCAGGTCCAGATCCATCTCAGGTAATTTGATCTCTAAATGAAGTCTCAGATGCCAATGGACATTGTGTTTGGTGCTCCAGAAGTCACAGGCATCTTCGACGATGTTCAAGGATCGAACCATCGTCAAATCCATAACCAAGACCCTACTTGGTGGTCCCCACGAGTCAAGGTTGAGCCACACCACTGACTCGTGCTTGGCATATCAATAAAAGTTCATTTGGATGGTTAATGGGCCCCACAAGCAATCGCAACCTCAGAAAAGTGAAAGGTGGAAAATCACTAAATTCAGTGTCTTCGGTCGACCTGGCACAGGGCTCGGTCGACCGAGTACACTGAACTATAAGGATGTTGACTCCCAGGTCGACCCACTGCGTGGTGTGCTCGGTCGACCTCTTGGCTTGGTCGGTCGACCGAGTACTCTGAAAAATGGGGTTCAGGGACCTGGCAGGCATGTCTTGATCTCAGGAAATTCTCGTGCGTCTGGTCGACCTCCTGGCCTGGGCGGTCGATTGCATACACAAAAAATCCTGGCAAAATGGATGTCCCAGCTCTCAGTAGTTTTTCTGAAAATCCTGTGTTATCGGTCGACCGAGAGCAGGGTTCGAACGACCGAGAACTTGGAGATTCTGTGTCTGAGGGAGAAGTCCAGGTCCTAGTTAAATCCTGCAGATCCTGTGTTGGTCGACCGAAAACGCAAGACTGAGAAATCTCAAGAACTTTAACTGAGATTTGTTTTTCTCAAGTTTTTTAGTGTGCTTGGTCGAGCCGACTGTAAGTCGGTCGACGAGTACACAGGACCTGCAACAACTTCAGATTTCTGGATTTCATCTTTTTCAATCTATTTTCTAACCAAAACCCATCCAGTCTCGTCTAATCATAATAGGAACTTCACAAGACATAAAAAGCACTTCATTGTTCTTCCAATCATCCACACATGGGCCATTGATCTTCCAAATGAGATTAACCCATCCATCAATTGCCTAAATCCATCAAAACTAAGCTCAAAGGTAGATCTAGCATACATACATCAATTGAATTGCAATTTCAGAATCAAAATAAAAGGAAACATGCATTCTATGCTAAGTAAGTATATTGTACTTGCCTCAATCCAATAGCAATGAAAATAGATAGAGAAAGAGAGATCCAACGCTCCAAAAATCAAATCACAGCTCCTATTGCTTTCCAATCACACAAATCAGCCCAAAACTCAAATCTAAGAAGATCTCTAACATCTAAACCCAAATCCACAAGAGAATTGCTATAAGAAACGGAAATCTAGAGAGAGAAAGAGAGATTTCTAGGGAAATTGAACTAGAAGTAGAATAGTACCTTGATTAGAAGAGGGAGAAGTAACAAGACTGAGAGAGATCCTTGTAATAAGTTGCCACTGAGATTGTTGTAGATGATAGTCTTTTTCTTCTTGGAGTTCTAGATCTATGGTTCTAAAGAGAGAAAGAGAGGGAGATGGTAGAATTAGAGGGAAATTGAGAGAGAGTTGGAGGGAAATGAGGGAAGAAGAGAGAAAAAAGAAGGAAATATGAGTTGAGAAAGTAACATACGTATGAGATGGGGGTTTTAGTTATATAGGTTATGTTTGGTGGCTAATGACCAAAGGGTCCTTTTAGTTTGAATAGAAATGGGAATAGGGCCATGGGTAGTTTGGTCTTTGGGTAGGAATTCTAGAAGCTTTTCAAATGGAGACACCCCCCCCCCCCCCCCCCCCAATAGTAATTTCTAATTCCTTACTAGGACCTCTAACCAACTAACTAACTCTAGAATTATAAAACACACCCTAAGAACTTATAAATTACACTACAAGGCTAATTAAACTAAACTTAGGAAAAATATCTATTTACCCCTTCTAATCCCTATTAATTAGTATAATTAGATACTATAGGATAGGATTATAGTATTCAAATTCAAATTGAGGGTCCACAAGGGGTAGGGCCTCACATCACTCCTTCCTTTAAAACATTTGGTCCCCAAATGCAAAAACAAAGTAAGAACATACATTCGGTGGAAGATGTGGATAGTCTTGCAACACCTGGTCACATAGCTCCCAAGTAGCCTCTACTGGAGTGTGATGCTCCCACTGAACCTTCACCCACTGAATAGTTCGGTTCCGGAGCACTTGCTCTTTGGTGTCGATGACAGTAATTGGCCTGGCGATGTATAAAGCGTCGGGCTGAATGTCGAGCGGTTGGTGGTGCAGAATGTGAGTAGGGTCCTCCACGTACTTCTTCGGCATAGAGACGTGAAAGACATCGTTCACTCCTGACAACTCAGATGGTAGCTAAAGCTTGTAGGCGACGTCTCCGATCCTAACCTTGATCTCAAACGGTCCGACGTACCTCTGTGCTAGCTTACCCTTCTCACCAAATTTGATGGTACCTTTGGCTGGGAAAACCTTCAAGAACACCTTGTCTCCCTTTTGAAACTCAAGAGGTCTGCGCCGGTTGTCTGCATAGCTCTTCTGTCGGCTGTGGCTGATCTTCAGGTTCTCAACTATTTGTCTGATTTTCTCGCTGGTGTCACTGACAATAGACGGTCCATGAAAACTTCTGACACCAACTTCCTCCCAACAAACTGGGATCTTGCATCTCCTGCCATACAAAGCTTCGAACGGTGTCATCTTGACGTTCGAATGGTAGCTATTGTTGTAGGCAAACTTGCAAAACGGTAGATAATCCTCCCAGTTCTCCTTGTAGTCCAAGACAATGGCCTTGAACCTGACTGGTTGGACTGGTTTCACCTAGAACTAGAACCAAAACACGGCCCAAAAGGAGGATTATGTTGTGGTCCTCTCCCACGGCCTTGGCCTTGTTGTCCTCGCCCATGGCCACGAGGATGTCCACGACCTCTACCGCATTGGGCAACATTCACAACTGGTTGGGGGGCTTCAAGATGCGAGAAGTTCATCCATATCAATTAGTTCAGTGCGAGTGGTGATCAGAGACATCACCAAAGCATCATATTCAGGGCCCGAACCTCCCAGAAGATTAACTAGGATCTCATCATCAGGAATACTATGACCAGCAGTAGCAAGGTGATCGGTTATAATCTTCACTTTTTGTAGATAATCAGTGATTGAAAGGGTGCCTTTTTTTACTGTTTGAAGTTGCAACCTCTGTTGCAACAGGCGGGCTCTTGATTGAGATGAGAAGTGCTTCTTGAGTGTAGTCAAAACATCCATGTAAATTAGTGAGAACTTATTGACAACGTCTACTAAGTTGTCCTCATCAGCATTTAATGGTGGCATTCGCATTACCCAAACTTAGATTAATGATGACCAAGTACTTACTCGTGTTGCATAGTTGTGATTTACCATCTCTATTCCTATTTGATTTAGTATGGAACAAGATCATCAATCCTAGGCTTTTCTGCTTTAGCTGGCGTCTTCTTCTCTGGAAAACTCCTACAGACTATTGGGTAATGCAAATAGGTTACTCCATGGCTTCTAGATGCTACACCTGCCACAGCTATAGTGAATCAGGCATTCATCTCTTATTCTCATGTTCCTTAGCTCAACAGCTATGGCTTTGGCTCCTCAGCCAAGCAAGCAATCACCTTGGCCCTCCTGTCTCTGCCACTTCTGTCTAGACAGCTTTAACTAAGTGTGCTGATGGCCTTGGAAGAAAATATGCAGCTGCAATCTTCTTCCAAGCCATCAATACTCTCTGGTTCTTACGAAATGACGCCAAGCACCGCGGCAAAATGCCTTCCCTGAAGTCGGCTCAGATGGTATTCCATGACAGGTGTAGTGGAATGTTCCGCTCCTCTTCAAGTTTGGTTATTCCCTCGCATCCAATTCTGAGAGCCTTTGGATGGGGTGATTAATAGGTGCTCTCTGCACCTTCCATGGAGGCCCTTGTTGATCCTAGTTTTCCTTTTTGTCTGGTGTCGTTTAGCAAAGAAGCGCCCTCTTTTGTCTCTCTCATTGCAGTTTGAGCCCTTTTAGTGCCTTCGGAATCAGTTTTCTGGCTGCTTGGCGTAGAGGAGTTCAGCTGGTGCAGTGGAGCCCTCCTTTATCCCTGTCTGTCGGTCTTATCAGTTCAGCAGCTTCGGTGTTCTGCTCCTAGTAGTTTGGCTTGGCTGGTTGTGCAGGGCTCTCTTTGTAGTGTAACAGAGTACATCAGGTGCAGTGGAGTTCTCCTTTTATCCATGTCAGTTGGTTTCTGGTTCAGCAACATCTGTGTTTGCTCCTTCCTGTTGGTTTGGTGGGTTTGGTTGGTTTTGCAGGGCTCCATTTGTAGCTAAATCTTGGATGCTGGTTTTTGGCCTCTGCTGGGCTTGCTTTATCTTTGGGCTTTGCTCCCTTTATGTCTGTTCTAGGATGGCTTTTGCTCCCTCCCTGTTTTGGTGAGTTAAGCTCCTTCTTTTGCTTCTTATTTTTGGATGTATTTTTTCTTCTCTTGTCCTAGGGGCTCATGCCCTTTTTTTTTTCCTCAATACAATCTTACCAATTATAAAAAAATTCCTATTTGATTAATATGTTTCAATTAATTTTATTTAGGTTGATGACTTGGTTAAATTCTACTTACATATAGGTTTCTTACACTTGGGAATGTGCCCATCTTGATATGCTTGATGCAATGAAGGCCAGGTCAAACATGGAATCAACTATGATACATGAGTGGATCGATGCCATTAATGACATAGCCCTGTTGAGTCTATTTCATCATGGGTGGGTTGTCAATTCTTCCTAGTAAGCTTTTCCTCGATTACTGAAAAGGTTCTCTTTGTTTGCATTAGAATACATAGGAATTGTATAAATAGTGTGGTTAAAAATGAAGATTAAAGGTGAATCTTCAAAATAGAATCAAAAGAAGATGTTTTTTTATGCTCATTTTTTAAAATTCACATTTAATTTTCATTTTTAAATTCCCTATGTATTCAATTTCTATGTATTTTAATTCAAACAAAATGGTCCAAAATATTTCTCAAATTAACAAAAATGGATTCAGAGAGAATGCCCGTTCAGCTAGAATTCTTTCAAAATGTGACTCGGGCAGGTTGGAGTGGTCATAGGCTCGACTCAATCCAACTTTATGTAGATAATTCCAAACCCAAACTTTAACCAGACTCGTGTAAAACCCAACCATAATAAAAACCAAACCCACTCTAGTGTTGCATCCACATTCACTAGAAGCTAAGGTAAATTGTAGCAAACAAATAAGAGAATGATCCATATTACACAAGCGAACGTAGAAAAGGAAGAACAACACTCAAACAAACACAGAAAGACAAACCGAAGATAAGATGGCACCCGCTTATTTGCTTGTGATGAAATCGACCACTAAATTCTCTTTGAAATCGAGGAGAGCAGCCAGCCCCTTTATGTAATTATTAGCGGGTAGGTTACACTTTTTCCGGAAGCATAGATGAGATTAGAGATGTTCTGGTTCTGAGATGCTGAACATGTTACTAATTCTTGCCGCTGCAACTGTACGTGACTCTTTTCACCATGGGGCGATGGCAATCGACACAAACCATTTTCTCCTGAATTATGTCACTGGTGCTGGCAATGTGAATGTTATAATTGCCGTGTGTCTTCCCTTCCACATCGACTTGGGATATCAGCTCACGGTGTTTGGTTAAGTAATTTTCAAAAGTGAGTTTAATCCCATCGGTTTGCATCATATCTAAGCACTTCATGGTCGTCTTTCCATTCGAAGCAACAATGTCTTCTGATCCTTGGCCTATAACTGTCCATCCCTCTTGACTGCCACTACAGCCGAGCAACATCATCACATCTTTAAATGTTTTGTCTTCGTCAGTAGACGTACCAGATTTCATCTTGGAATACAATATGCTATCCAAGCGGGCCCAGAATAGCCTTTTCTTGTGATCGTCCCACCTCCTGCAGCACGATTCCTCATCCTTGCATGAATCCCTGTGCTGCTTTCCAACATATATCAGCTTGATCCCTTCTCCTTCCACTTCCATTGCAGATATGAATTTGTTAATCCAATCCAAGTCGTCATTCTCAAAGAGGCAAGCTAATTTTCCTTCTTTTAACTGTTAGAAATGACAAGGAAGATTGTTAGCACAAGGGAATTATAAAAATTCCTCATCTACATCCCAACAAAAAAGGAAAGAATTTTGCACCTGTGAAGATAATTTGTATATAACTTTGTCAGTTTAAAAAAAATTGATTTAAGAATATAAAGCCTTACCCAGTACTGTTCATCACAGCTGGCAACTCCATCAATCAAAAACCCAAGGTTCCATTTTGAGTTTCTCCAAAGAGTTTCCTCTCTGTTAGCAAAGAAAGGGTAGGCCGCGTTTCCCCATATCATGATCATGTGGTATGCATTTGGGTTGACGACCTTTCCATGGGCATTGAACACTACCATCACTGGCTTCTTCTCAAAGTGCCAATCCTTTTTGATGTAATGAATGACATAAGGCTGAAGTGTTACAGAATAATGTAGTGAGCGCCATTTCATCAATCGTGTCTTTTCTTCTATGACATCTTTCTTTGTGTCTGGCATGTCGACAATTGGGAACCAAACTACTTCATATGGCCTTACTGGCGTTGAAACACGACGTACAATTTCATTGATCTCTTCGTCCAAGATGTCAAGGTTCGAAATGAACAGGATCACTCTCTTGCTCTTAAGTACCTTCAAGCTCTCCTGTTTCATTTATTTAAAAAAAAAAAATGACTTACTATTAGCAAATTCAAGTCAACTGTATTGGAAATAGCAAGAGTATGGGTATGAAAATTAGCAAAGTGACGTGTATGATATTAACAAATAGTAGGAATTTTCAATATATAATCGACATACTTGCTTAATAATGTACTTCTTGGACACGTGAGGTGAGGACTGATTTATGATTCAGTGTATTTTTAAGAAGGCTTCTCAACTCCATATTTGTATATATTTGTGTCAGATTAACCAAGTTCCAATGGGGTAAGGACTATTATTTTAGCTTACCAAGCAATGAAATGAAAATATTTTGTGAGAAGTTAAACGCGTACCTTTTTGCTGGTGACACCATTGAAGAGAGGCTTATCATCCTGTGTCTGAATCAACTCGGTGAAAATCTTCTCGTTGTCAGTTTTGTGGGTACTTTTTTCTATTAGATTTTTAATCTTAATGTAACCCTCCTCGTTTTTCTTCACCACTGCTCCAATAGGTCAAAATTCATCAGCCTATCATCAATCATGAAAACCTATATTTGTGCATGGTATGATTCAAACATTCTCCCATTACAATGACCTTTGGGTGGTAGGATCCACACGATGTATATTCTTGATGTAGAAGATTATGAGTAAACAGAATAGGTTTCTGTGATATAACTGTTGATTTACTGGTATTTGTACAAAGTAGTCTACGGTTATGGCATGTATTATACTAACCTCTTTCTTTAATGAAGACAGTCATTGTGTGTCTAAGGTCCTCATGGATGGCCTCAAGTGCTTGAGTTAGTTCAAACAATTTCTTCTGCGCTTCTGTATTCGAGACAATGTACCTGTAATCAATTCAGCTGAGAAACATCAAGAGCATATAACGCAAAATGGTCATTATTTATGTCAAAAACTACCTATTTATTGACTACCCAAAGGACATCATATAAGAATTTTAGGTATACACCAGTATTTGGGCCCAATTGAATAGAAACTCTGCCAATCCAAGTTCTAATCAAGCTGCCCAAATGGGCTAAAAATTAAATTTTGTATTTGGCTTTAGCCAAGTGTTTTAGCCCAAAAAGATGAGCCAGAAATAACAATAGCCTCATTTGCCGACTAAAATATCTTGCCTAGCCTGAGCCATCTTTGGGTCTGATTAACCCCAGGATCTCGATCTAGGTCCGCACTTGAGTGAACCATCAGGTGGGGTCTGGTCATCAGCCAATTACATCTTGAAATTTGAACATGACCCAAATTCAAACTATTTGCATCCTTAACTATCACACACGTTGGAAAAGGCAAGCTTGGGTTGTCGTGAACTTACTGAAGGTTCACAAGGGCGATGCTTTGTGAGGAACAAGCAACAATGCCTTTGACAGCCCAGTAAACAGCGGTTGAAATTTGATTCTCGGAGAGAAAGGAGTTTTGTCGTGTGAATTCGGCTCGATGATGCTCATGGTCACGCGCATTATGACCCCCAGGAGACCACTGATAAGTGTTTCTTGTCTGCTGATAAAAGTTTCTTGCTCGCAGATTTCAAGCAAAAGCTTAAGTTGGTCCACATATTTGGTGAGTGGATTGGTGGCATCTACCTTCCATAGAAGGCAAAGCTCCCCGTAGTTTATGGCGAAAGCTAAGAGGGCTATGACCAGCTTATTTTTCCATGAATATTTCACTAGTTTGTCGAACACTGCTTGTGTTATGGACTTCATACCTCCCCCGCCAGAGCAATTGCATGATAACTGGAAACATGCATCTGGTGTCAATGTAGCTTAGATACCTAGTAATTTGAAAGATAACAAGTAAATCTGAAACTAGCTACCTCACATCCAATTCCAAGGATGGTGAATGCAAGTTCTTCAGTTATCACTTGCTGCTGGCTCTTGTCCTCCGAGACCTTTGAATCCATCTTTAGATCCTACATCAAAACAAAATCCCGAATGCTTCACATGAAGTGCTTTAAGAGCTAGCTCCCCAATGATTAATGTCGTTATTCCATGTGATTGATCACACAAAAGTCGCAGTGGAAAATCGATTCAATTCAAATGGGCAAGACAATATGATACATATCACTATATAATCAAAGGGAATAATAGGAATTATAAATCAAATCCAAACCCACAAGAAAATGATTTGAAATGTTCATTTACTTTTCTTTCTTAAATTTGATTCTGGTTTTAATATATATATATATATTTTGTAAAACTGGTTTTACTATTGTTGAAAAAAAAATTGTATTGATTTTAGATTCTACAATTTAATTATTTTTTATTAGCATATGTGGGCTCCACAGCAACGTGTAGTTGAGGAAAAGATTTTCTATGCAGGTTGATTGCAGACAAGGACACGAGCTAGACCAAAATGCACATGGATGAAAATAATAATGATAGATGTGTAATTGGCCCATATATATCGGAATAGAAAAACATAATTCATGCAATTAACACCAACGTAGTTGAAAGAAGGCTTTGATGATGGTGGTGGTGGGCTCCATTTTTTATTTTCAATTCTCTCACTACTTAAACAATTAAGGATCCGGCCGGTTTCCAGAAGCAGAACTGAATCCATATCCGTGGTAGAATTTCTTACCTGATAAGAGTTGAAATGAGAAATGAACAAAAATGATGAGATAATTGCCATGGGGTGACCGTTGCATGGTCGATAAACAATGTTCTTAAAATTAAGAACAAAGGAGAATAAATAATGATAGAAGGGAGTTTGAAAAGTACCTGGGGAAGTTTAGAGATTGCCTTGCACAGGATGTCATTGGCCATGCTGAGAAGGGCCTTTTCATCCACTTTGAAGTTGGCGTCGGGCGAGTGGGTGGAAATGATTTGTTGCACCACTCTCTCTTGACTTGAGAACGATGTCATTGTCTACACTATTCAACAACGAGAGAGAGAGAGAGAGAGAGAGAGAGAGAGAGAGAGAGAGAGATGGATTTGTGTTGTGCGGCAGTGATTGAGAAATGCATGCAAGGCCCTATTTATAGATGATTCACCTCACCTTCTCAGAAAGGCTGGTATATGGTAAGATACTTGTAATGGGAAGATAGCGTGCGTTGGTGGAAGAAGAGGAGTGATGCATGCAAGGCCCCACTTTTATGCATAGAGAATCTTTTAAATTAGCACTTTACTACTACTTAATACTTGCTTTTAATGGCTTTTCACTGCACACGTACTTGATTTATTATAAACCTTACTTGGTCCCAAAGGGAGCCACTTTTATACACAAGTACCTCTGTTTCTTAAAGGACTAATGAACTCTTAGATGCTTATATGGTTTTTTTTTTTTTTTTCGACACTCCCCCTTAATTTGAGTATCTTCTACTTCTATGATTTTTTGAACTACTTGTTAAACTTCTCAGATGTAACGGCCTTTGGCAAGAATGTCTGCCAATTGATAATCTGAGTTGCATAATTTAATTATACTTGATCTTCTTCATTTAATTCATTGATAAACTAATTTCAACGTGCTTCGATTGGTATGAAAAATCAAACTTTTTTTGTCATGACAATTGTTGTGATATAGTCACAGAAGATAGTAGTATACAATCCTTCCCGTGTTGTAAGTCATTCAAAATTCTTCTGATCCAATAAATTCCTTCACGGGTTGTACTAGCGGCTAAAATAGATTCTGCTCCAACCAATATTGATAACGCTGTTGTCTTTTGCTTTATTGATAACCATGAGATGGAAGATGGCCGTGGATCCGATACAAAAAATGTATCTGGAAGTGATTTTTTGTCATCTACTGTTTCTGCCCAATCATTGTTTGTGTTTCCAACAAGCTTATTTTCTTCTTCTAACAGTTTTTTTGATGCCATGTCTTCTTATAGCTTTAATGTAACTCAAAATTCTTGTTGCTGCTTCAAGTGTCTTTTTGTTAGGTTCATTCTAGAGACCAAGCTTTGTGCATGAACAATGTCAAGTCTTGTATTTGAAAGATAAATCATTGGTCCTATCAAGCTTTGATAAATTGAAGCTTTGATAAATCATTTGAATTAAATCTTATCTCAACATAGTAGTACACATATCCTATGAACCAAAAATATTAGTTTTGCACCGCTAAGGTATATCTATGGTGATCTCATATAGGACTCTGCTAAGTGACATATCCAAAATCTAATTCTCAAAAGAAATTTTAGGTTTAACTTACCATTATCACATAATTACAACTTTTAAACCTATTTTATTGCCCTAATCATACTATGTAGATCATTCATTGTAAGTGCACAAACAAAAATGAGTCATGATCCTCTGTCGCAACTATTTCACGGGAACAATATAACACATGCCTAAAACTTCATTGTGGGGGCAAAGATACAAACAATTTGGAATACTGTTCAAAATGAATCCCATCTCCTCCACCAATATAATCTCATATTTCAAGTGAAAAGGAGTTGGTCACACTATACAATTAAGCACCATCATGTAGACAGGATTGACACCAGATAAGCAATGGTTCCATTTCAGTGCCCAATCAGATTTTGGTCATGGCGTTCAATAGGATGGTAGGATCCAATTATTTTAAAATAAAATTTGATCGAGGATATATCATTGGAGCACATGGGGTTTAACTTGAACGTTCGAAATCATCCCTTGAGTGTGGGCTTTGGGATGGAGTTCCAGGCATCTATTATAACTGATCTAGAGGATCCATACTACAAAAGAAAAAAAAAAGAAAGAAAAAGATAATGGATGAGTACAAATGGATGTGGAGAAACTTCAAAAGAAGGAAACCAAGATGTCGCAAAGCCTTCTCAAAAGGAATAATTCTTGTCCTGCAGTACCTTGTACTGCGATACATCAAACTATAACATCATTGGAATGACATCATGTGTGAAAAGAATAATAAGTTTATGCTTACCTCCTCCAATCTTGTTAAATTATACTCTAACAATTAGCCTCACTGTAAAAATAGATTATATAATTAATTATTTATATAATAATACATGATTTCTTTTATAATATTTATGTGCATCTATCCCTCACTGTATGTATCACGGTGAGGAACGACATAGTAGGATGACTTTATGATTCATCTAACCATCCACACGTGAGACCCCTTAGTTACACTAGATCTATTAAGTTTTCACTCATCCAAATAGATTGAACCTTTGGCTTAAGAGTCAGTTCTTTTATTTAATCTAAAATCGTTAAACTTGTAGGCTACCAATGAAGGAGCGGGTTAGAGACATGAGATTGACCCCAAACTTGATATATGGGCTCATTCAAAATATCTCTTTGCATCCCCCTAAGTTCTATGATCAGGGGAGCTCTAGGTGGACCCTATCAAATTGTGCAGCAATTGTATTTGTTGCTTTCTCTCCTTTTAAGGAACTGGTTGCTTTGGAAAGATACGTATGAGATTTACTTTCAACTTCTTTTTTTTATTATTATTATTAGTTAAGGAATTTACTTTGAACTTGAAAAGGTACAAGAGATTCTCCAAACTCCAATGGGCAGAAGTATAATTCAGCGGGGATGCGTCATACTACTGTACTGCAACACCCTTCTTGGATATGTCCCTTTCAATTTGTAGAATGGGCCCATTTGCCTTCTTCTTTGGATAGTCCCTGATTACTTTCGTTATGCTCAAGTAATTTGATTTTAAAAAGTTTCTTGTTTTCTTTCGATTTTGCAGCTTGCAAAAGGATATAATTGGAGCCTCATATTTTGTGGCTTGCGGTCCCCACTTTGTAGACTTATTGGAGCAATAAAAATAGGCCTTTTTTTATATATGAGGACTTTTTTGTGGGGCTCATAGTGGGGCCCAATTGTGGGCCCCATTTGGGGATGGGACAGAGGGGATGGAAAGATCTATATGAGATCACTCATCAAGTTTGACCCCAAACTCATGCCCTTAACCCCACAAGTTTAATGGCTTCATATTAAAAAAAATATTCAACTCTCGATCCAACGGTTCAGTCCATTCAGATGTATGTCAATCCTTGGGATTAGTGACTATAAAGGGGTTCCCTATTGGTTGCTAGGTTTAGAAGGGTTACTAGTTGGGCGCGTGACTGGTGACCACTATATGGCATGGAGTTGTACCCTGATGAATTTGGTGAGTCCCGTCAAGATCTCTTGAATTTACAATGGAGATTAACATGATTAACTTAGGTTTAAACCAACTTGTATAACTATATCATGTTAGGTCCAATGAAGCCCAAACCAAATTTTCGGGCCCAAACCACATGACTAATTTTGGTTGATTCAAGCACAAGTCAATTTCTGTCCCATGCCATATAACCAATCTTGGTTGATCCAAGTCCAAGCAATTATTTGGGCCTAAGCCACATGACCAATTTTGGTTGATTCAGGCACAAGTCAATCTTTGACTCAGGCTATACAACCAATTTTGGTCGGTTAAAGTCCAAACCAATTTTTTGGCCTAAACCACGTGACCAATTTTGGTTGAGTCAGGCTCAAGTCAATTTTTTACTAGGAAATAATGGATCAATATTCCGGACTAGGAAATGATGGCCAGCGGTTACAGAGATGTAAACAATGACAAGAGTCCTTTTATTAAATAATCCATGTGTGTAGACTTTACCTTTAAAAACTAACCCAAACAAAGATGATGCCTTTCAATCAAATTTCAAATCCTAACACGATATTGCCCAAATGGTGGTCCACCAATATTCAATTCTTGTTGTATGATGATTGATTGAATAGCCAGCCATGTTGGCCCCACAATCTTCATCAAAGACTTTGGTTTTCCACCATTGGATCTAGGTAAGATAAGTCATGAACTAGAAAGCTAGCTCTCCAAAAGATCATGACACTACTAGAAACTTGGGCATTGGCGGTTGAGAAAGCGGGCGGCCGCTTGGGGCGGTCGCAAATAGAACTATTAGCGACCGCCAGTAGGACCATTAGCGACCGCTTATGGCGGTCGCTGAAGCTTTATATACACCCCCCGCGCGAACCACTTTTTCCTTCCCACTTTTTTTCCCCTTTTCCCATCCCGCCCGCGCTCTGCACTCCCCTGCTCCAGCGATCTGCAGTCCCGCCGCACCAGCCACCGGAGCCCGCCTGCGCCGGAGCCGCCACTGGTTCTCTCCCTCCCTCCCTCCCTATCCGTCTCCCTCTCCCTCCCTCTCTCTATTTCTCTCTCTATCTCCCTCACTCTCTCTCCCTGTCACTCTGCACTCTACCCTCCCGCGCGCCGGAGCCGCCACCGGAAATTTCTCTCTCGCTCCCTGTGCCGGTGCCGCCCCTCGGTCTCTCTCTCCCCCCTCCCTCCCTCTCTCTCCCTCACTCCCTCTCGCTCTGCCTCTCTCCCTCTCTCTATTTCTCTCTCTCCCTCTCTCTTTCTCTATCTCTCTCTCTCTCTCTCTCTCCCTCCCTCCCTCCCTCTCCCTCTCGCTCTGCACTTTGCCCTCCCGCCCCAAGATCCTGTGTTTGTCGGATTCTAGACCGGATTCGCGTGAATCGGCCGATTTGCTGTGCTGCCTCCCTTTCCAAACCGACCATCGCCTCTTGCTACTTGTCAGAAGGAGAAATCCACTTCTGGGATTTTTTGACTTGCAGGTAAGTTTTTTTTTTTTTTTTTTTTTTATTTGCTGCTCTTTTCCATGCTTTCTGTTTACATTTTAATTGATTGATTTTAGTGGATATGGTTTCTGCATTACATTTTTTGTGATCAAATTTTATAATCCTTGTTAGGATACCTTAAAGTTGTAATTTATAACCCTTAGATGAAATACATTTTTTGTGATCAAATTTGGGGTAAGTAAAAACACATGAATCATATGTCTATGCAAGGGTTTGGATTCAGCAACAGGTACCACATTAAAGCCTCCTTCTAAAAGTTAAGAAATCAACCTCTAATGTGTATATGTGTGATACAATATAGACCTGGAAGTTTGATTTATAAAATAGACAGCAGCCAAGTTACATTTTAACAAAGTAATAATATCCACAGCTAAATACATCAAATTGTGAAATTAATAGTTATAAGATCAATTATTTAGCATAATAGATCCAACTGCTACTGAAGTGAAACTTGACTGAGTGATATTGTAACTTAGTATTAAATGGTTTACATCAAGTAAATGTGGAGACCCCATGGGTAAAAACAACTTATCCACATGGAAACTCCCATGCCAACTTCATGATGTGGTCAGTGGGTGCTTTTCCATTTGATGATCCATATATCTTCCCCATATCAAATGGTGGAGTATATGTCATGTACATCAACTAGGATGCCCACTAGAAGATCCCATCAGATGGACTTCATTAATTATAACCTGATCACTGATCATCAACTGGTCCTTAAGCCTGGAAAATTTTCTTTGGTTCCTATTCAACCTGAAAAATCAGATGGCCGGCCATGATAGCTTGGAAATTTCATTCCGTTTTGATACAACCTGCAACTATTAAATAAAGAAGAAGTGCATCCCCTGTGTCTCTTTGTGCCCCACTTTTGGATGGTCTGCATTAAACTACACTAGTGCCCACATGGTAGTGAATGCATGCATGACTACAGTTATATGTAGGCATCCAGAGACCAGAGTACAATGCACCCTCACATTTATGTCCATCAAACAAAACTCTCATATTCTCCTCTGACCGAATACTATTGTTGAAATTGACAGTTCAAGCCCAAATTTCTCCCAAATGAGAAATTACTCCATTTTGTCTTCATTTCTTACAAAAGTTCTTATTGCATGTATAAACATGGCATGCTCACTCCTCCATTGCACCTGCATCGTCAAAAACCAAGAAGAGCACCGCCATGGACTCCAAAGTTCCCAAGGCCCTTTGGGTCCCAAGTACTGTGAAAAGTGTCGTGTTGAGTTTGATCAAAGAAAGAGCAAGTGGAATATCATGAGTATGATCTTGGTGCTATCTCTACTAAGCTTTTTCCTTCCGCCATATTATGAACCCTTCTTTTTCTGACCTTGCAAGTCCAAAATCTAATATTTATTTTTCACATTCACTCTCTACACCTTTCAACTAATTTGCTTTGTAAGGCTTCGGTTGCGGGCTCGCGAAAGTCATCTTCTTCCCTCTATCCCTCCTGAGCTCTCTCTAATCTTTTGTGTTAGGATTTGTATTAACTTTTATCTTCTTTTTTCTTTAGTTTTAGTAGTTTTTGAGAATGCATGACATGGAATGGAATCACAATGGGAATCAAACTTTGCGTGAAATGTACAAAAAATGAGTAAAGGTCCTTACACTGTGTCTGTCTCAATTGTAACAAAGCTGCTAAATAACCCACAAGTAAATTATATGGCAATGTTGAGACAAAGGGCAGGATGTATTTATTTGTGTGATCAGCAGTTGTATTTTGTCATGGAGAACAATTGGTTGAGATGGTTTTGCCACTGCAGAAAGTGTTATGGTTTGGACAATGCTACTATATAATTGATTTTTTTTTAATGGTCGAAGTACAAGTGCATGGGTTACTAACTTATATTGCTTGGTGTTTCCATGACCAGAAGCCAAACAAAAGATTTTTAGTAAGGTCAGATCTGGGCCGTTGGTAGGATGGATTCCACCTTGGATTGATTGACCATAAATTGCTTTGCTTGAAGGAAGTGACTATCCTTCCTATTCCGTAGAAGCAGAAATTTTGCTGGTCAATGTTGTCTACTTCCCCATTTCCTAAGCCTCAAGCAGTTAAGCTGATGGGGAATTGGCTTTGACCCATCCATTAAAATTGAGCCAAAAAAAGGCTGGTACAATCCATTTCTTTCTTCCAACTCTATTTTATTTTTCCTCTCACTTGGTAGAAGAAAGACCCCTTTTTTGGAATCAATTTCTACTTTTTCATAAGGGGGTTCAACTATTATCAATCAAGTCCTTTTACACATCTGTCCTCTTGAATCGACACAGGTTATATTTTTACACTTGGGAACATTAGGCACCTATGGAACTTTGAGTACCTAAAACCATGTGCTACTAGTATCATTTGCTCGGGCCTATATTTCCTAATCCACATTCAAATTTCCCTAACCCACTTTAACACCTTTCCATCACCCTGGCCTTGATTATCGTACATTAGTGATGGAGAAGTTTTCATAATATTGGCCTAAAGCCCAACAATTTTTGCAGATTATATATAATGGCTTGGCATTATTTCATCCACATTCCTAAGCTACCATTTTACTTTGCTACTTGCCAATAAAATCATGAGATTACCTAACCATTCTTGAACAGATATGTCAGGACGAAAGAGGAGAGATCGTCCGCTGACGATGGACGAGCTACTGCGCCAGGTTTGAGAATTACGAGCGAAAACATCGGATTTTCCAACACTTAGGCTCGAAAACGGCCCGCCGGGAGTCCGAAACTTGAAACGGCCCCCGGAAAAATTCAAAACCGGCACGAGCACTTCGCTCGAGGGTAGATTGACTTGTAGGAACTGACGTCTCACAAATAGGACTCCCGGTTTGAGAATTACGAGCGAAAACATCGGATTTTCCAACACTTAGGCTCGAAAACGGCCCGCCGGGGGTCCGAAACTTGAAACAGCCCCCGGAAAAATTCAAAACCGACACGAGCACTTCGCTCGAGGGTAGATTGACTTGTAGGAACTGACGTCTCGCAAATAGGACTCCCGGTTAGAGAATTACGAGCGAAAACATCGGATTTTCCAACACTTAGGCTCGAAAACGGCCCGCCGGGGGTCCGGAACTTGAAACGGCCCTCGGAAAAATTCAAAACCGGCACGAGCACTTCGCTCGAGGGTAGATTGACTTGTAGGAACTGACGTCTCGCAAATAGGACTCCCGGTTAGAGAATTACGAGCGAAAACATCAGATTTTCCAACACTTAGGCTCGAAAACGGCCCGCGGGGGGTCCGGAACTTGAAACGGCCCCCGGAAAAATTCGAAACCGGCACGAGCACTTCGCTCGAGGGTAGATTGACTTGTACGAACTGACGGCTCGCAAATAGGACTCCCGGTTAGAGAATTACGAGCGAAAACATCGGATTTTCCAACACTTAGGCTCGAAAACGGCCCGCCGGGGGTCCGGAACTTGAAACGGCCCCCGGAAAAATTCGAAACCGGCACGAGCACTTCGCTCGAGGGTAGATTGACTTGTAGGAACTAACGTCTCGCAAATAGGACTCCCTGTTAGAGAATTACGAGCGAAAACATCGGATTTTCCAACACTTAGGCTCGAAAACGTCCCGCCGGGGGTCCGAAACTTGAAACAGCCCCCGGAAAAATTCAAAAACCGACACGAGCACTTCGCTCGAGGGTAGATTGACTTGTAGGAACTGACGTCTCGCAAATAGGACTCCCGGTTAGAGAATTACGAGCGAAAACATCGGATTTTCCAACACTTAGGCTCGAAAACGGCCCGCCGGGGGTCCGGAACTTGAAACGGCCCTCGGAAAAATTCAAAACCGGCACGAGCACTTCGCTCGAGGGTAGATTGATTTGTAGGAACTGACGTCTCGCAAATAGGACTCCCGGTTAGAGAATTACGAGCGAAAACATCGGATTTTCCAACACTTAGGCTCGAAAACGGCCCGCGGGGGTCCGGAACTTGAAACGGCCCCCGGAAAAATTCGAAACCGGCACGAGCACTTCGCTCGAGGGTAGATTGACTTGTACGAACTGACGGCTCGCAAATAGGACTCCCGGTTAGAGAATTACGAGCGAAAACATCGGATTTTCCAACACTTAGGCTCGAAAACGGCCCGCCGGGGGTCCGGAACTTGAAACGGCCCCCGGAAAAATTCGAAACCGGCACGAGCACTTCGCTCGAGGGTAGAGTGACTTGTAGGAACTAACGACTCGCAAATAGGACTCCCGGTTAGAGAATTACGAGCGAAAACATCGGATTTTCCAACACTTAGGCTCGAAAACGGCCCGCGGGGGGTCCGGAACTTGAAACGGCCCCCGGAAAAATTCGAAACCGGCACGAGCACTTCGCTCGAGGGTAGATTGACTTGTAGGAACTGACGTCTTACAAATAGGACTCCCGGTTTGAGAATTACGAGCGAAAACATCGGATTTTCCAACACTTAGGCTCGAAAACGGCCCGCCGGGGGTCCGAAACTTGAAACGGCCCCCGAAAAAATTCAAAACCGGCACGAGCACTTCGCTCGAGGGTAGATTGACTTGTAGGAACTGACGTCTCGCAAATAGGACTCCCGGTTAGAGAATTACGAGCGAAAACATCGGATTTTCCAACACTTAGGCTCGAAAACGGCCCGCCGGGGGTCCGGAACTTGAAACGGCCCCCGGAAAAATTCAAAACCGGCACGAGCACTTCGCTCGAGGGTAGATTGACTTGTAGGAACTGATGTCTCGCAAATAGGACTCCCGGTTTGAGAATTACGAGCGAAAACATCGGATTTTCCAACACTTAGGCTCAAAAACGGCCCGCCGGGGGTCCGAAACTTGAAACGGCCCCCAAAAAAATTCAAAACCGGTACGAGCACTTCGCTCGAGGGTAGATTGACTTGTAGGAACTGACGTCTCGCAAATAGGACTCCCGGTTAGAGAATTACGAGCGAAAACATCGGATTTTCCAACACTTAGGCTCGAAAACGGCCCGCCGGGGGTCCGGAACATGAAACGGCCCCCGAAAAAATTCGAAACTGGCACGAGTACTTCGTTCGAGGGTAGAGTGACTTGTAGGAACTGACGTCTCGCAAATAGGACTCCCGGTTAGAGAATTACGAGCGAAAACATCGGATTTTCCAACACTTAGGCTCGAAAACGGCCCGCCGGGGGTCCGAAACTTGAAACAGCCCCCGGAAAAATTCAAAACCGGCACGAGCACTTCGCTCGAGGGTAGATTGACTTGTAGGAACTGACGTCTCGCAAATAGGACTCCCGGTTAGAGGATTACGAGCGAAAACATCGGATTTTCCAACACTTAGGCTCGAAAACGGCCCGCCGGGGGTCCGGAACGTGAAACGGCCCCCGGAAAAATTCGAAACAGGCACGAGCACTTCGCTCGAGGGTAGAGTGACTTGTAGAAACTGACGGCTCGAGATTCCGACTCCCGGATTGCTCGTATAGTGAAAACGTACGTTTAACTTAAAACTTTAAAAATTAGCCTCCGAGCGCCTAAACCGAGGAAAACGGGCTCCGGTGGCCGTGAAATTGGACGGGCACGAGCCCATAATCATTCCTGACTTGCCGGAACTGACGGCTCGAGATTCCGACTCTCGAATTGCTTATATAGTTGAAACGTAAGTTTAACTTTCAAACTCTTAATACTTAATTTTATCTATATTTACTATATATTCATAATTTTTATAATTAACTATTAATATTTTTTTCCTGTTTTGTCTTCAGGTTTGAGAGCATCGGATCGATTACGGCACCCCGCCCAGCAAATATATTTGTTTTTGTGTTTTTTTTTTAAGTGTATTTGTAAGGATCATAATTTGTTCAAACATTTGTAATGTTTTAAATGTTTTTAGTATAAGACTTTGTTTTGTTATTAGTATTTTTAATTGATTGTTATAGTTGTAGATATATAATATATTCAGGTACAAATACAGGTATAAAAAAGCAGGACAAAAATAGTGAAATTCGAAAAGTTTGAAAAAAAAATTTATCAGCATTAGCGACCGCCATTTGGCGGTCGCAAAAAAGGACTTAAAAAGAGCATTAGCGACCGCCATTGGCGGTCGCAAAAGCCTATATTGGCGGCCGCAAAAAAGTTAAAAATGAAAAAAAAATTATGGAAAAAATTAAAGAAAGAGTATTAGCGACCGCCTTTTAAGCTTTTGCGACCGCCATTGGCGGTCGCTAAAATTGATTATCAGCATTTAGAAAATAAAAAAACTAACATTAGCGACCGCCATTTATACCTTCAGCGACGGCTTATGGCGGCCGCTAAAAGCGGTCGCGCGGTCGCTAATACTTTTTACGACGACGTTTCCGCGGCAGCTACTTGGCGGTCGTTACGCGGTCGCTAAAGAGTATTAGCGACCGCTACTTGACTTTTAGCGACGGGTAATGGCGGCCGCTAAAAGCCTGTTTTCTAGTAGTGTGATTTAGTTGCATGATTAACATGAACTACTTTCTTGGCTTTCATGGTTAACACAAAATAGATCAACAATTCCCTTGCATTACTCCATAAGTGGGGTAGGCAAAGGTGCACATTAACTTGGAAACCACATGAAGGGTGAGATGACACACTAACTAATTACTAGAAGAGACCTGAATTGTTGCTCACTCAATGCAACATTTGTATATGACATATATACTTCTCCATGGGCGATTGCAATCGACACAAACCACATTCTCCTGAATTATGCCATTGGTATTGGGAAGGATGATGTGATTGCAGTACTGCTTGTGTACAACATCTATGGGTGTAATCCTTCTCACTCCTTCGATCAAATTCCTCATTGTGCTGAAGAGATTTTGACTTGTGATGCTTATCTTCAGTTTTTTAAGCTGCAACAAGCAGTCCATGATCATCTGTCGACCCATGGCCTATCATTGCCCATCCCTGACCACTGCCATCAGCGCTAAGCAACATCATCACATCTCTCAATACTGTGTCGTTCGAAATCGACTTACCATGTTGCATGATATTGTACCATATGCTGTCCAAACGGGCCCGGAAGCACCTTATCTTCAGCGGGTCATCCCAGCACTTGGTCAAGTTCTCTTTGATGATTGTCTGTGTGTGCTTCTTTCCAATGTATATCAGCTCTAAGATGATCCCTGCTCCTTTCACTACCTCTTCATTGCAGATGTAAATATCCTAATCCATTCCAAGTCAACTCCTCCATAGAAGCAGATAAGCCTTTCTTCTTTTACCAGTTGGAAATAACAAGGAAGCGTGTTAGCACAAGTGAATTATAAAACTTCAACCTTTACATCTCTCAAAAAAAAAAAAAAAAAAAGGCCAAAATTTTTGGACTAGTATGTTAGAACTTAGGGCCTGTTCACTTACTAGAATTCCTGACAGGAATTCAGGATATCTGGGAATTCAGAATTCCTGTCAGGAATTCTGTGTTTCATTACCAGAATTCTCACAGAATTCCTGGACATTTGAAATTCCAAGCATTTGAAATTCCAAAAAACCCAGCATTTGAAAAACCACTATAACAAGTAGGATTTGGAAATCTCACTTGGCACATAAATTCCGAGAGAGGGACGATAGCATTCCAGGAGCTCAGGTAGGAATTCAGGCCATGAATGAAACAACGAATTTAGAATTTCAGAATTTGGCAGTATTTCAAATACCAGCATTTGAAATTCCCAGACAACCACCAGACATGAATTTTATGAATTCTAGTAAAGAAACGGGCCCTTAGAGTATTTGAAATATGGTTTTTCCACACAGGATATCGTGTGGCTGTTTTCTATTAATAGTTGAAGAGGTTACAGAATATAAGGGATAAGCTACAAGTAGTTGAAACAGAATGAGTTACAGAAGTCTATCTCAAAAGAGATACTTGTGAGTCAAGTCTATCTCAGGAGAGATATTTGTGATGAGTCATCATCTCCTTAACACGCCCCCTCAAGCGTGATTGTACAACAGTGAGCTTGTCACGTAAAGCAATGAAGCGCTTGGAACCTAATGGCTTGGTGAAGATGTCAGCCAACTGATCCACTGTAGAAAGATAGCAAACATCAAGACGTCATTTGGTTACGAGATTCCAAACGAAATGCACATCAATCTCAACATGTTTTGTTCTTCGATGGAATATTGGATTCGCAGAGAGATAAATTGCACTGATATTGTCACACCATACAATGGCAGGGGACCGAATGGAAAAACCAAGCTCAGATAGTAAAATACTAAACCCATAACAATTCACAAGATGCTAGAGCAACACCACGATATTCAGCCTCTGTGCTGGATCGAGCCACTGTGGCCTGCTTTTTGGAACTCCAGCAGAGTAAATTAGAGCCAAGAAAGATACCATACCCACTAGTAGATTTGCGTTCATCGGGGCATCCAGCCCAATCAGCATCAGTAAATCCATGAAGTTGCATTCGAGTTAGAGGTTGCAGTAGAAGACCATAAGTTATAGTATGTTTAAGATAGCGCAAAATTCTCTTTACAGCAGATCCTCAGTAGGAGACTGCATAAACTGAGACACCTTGTTGCCAACAAATGCTATGTTCGGACGGGTGATGATGAGATATTGAAAAGCCCGTACAGTACTGTGATACAAATAAGGATCAGAGAAGGATGTGGGTCTTGAAAAACGATTGAGTCGACTATCAGAAGCCATGGGTGTGGTCATGGGTTTTGACCCATCCATTTTTGTTTTCAGCAATAAGTCACGAACATAGCTGTTTTGAGACAACAATAAGCCAGAGTAGTCCCGAATAATCTCAATACCAAGAAAGAAATTAAGAACTCCAAGATCCTTAATAGCAAATTATGAACGCAGTAGATGAAGAAGGGCAGTGATAAGAGACAAACTACTGCCAGTCACAATTATATCATCAACATAAATGAGGATGAGTAAAATAGAATCCTTTGAGCGCTTGAAAAATAGAGAGTTATCGGACCTTGAATTGACAAAGCCAATAGTCAGTAGAAAAGAGCTCAATCGATGATACCAAGCACGAGGTGCCTGCTTTAGGCCATAAAGTGCTTTGTTTAACTTGCAAACATGGGTTGGAAAATGATGATCTTGGAAACCGGTGGGTTGCACCATACAGACCTCTTCATTGAGATAGCCATGCAAAAATGCATTTTGCACATCTAATTAATTGACGAAGCAGCCAGTTGAAAGTGATGGCGAGACTTAAAATAAGCTTGATTGTTGTGGGCTTAATCACTGGGCTAAAAGTCTCTTTGAAATCAATGGCATGCTGTTGATGAAAACCTTTAGCCACTAACCTGGCTTTATACCTAAGTGATGGCGAGACTTAAAATAAGCTTGATTGTTGTGGGCTTAATCACTGGGCTAAAAGTCTCTTTGAAATCGATGGCATGCTGTTGATGAAAACCTTTAGCCACTAACCTGGCTTTATACCTATCAATCGAACCATCAACCTTTCTCTTGAATCGAAACACCCATTTACAACCAATTAAATTCATGTGTGGCCGATTAGGAACCAGCTGCCATGTCCCATTTCGTATAAGTGCATTGAACTCTCGAGCTTGACTGGGAGTACATGAGAGATATTTGGAGCAAAAATGGGAAAAGCAAAGGTGGAAGTGGATGATGAGAAAAATGGTGAGGAAGTAGATGCAGGGGAAGTTCACATCTTGTTTAGACGTATGTCTTGATAAGCTCTGATACCAAGTTAGAACTTAGAGTATTTGAAATATGGTTTTTCCACACAGGATATGATGTGGCTGCTTCCTATTAATAGTTGAAGAGGTTACAGAATATAAGGGTTAAGCTACAAGTAGTTGAAACAGAATGAGTTACAGAAGTCTATCTCAAGAGAGATACTTGTGAGTCAAGTCTATCTCAGGAGAGATACTTGTGATGAGTCATCATTGACTATTTCTCCTTAACAAATATAATATTAAGGGCATTTGGTGAAAGGTCCCTCAAGAATACGTTTTGTAGCATGTGGTCCAGGTCATTTTCTCATAAAGGCAACGGTCCCCTTTTAACATTTAATGAGTCAAAAGGACAAAAATGCCCTCTCTTTATATACTCTATACGTCACCAAACATGCATTGCTTTAAAATATTCCGTCATACACTCCGAAATCTAAGCAAAATAAAGATTCTGAAATCAAAGATGAAGGAAACTGCAGAAAGAAGCAAAATCAACTCATCAGCGACCTCAAGCAACCGAATCATCTTAACTTAAACTTAATTGAGTTTGACATAAGTTTATCTAAGCTTTGGTTTGAATTTATCTGAGCTTGATATGAAATTATTTGACTTTGACATGTATTTATCTAAGCTTTATATAAAGTTATCTCAGTCTATGATCAATTAAATATGACTTTAAATGAATTTATCTGTATATTACATGATTTCTCTGAGTTTGATTTCAATTTAACTTCATTTGTTATTAATTAAATAAGGTTTCAAATGAATTTATGTGACTTTGAAATGATTTTTTCTAAGTTTTTACTAAGTTTATCTGAGTTTCTTATGAAATAATGAGTTTGGTATGAAATTAACTGGTTTTCACATGATTTTATTTGACTTTAAAATGTATTCAACTTGGTTTTAAATGAGTTTTTTTGAGTTTGCTGTGAATTTATCTGACTTTGGCATAATGTTATTTGACTTTAGCATGATGTTATCTGTGTTTGGTATGAATTTATCTAAGTTTGATATGAATTTATTTGCGTTTGTTTTGAATTAATCTGAGTTTGATACGAATTAAGTGAATTTATCTGAGTTTGCTGTGAATTTATCTAACATTGATGCATGTGTTATCTGACTTTAGTATAATATAATTTGACTTTGGGATGATGTTATCTGTGTTTGGTATGAATTTATCTAAGTTTGATAAGAATTTATTGGTGTTTGCTTTGAATTAATCTGAGTTTGATACGAATTAAGTGAATTTATCTGAGTTTGCTGTGAAATTATCAAACTTTGATGTATGTGTTATATGAGTTTTGTATGTATTATTTGACTTTGGCATAAATGTTATTTGACTTTGGCATGATGTTATCCGTATTTGGTATGAATTTATCTAAGTTTGATATGAATTTATTTGTATTTGCTTTGAATTAATCTGAGTTTGATACGAATTAAGTGAATTTATCTGAGTTTACTGTGAGTTTATCTAACTTTGATGTGAACTTATTTGACTTTGGCATGAGTTTTTTTTTTTAGTTTGTGTGAATTTATCTAAGTTTTGTACGTGTTACATGACTTTGGCATGATGTTATCTGACTTTGGCATGATGTTATATGTGTTTGGTACGAATTTATCTAGGTTTGATATGAATTTATTTATATTTTCTTTGAATTAATCTGAGTTTGAAACGAATTAAGTGAATTTATCTGAGTTTGCAGTGAATTTTCCTAACTTTGATATGAACTTATTTAACTTTGGCATAAGTTTTTTTGAGTTTTTAAATGAGTTTTTTTTTAGTTTGCTGTGAGTTTATCTAAGTTTTGTATGTGTTATATGACTTTGGCATGATGTTATCTGTGTTTGGTACGAATTTATCTAAGTTTGATATGAATTTATTTGTGTTTACTTTGAATTTATCTGAGTTTAATACGAATTAAGTGAATTTATCTGAGTTTCCTGCGAATTTATCTAACTTTGATGTGAACTTATTTGACTTTGGCATGAGTTTATTTGAGTTTATATGAATTTATCTGTGTTTGAAATCACAACCAATTTGAAAACAAGTTATGTCACTTTGATATAAGATTATTTAACTAGATTTGGTTTGGTTTGATTAGATTTAGTTTGAGTTTATCTAGCTTTGATAAAAATTTAACTGAATCTAGCAACATGTCCCATGTGACTTATGCAATCAGTTGTTCAAGTAATCTTTTAGGTTTTATTCTTTAGCTCTTCATTTCTATTGAAACAATGTATTCCATCAAGGTGCTCTTCCAATGTTGAGAAAGAAAGACTTTCCCCAAGGCTGTTCTAGGACTAGCTATGAGGATTATGAAGTAGTTCACTTGTCATGCTCCAAGTGCCAACCCGTTACAGATGGTAAGGACAGTGATGCCATATGCTTAGGGACCACACACATATTTAAATGGTTAGAAGGGCAAATGAGTCATAAAAAATCTGATGGCACATGCTTAGGGACCACACACCTATTTAAATGGTTAGAAGGGCAAAAGGGCAATTGAGTCATAAAAAATCTGATGTCACATGTTTAGGGACCACCGCCTGAATTAATTCCATGCGCAAGGGAGTCTAGGCCTTAAACATTAATGCTCTGTCCTAGAGACTTTATAGCACAATAATGAGGGATCTCTCCCTAATTTACCCATAATATTAAGACATACCCATTGTTCTTTCTCTTTGATAATTCCATCAACCAAAAATTCAAGGCTCCATCTTGCTACCTTCCAAAGGGTCTCCACTCTAAGATTATAGAAAGGGTAGGCTGCATTTCCCCATACCATGATCTTATGGCATGCATTGGAGTACACAACCTTTTCCATGGCCGTTCAACACTGCCATCAATGGCTTTTTCTCAAAATGCCACATCTCTTTGATGCACCTGATGACACCAGGCTGGAGTGTTAATGAATAATGTAGCGAGTACCAGGGCATCAAGCTTGCCTTTCGAAGTATCTCATGCTTCAACTCATTTGCTTCAATTGGCTTGTCGATGATTGGGAGCCAGAGTAATTCAAATTGCCTCTCTTGCTTCCCAACCTGTTGAGCAATTTCTTTAATTTCTTCATCCGAGATAACGAGGTTTGAAATGAACAATACCACTGTCTGGCCCCTCAATATATTCAAACTAACCTGTGTCATTTTATAAAATAGAAAAACAAAAGATCTATCATCAGTGAATTCAAGCAAAATGAATTGGAATCACAAAATTTGCAGGGTAATGCTTGATACATTTGGGAATGTATTCTATCAATATCTATATGTAAATTGTTAATACGTTAAGGCCATACTTTGTACCGATCAAAGACTCCAATGTGGCATGACCGCTTTCCAGCAACTGTTTGGTCTAAATGGACACAATCACTCAAAACTGATTGATGTTTCATTGTGTTCCTAGTAAGGCATTCTAATGCAACGTGTTGGTAAAAGTTCATGTCAAATATACCAAAGTTTGATTGAGGTAAGAACTCTTATTCTAGATTACCAAGTAATCTCCCAAAAATAAGAGTCCCATTACTCAAGGAGTAGGTAATAACATATATACATATCTGCATTTGAATTATACACGGTTTAGGTTTTAGGGTTTAGATTTTGGAAAATATGATGTTTGACTCAATTTCTCGTCTTTTCTCTACATCAAAATGACTTCTAAATAAATGAAATAAACATTTATCTGATTAAGCTAAAAGCATACCCTTTTCTTTCTGATACCATTAAAGAGAGGCAGAGTATCCTTTGAAAGTGAATCAGCTCCATCAGAATCTCCATGTTGTCAATGTGGCCACTTTACATAAGGTGCTTAAGGTTATAGTAAATTCGATTGTTTATTTGGACTTCTGTGTGAATAGGCAAAAATGCATAAGCCAATCAACAATCATGCAACCACATCATGCATTGCATGCCCCAGCCATTTCCCTTAACAATGGCACACTTATGTTAGGATCCACAAGGTAAACGGTCAAATTACTCGGAAGATTACAACAAAACAGTGTATATTACAATAAATCACAATTACATTGATAGTTAGGCAAAAAAAAAAGCATTACATTGATTTGTATTATTACAAATTACATATATATATTACAACTAAATAGCTATTACATTGATTGGTATCATTACAGATTAGTCTAGGAATAACCCCTTACGCTCACCTATGTGTTCATGGCTTAGAGCCAAATGATTTGCAAGATGTGCATGGATGCTCTTGAGTATTTGAGCTAGATCAGTCAGTTTCTTCCGAGCCTCACACGCCTGAAATCAACTTAGACAAGATACATTACAATGTAATCACATAATATAGTCGATGCTTATGCCAAGCAAGTCCCCATTTGCACAATTGGCCAAATGATACCACCCAAAAAAATGGCATAGGCCCTTAATTTTGGGCCCAATCGACAATTGGGTCGTAGTTTTGATCCAAAGTCCTGAAGCACTTGGATACCGGCCCTGGTCAAGTCCATATAGGGCTGGGATTCTGTGTTTCAGACCAAAAAATGATGTGTAGGAATAATAATAGGCTCATTCACCCACTACCAAGAGAACCCAACAAGTAAATATAATGCATGGGCCCTATATTAGGTCCAATTAAGAACTGGAGATGGGCCTAGTTCCAAAGTTCTGTGCCCCACCACCACCAGCTATTGCATTCAGGTTTGGGGTTTAAAAAACTTAATTAGGTCAAAGTTTGATTCCACAATCAACCCAGCCCAAACTCAAACCTATTTACATCCTTAACCATCACTAATAATAGAAAGAGAAACTTACTCATGGCTCATGTTCATAAGGCCAATGCTCTGGGAAGAACAAGCAACAATGCCTTTGATAGCCCAGTAAACAGCAAATGGGATGTGAGTTAAGGCCTCAGAGAGAGGATGTTTGTCGGGCGCAATGTTCAGGTCAATGATCCATCAAGTAAACTGATACGGGGTACGGTTCTCACTCGCTGATATCGGGCAATGGCTTAAGTTGAACCACATTTTTTGCTAGTGAATTGGAGGCATGCACCTGCAATATCTTCCCATGAATATTTCTTTACTGTGTTGAACACTGAAGTTATCTTGTGTCGCGTCACGCTTCAACGACTTCACATTACTGATTACAACAGATTCAATCCCGCGCTTGACTCCTCAAATCTTTTACGCAAGAAGATTATCTTCTACAAATGATTAAAAAGAGACTGGCTCTAGAGAACTTGACAGCACAACTTCTAAATAAATCTTTAGAAAATAATTCTCTCAATTAAATCTCTAACTCAGAACTTTGAGAGGTGTGGTGTCTCTTTAGAATAGCCCTTGAGTCATTTAAATAGCCCCCTTGGAATGTGCTTAAGATTTCCTAACTTGATTAGGATTAAAACAAACAGTTTGGGCACAATTCGAATCATGTTTCTAATTTTACCTGGACTCTACCGCATGTCCGCTCGAGAGGATGAGGCTCTGTCTCAGCACAAAAATACTACTGTCAGGCGTCTGGCCATTCTGACTCCATCCATTTGAGCAAAGATATGAGCACTCGAGAGGACCCCATTCTGGATGTTCCGAAAATTTAGCACTTCAGATTTCTCCCCGCTCTTTGAGTCCTTCGGTCTTCTATCCCCAGAGTCTTTTTCTAAAAATAAAAGTTACAACTCAATAGATCCCCAGAGTTTTGTCCAACCCATGAATTAGCCAATAACCAAAATCCTAACATACTGTTTCTGCCGAATATTTGTTTGTGTTTCCAACAAGCTTATTTTCTTCTTCTAACATTTTTTTGATGCCATATCTTCTTATAACTTTAATGTAACTCAAAATTCTTGTTACTGCTTCAAGTGTTTTTTGTTAGGTTTATTCTAGAGACCAAGCTTTGTGCATGAACAATGTCAAGTCTTGTATTTGAAAGATATATAAATCATTGGTCCTATCAAGCTTTGATAAATTGAAGCTTTGATAAATCATTTGAATTAAATCTTATCTCAACATAGTAGTACACATATTCTATGAAAACCAAAAATATATGTTTTGCAATGCTAGGATATATCTATGGTGATCTCATTTTGGACTCTGCTAAGTGACATGTCCAAAATCTAAATGTAAAAGGGGATTTTAGGTTTAACTTACCATTATCACATATTTACAACTTTTAAAACCATTTTGTTGCCCTAATTATCCTCTCACTATATGTAGATCTTTTGTTATGAGTGCACAAACAAAAATGAGTCATGATCCTTTGTCGCAACTGTTTCACAGGAACTACATAACACATGTCTAAAATTTCATTGTGGGGCATAGAGATAATTTGGACGGTTCAAAATGAATCTTATCCCCTCTACTAATATAACATCATGTTTCTGAAGAAAAGGAGCTGGTCACACTGTACAGTTGAACACCATCATGGAGACGGGAGTAACACTTAACCAGTTCTACAACAGTTCCATCTCAACGCCTAATTACATTTTGGTCATGGTGCTCAATAGGATATATCATTGGAGCACATGAGATTTAACTTGAATGTTCAAAATCATCCTGGGGCTCGGGATGGAGTTCCATACATCTATTAAAGCAGATACAAATACAAAAGAGAAAAATGATAGTGGACGAGTACGAATGGATGTAGAAAAACTTCAGAAGAAGGAAACCAAGACGTCGCAGAGCCAGGTCAAAAAGAGTAATTCTTGTCTTGCCTTGCTCAGTGCCTTTTACATCGAGACATCTAACTATAACATCATTGAAATGACATCACAATTGACAAGAAGGATCCAAGCTGTGTGAAAAGAATAATAAGTGTATTCTTATCCTGAGACCTGCTACCGGAATGTACCTGGGGCTCGGTCTTTGGACAGATCCCATGGTATTCAGGGTGATATCATATATCTAAAGATCGAGCATCAGAGTACGTCCAGATAGACTTTTTCTTCTTACCTCATACAGTCTTGTTAAATTATACTAGTTGCACTATAAAAATAGATCATATAAATAATGATTTATATAATAGTACATGATTTCCTTTATAATATTCATGCGCATCTGTTCCTCAATGTATTACGGTGAAAAATGACATAGTAGGGTCGGCTTTATCATTCATCTAACCATCCACACGTGAGACCCCTTAGTTACACTAGATCTATTCATGAGTTTTCACTCATCGGAATGGATTAAACCTTTGGATGAAGAGTCAAGTTTTTTATTAAATATAAAGTCATTAAATTTGTGGGCTACGGATGAAGGGGTTAGAGGCATGAGATTGACCCCAAACTTGATATATGGGCTCATCCAAGATGTCTCTTTGCATCCCCCCAAGTCCTATGAACAGGGGGGCTCTAGGTGGGCCCTATCAAATTGTCCTTCACGATATGATGAGGAAGGGATGCACATGAATGTCTTACATATAATCTTTAAACTGTAACACTACTTTAATATTGGCCCATCTAATTAACTCGATTTTCTAATACTAACCCTACTTTAATTTTGACCCACCAAATTGAATGTATTTTCTAATCCTAATCTTATTTTAATATTGATACCAACCAGTCGATTCAAAAAATATACTAGATGCAACCTGACCTAATTAATTCAAAACGATGGGCTCGATTGATTGGGGAACCAACTCAAATCTCTAACCTCCAATCGAAACCAAACTTAATCAACATAAGGAGAAGTAGTCTTACTCAAGTGGTTAATCCGGCACCAGTAAATCTCCAATCATTCCCCTTACATAAGCCGTCTACAATATTCTCTACATATAACAAAGTTCGTAGAAGATTGCAGCAATTGTGTTTGTTACTTTATCTCCTTTTAAGTAACTGGTTGCTTTGGAAAGATACCCATGAGATTTACTTTGAACCTTTTTTTTTTATATATATTATTAGTTAAGGAATTTACTTTTAACTTGAAAAGGTACAAGAGATTCTCCAAACTCCAATGGGCAGAAGTATAATTCAGCAGGGCTAGCTGCATCATACTACGGTACTGCAACACCCTTCTTGGATGCATGGTGAAGTCCATCGTTTCAAATTCAAGCCTTTCATTAGCTTTAACACATATTATAATTTGTTGCATCTAAGTTTTAATAAAATAAATTACAGTAGGCCACCCGTTAGATTGATCACATACAGGGACATCCTCCTTTTTTATTCCAACAAAAGAAAAGTAAAGCAGGTTCCATCATGTGTTTGAGATCAAGTCAAATCCAATGGTGGGCATCGTACATATATGAATAATAATTAATCTATAAGAAGATCACTACAAAGGATGTTTAGGTTGATGACCGGCTTGGATTTTCAAAAGGTGAGCCTCACCATGCATTGAAGAAGAGCGCTGCACCATAATAAGAGGCAGCAGTTCCAAATGTAGGGTGCGTTTGTGCAGGATGATTTGCCGCGGAAGATGAAAGAACTGGTGCTGCGAAATCTGGCACCTGATGATTCGATGGATTCACAAAATTCGGCACCTTGCCGCTCCTGCTTTTTCCTTCCCATCGGAGTCCTCCTTTTTCTTCCCCTCTGCTCGAATAGGTCAAAATGCATCAGCCTATCATCAATCATGCAAACTTATTGTGCATGGAATGATTCAAATATTTTCCCATTACAATGACCTTTCGGTGGTAGGATCCACAAGATGTATATTCTTAATGTAGAAGATTATGAGTAAACAGAATAGGTTTATGTGATATAACTTTTGATTGACTGGTACTTGTATAAAGTAGTCTACGGTTATGGCATGTGTTATACTCACCTCTCTCTTTATTGAAGACAGCCAGCGTGTGTCTAAGGTCCTCATGGATGGTCTCGAGTGCTTGAGTTAGTTCAGTCAATTTCTTCTGCGCCTCTGTGTTCGAGACCATGTACCTGTAATCAATTTAGCTGAGAAATATCAAGAGCGGATAACGCAAAATGGTCATTATTTATGGAAAAAACTACCTATTTATTGACTACCCAAAGGACACCATATAAGAATTTTAGGTATACGTCAGTATTTGGGCCCAATTGAAAATAGGAGGCTGCACCCATATACATGAATCCCTAGGAATAGAAACTCTGCCAAGCCCAAGTTCTAATCAAGATGCCTAATGGCTAAAAATTAAATTTTGTATTTTGCTTTAGCCAAGTGCTTTAGCCCTAAAAGATGAGCCAGAAATAACAATAGCCTCATTTGCCAACTAAAATATCTTGCTTGAGCCATATTTAGGTACAATTAACCCCTGGATCTCGATCTAGGTCCGAACTTGAGTGAACCATCAGGTGGTGCCTGGTCATCGGCCAGTTACATCTTGAAATTTGAACATGACCCAAATTCAAACTATTTGCATCCTTAACTATCACACACGGTAGAAAAAGGCAAGCTTGGGTTGTCGTGAACTTACTGAAGGTTCACAAGGGCGATGCTTTGTGAGGAACAAGCAACAATGCCTTTGACAGCCCAGTAAACAGCAGTTGAGATTTGATTCTCGGAGAAAGGAGTTTTGTCGCTTGAAAAGTACGAGATAAGATCATTCATCTCGATGATGGTCTTAGTCACGCGCATTATGAGCTCCAGGAGACCACTGATAAGTGTTTCTTGCGTGCTGATGAAAGTTTCTTGCTCGCTGATTTCAAGCAATAGCTTAAGTTGGTCCACATATTTGGTGAGTGGATTGGTGGCATCTTGCTTCCATAGAAGGCAAAGCTCCCCGTAGTAGACGGCGAACGCTAAGAGGGCTATGACCAGCTTATTTTTCCATGAATATTTCACTAGTTTGTCGAACACTGCGAGTGTTATGAACTTCATACCTCCCCCGCCAGAGCAATTGCATGATAACTGGAAACATGCATCTGGTGTCAATGTAGCTCAGATACCTAGTAATTTGAAAGATAACAAGTAAATCTGAAACTAACTACGTACCTCACATCCAATTCTAAGGATGGTGAATGCAAGTTCTTCAGTTATCACTTGCTGGTGACTCTTGTCCTCCGAGACCTTTAAATCTATCTTTAGATCCTACATCAAAACAAATTCCCAAATGCTTCACATGAAGTGCTTCAAGTGCCAGCTAGCTCCACAATGATTAATGTTATTCCATGTGATTGATCACACAAGAGTCGCAATGGAAAATCGATTCAATTCAAATTAATGGGCAAGACAATATGATACATATCACTATATAATCAAAGGGAATAATAGGCATTATAAATCAAATCCAAACTCACAAGCAAATGATACGGAATGTTCATTTACCTTTCGTTCTTAAATTTGATTCTGTTTTTAATTTTTTTTTTTTTTTTTTTTTTGGTAAAGCTGGTTTTACTATTGTTCAAAAAAATTGTATTGATTTTGGTTTCTACAATTTTATTATTGTTTATTAGTATATGTGGGCTCTGCCAGCAACAATGTAGTTGAGGAAAAGATTTTCTATGCTGGTTGATTGCCTGACAAAGAGATGAGCTAGACCAAAACGCGCATGGATGAAAATAATAATAATAGATAAAGAGAAGTGCAATTTATCCAAGTATTTGGGTCATAAACGTAGTTGGAAGAAGGCTTTAATGATGGTGGTGGTGGTGGGCTCCACTTTTTATTTTCAATTCTCTCACCAGTTAAACAATTAATTAAGGATCCGGTTTCAAGAAGCAGAACTGAATCCATTTCCGTGGTAGAATTCTTTACCTGATAAGAGTTGAAATGAGAAATGAACAAAAACAATGAGATGATTGCCGTGGGGTGACTGTTGCAAAGTCGATAAACGATGTTCTTAAAATTAAGAACAAAAGAGAATAAATAATGATAGGAGGGAGTTTGAAACGTACCTGGGGAAGTTTAGAGATTGCCTTGCACAGGATGTCATTGGCCATGCTGAGAAGGGCCTTTTCATCCACTTTGAAGTTGGCGTCGGGCGAGTGGGTGGAGATGATTTGTTGCACCACTCTCTCTTGACTTGAGATCAATGTCATTGTCTACACTATTCAACAATGAGAGAGAGAGAGAGAGAGAGAGAGAGAGAGAGGGATTTGCGTTGTGTGGCAGTGATTGAGAAATGCATGCAAGGCCCTATTTATAGATGATTCTCCTCACCTTCTCAGAGAGGCTGGAATAAGATAAGAGACTAGTAATGGGAAGATAGCGTACGATGGTGGAAGAAGAGGAATAAGAAAAACTGTTATGCATAGAGAATCTTTTAAATGAGCACGAATCTTTTAAATGAGCACTTTACTACTATTTAATACTTGCTTTTATGGGCTTTTCACCGCACACGTACTTGATTTATTATAAACCTTACTTGGTCCCAAGGAAACCACTTTTATACACAAGTACCTTTGTTTAAGGACTACTGAACTCTTTGATGCTTATAGGTTTTTTTTTTTTTAACACTCCCCCCTTCAATTACGTATACTTGACCTTCTTCAATTAATTCATTGATAAACTAATTTCAACGTACTTCGATTGCTATGAATAATCAAACTTTTTTTGTCATGACAATTGTTGTCATATTGTCACAGAAGATAGTAGTAGACAATCCTTACCATGTTGTAAATCATTCAAAATTCTCCGGATCCAATAAATTCTTTCACAGGTTGTACTAGTTATATTCTGTTCCAGCCAATGATAACACTGTTGTCTTTTGCTTTCTTGATAACCATGGATCCAATAAAAAAAAAGTATCTGGAAGTGATTTTTTGTCATCTACAGTGAAAGTTTAGGGTTCGAGATCTCTAAATTGATCTACTCAATAAATCAGCCCAAAAATATGCAAAAATAATGACTATGTAGCGGAAATAAAATCACAGGCACACACCACAATGACACCAGATTTTGAGTGTAAAACCCTAATCAGGTGAAAAACCATGGATCAAAACCAGATCAATAATCAAGCATTATGAATCTCGCTGATGGACTCGCTTTTTGAGCTCGTGGTACTACCAGGGTCAGCGGACGTGAGAGGGGTCCAACCATTTCGTGACCGGAGGAAAAGCGAGCATCAACATTTTTTATACGGGTATGCCAGATTTTCTGCTCTACTTGGAATTGACAAGCGGTGGTCAGTAGATCCACCTTCACAAGTAGAAAAGAAAATCAACTTTTTCTAGTTTTTCATTGCATATATATTTAAGAAAAGAGACATGGCTTGTTTTGAATGCCGGTAAAAGACGAATTTCATTTGTTTTGCCATGAAATACGATTTTTTACCATAAAGGCGATTTATAATTCTTATCAATAATGAAAGACAATAGTTGTGATTTTTTTACGTCTATTCAAAAAATACAAAATACAATGAAAAGTGGGAAAGGGAGATCTAACTTCTCATGAGATTGTGGGGAGTCGTTCAGATTGACAGTTGCAAGTCGTGTGTGGACTTCGCCGTCATCCTTCAGATGAGAACAGATGATACTTTTGATTCACTTAGCTCGACTTAAACCTCACATTTTTAGAGGATAAAAACCAAGAGAATGTTCTATATCCAACAAAAGCAAAGTAGACTTGCTGAAGAGCCACGTCTAAGCCATGAAGACGGAGGGAGAGGGCCTTGGGGGGTGGTCCCCCAAGAGCCTTTGGTCACCTTATAGTGGTGGTCGGTGCAGAACTTCTTCAAGGGAGGAGAGGTCGTTGCAGTAATTTTTGTAGAGCTTTCTCTGTGTATCGATCTCCTGATTGATTTTTCTAATGATTTTTTCGAATCTTTTCGGGATCGATTTTCTGCCTCTTTTCTTCTTGGAATGACCTCTTTTTATAGGCTTTTGGTAGCCATGAGGAGGGTTTATGAGCCTTAAATACGTTAATTGTATTAATGCTCCATGATGGAGGAGTTACAAGTTTTTAATCCATTTATTTTATAACTCCGTTTTCTTGGCTCTTGATTGGCCGTTGGATAATAAAAGGCTTTTAATTGCCTTCAAACTCTACGATGGGAGGAGTTACATGGTTTAATGTCATATTATGGTTGACTTGTAACTCCCGTGTCCTGGCTTTTGATTGGGCCGTCCAAAATAATGAATAAATGGCCGCATTAACTTGTCATAAAATGGGTCATTAAGTGGTCGTCGAGGCATTTGAAGAGTCACGGGCCGCGCCGCATCTTTTGAAATTCTTCTTGTGATGATCACCGATGGATTTTCATGTGATTAATGTCAGATGACCATGCAACTTTGACAATAATTACTACTAATGGGGCCGGTACCATATGTCCTGTCGATTTCTCGATCTGTCCGGCAAAAAAGTGTGCTTTCTTGGTCGGCCGTTTGGCGATTTCAAAGTGTCTAATGATGATCTCATGATTTTGGCGGCGGCTCCGTGATGTTGAGGAAGATCGACGGATTCTGTGCAATAAAAATCAAATTTTAGGAAAACCACAGGGGCCAAACGTCTCAGAACGCGAAAAAGGGCCCAAAAATGAGTTTTCGGCGAAAATCCGGCGACCTGGATTTCCAAGGTCGCCGGCGACCATGGGGGTTTTTACCCATTTTGGTCGCCGATTCTCGCCCGTTTTTTGGTTTTTTTCGGTTCTTTTTCCTTTGGTATTTTTTCTGAAATTTTTGTACATGTTTTGGCCTGATTTCCTTATAGAAAACTTGACGAGAAGCCTTCCACATTAGAGCGCAAAGTTTCTTATTTTTCGGGAAAGCCGAAGACTTTGGCATGCAGAGGTGCCAATTTTACTGTCAAAGGCCGAAACTAGGCCAAACAATGTCGGAATGACCTAAAATTCAAGGCGAAGCCTCGTGAGTAAAAAATAAGACCAATCATAGGCTTCTGTTTGACTTTTGAAATCGTGTGGGGTCCCATCGCCAGTAGACTTGATTTTTTCGCAAGGAAGATGTTGCGCTTTGATGTATGGCAAACCGATGTCCGATTGACCAGAAATTTAACAGAGAGCCTATTGGAGTCATTTTAAGATGATCCATTAGCTCCGATTTGGGAACCATAGTCCCGAAGGACTCCGCCACTGGAAGGCCTAATTTAGCTTCCGAGAGTCAAAGTTTGGTTAAATTTTGTCGAAATAACCTGAAACATGATATGTAGCCCTTTGGAAGTATTTTGAAGTCACCCCATGTGCTCTGTTTGATGAGTGATGGCCTTGATGGTTCTCGCCGCCGAGAGGCTTGATTTTGCTACTTGAGGGTTGATGTATGGTCAAACGTTGTCGATTTGACCTGAAATTTGGCATAGGGCCTTTGGATGTATTTTGAGACCATCCATAGGCTCTGATCGAAGATCTAATGTTCTCGATGCTGTCGCCGCCTGGGGAGCTGACTTTGCTGCGGATGTTTCCTTTTTGGGCCAAACAATGTCGAAATGGCCTGAAATTTGATGTAGAGCCTTCTAATAGCATTTTGAGGCCAATTGTGTATTCTATTTTGTGAAACAGGGTCTCTGGCTTCACCGCCGCCGGGAGCTCTTGTTTAGTTGCTAGAAGAGTGAAGTTAGGCAAATGATATTGAAATGGCCTAAAACTTCATGTGTGCTCTTCTCTTGACTTCTTTGAAGAATCTTGCAGTTTTTATTTGATTCTGACAAGATCTAATGCTTGAAGGGGCATTGCCTGCTTGTGGTAGGATGCGGCTTCATGTAGTTTTTTTATATAGAAAATGTATGAGGAGGTAAAGTAACATTTTTGGTGTCAACACTCGCAATTACAAGAAACTCAGATTTCCTCCCTAGATATCCCCAACTTAAGGACTGGAGTTACCTTGTGTCGCTTCACGCTTCAACAACTTCACACCACTGATTGCAACAGACTCTATCCCGCTTGACTCCTAAAATCTTCTATGCAAGAGGATTATCTTCCACAAAGGATGCAGAAGAGACTGGCTCTAGAGAACTTGACAGTACAACTTCTTAATAAATCTCTAGACAAGAATTATCTCAATTAAATCTCTAACTTAGAATTTTGAGAGGTGAGGTGCCTCTTTAGAATAGCCCTTGGGACGTGCTTAAGTTTCCCTAACTTGATTAAGATCGGATATATCATTGGAGCACATGGGATTTAACTTGAACGTTGAAAATCATCCGAGTGTGGGGCTCAGGAAGGAGTTCCATGCATCTATTAAAGCAGATACAAATCCAAAGAAAATAAAGATAGTGGACGAGTACAAATGGATGTGAAAAAAACTTCAAACGAAGGAAAACAAGACATCGTAGAGCCTGGCCAAAAAGAGTAATTCATGTCTTGCCTTGCTCAGTACCTTTTCCATCGACACATCAAACTATAACATCTTTGGATTGACATCACGATTGACAAGAAGGATCGAAGCAGTGTGAAAAGAATAATAACTGTATGCTTACCTCCTGCGGTCTTGTTAAATTATACTCTAACAAGAGTATAGTCGCACTATAAAAATAGATCATATAATTAATGATTTATATAATAAGTACATGATTTCTTTTATAATATTCATGTGCATCTATCTCTCACTGTATTATGGTGAAAAAACGACATAATAGGGTCGGCTTTATGATTCTAACCATCCACACGTGAGGCCCCTTAATTACACTAGATCTATTGAGTTTTCACTCATCCAAATGGTTTGAACATTTGGATTAAGAGTCAAATTTTTTATTTAATATAAAGTTGTTAAATTTGTGGGCTACGGATGAATTGGTTAGAGACATGAAATTGACTCCAAACTTGATATATGGGCTCATCCAAAATGTCTCTTTGGATCCCCCCAAGTCCCATGATAAGTGGGGCTCTAGGTAGTTGTCCCTCACAATATGGTGAGGGATGGATGCACATGAATGTCTTATATATAGTCTTTAAACTGCAATACTACTTTAATATTGGCCCACCTAATTAACTCGATTTTCTAATACTAACCTTACTTTAATTTTGACCCACCAAATTGAATGTATTTTCTAATCCTAATCTTATTTTAATATTGATACCAACCAGTCGATTCAAAAAATATACTAGAGGCAACCTGACCTAATTCAAAACGATGGGCTCGATTGATTGGGGAACCAACTCAAATCTCTAACCTCCAATCAAAACCAACTTAATCAACGTAAGGAGAAGTAGTATTACTCAAGTGGTTAACCCGGCACCAATAAATCTCCAATCCGTCCCCTTACATAACCCGTCTGTGATATTCTCAACGGATAACAAAGTTTGTAGAAGATTGCAGCAATTGTGTTTGTTACTTTCTCTCCTTCTAAGGAACTGGTTGCTTTGCATGATTAACATGAACTACTATCTTGGGTTTCATGGTTAACACAAAATAGAACAACAATTCCCTTTCATTACTCCATAAGTGGAGTAGGCAAAGGTGCACATTAACTTGGAAACCACATGAAGGATGAGATGACACACTAACTAATTACTATAAGAGACCTGAAATGTTGCTCACTCAATGCAACATTTGTACATGACATACTTCTCCATAGGGCGATTGCAATCAACACAAACCACATTCTCCTGAATTATGCCATTGGTATTGGGAAGGATGATGTGATTGCAGTGCTTGTGTACAACATCTATGGGTGTAATCCTTCTCACTTCTTCGATCAAATTCTTCATTGTGCTGAAGAGATTATGACTTGTGATGCTTATCTTCAGTTTTTAAGCTGCAACAAGCAGTCCATGATCATCTTTCCATTCACTGCGATCAAATCTTTCGACCCATGGCCTATCATTGCCCATCCCTGACCACTGCCATCAGCGCTAAGCAACATCATCACATCTCTCAATACTGTGTCGTTCAAAATCGACTTACCATGTTGCATCTTGTTGTACCATATGCTCTCCAAACGGGCCCTGAAGCGCCTTATCTTCAGCGGGTCATCCCAACACTTGCTCAAGTTCTCTTTGATGATTGTCTCTGTGTGCTTCTTTCCAATGTATATCAGCTCTAAGATGATCCCTGCTCCTTTCACTACCTCTTTCATTGCAGATGTAAATATCCTAATCCAGTCCAAGTCATCTCCTCCATAGAAGCAGAGAAGCCTTTCTTCTTTTACCTGTTGGAAATAATAAGGAAGCGTGTTAGCACAAGTGAATTATAAAACTTCTACCTTTACATCTCAAACCAAACCAAACCAAGCCTTTTCCCACTAGGTGGGGTCGGCTATATGGATTTGACGACGCCAATCAAATCTGTTTAAGGCCATGTCCTCCGTTAGATCCATGTAGGCAAGATCATGTTTAATAGTTTCTTTCCAACTTCTCTTGGGTCTCCCTCTCCCTCTCCTACTCTTGGCAAACTCCATGCTTTCACACCTTTTAACAGGTGAATTATAAAACTTCTACCTTTACATCTCAAAAAAAGAAAAAAAAAAAAAAAGGCCAAAATTTTTGGACACGTATAATATTAATTATTAAGACATACCCATTGTTCTTTCTCACTGACAATTCCATCAACCAAAAATTCAAGGCTCCATCTTGCTACCTTCCAAAGGGTCTCCACTCTATGATTATCGAAAGGGTAGGCTGCATTTCCCCATACCATGATCTTGTGGTATGCATTGGAGCACACAACCTTTCCATGGCCATTCAACACTACCATCAATGGCTTCTTCTCAAAATGCCACATCTCTTCGATGTACCTGATGACACCAGGCTGGAGTGTTAATGAATAATGTAGCGAGTACCAGGGCATCAAGCTTGCCTTTCGAAGTATCTCATGCTTCAACTCATTTGATTCAATTGGCTTGTCGATGACTGGGAGCCAGAGCATTTCAAATTGCCTCTCTTGCTTTCCAACCTGTTGAGCAATTTCTTTAATTTCTTCATCCGAGATAACGACGTATGAAATGAACAATACCACCGTCTGGGCCCTCAATATATTCAAGCTAACCTGTGTCATTTTATAAAATAAAATAAAAAGATCTGCTATTAGTGAATTCAAGCCAAATGAATTGGGATCACACGCGTGGGATCACAAAATTTGCAGGGTAATGCTTGATACATTTGGAAATGTATTCTATCAATAGCTATATGTATTGTTAATATGTTAAGGCCATACTTTGTACCGATCAAAGACTCCAATGTGGGATGACCGTTTTCCAGGAACTGTTTCGTCTAAAATAACACCATGACTCAAAACTGATTGATGTTTCATTGTGTTCCTAGTCCTCTGTTTCTCTCTGTCTTTGGATTTTCGTTTCCTTTTCTTCTTGTAAATTGTCTTTAGTAAAATTTTTTTTCTGGGGGGCTTTTTTTGCCTTGTTTCCCTCCCCTCTTCTAATACAATTTGCCATTTGCACAAAAAAAAAAAAAGGTGTTCCTAGTAAGTCATTTTAATGCAACATTTTGGTAAAAATTCAAGTCAAATTAACGAAGTTTGATTGAGGTAAGAACTCTTATTCTAGATTACCAAGTAAACTCCCAAAAATAAGAGTCCTATTACTCAAGGAATAGGTAATAACATATATACAGATCTGCATTTGAATTATACACGGTTTAGGATTTGCAGGTGTAGGTTTTGGAAACTATGACGTTTCACTCAATTTCTCGTCTTTCTCTTCATCAAAATGACTTGTAAATAAATGAAATAAACATTTATCTGATTAAGCTAAAAGCATACCCTTTTCTTGCTGACACCATTAAAGAGAGGCAGAGTATCCTTTGTGTGAATCAGCTCCATCAGAATCTCCATGTTGTCAATGTGGCCACTTTCCATGTGGTGTTTAAGGTTATAGTAAATTCGATTGTTTATTTGGTCATCTGTGTGAATAGGCAAAAATGCGTCAGCCAATCAACAATCATGCAACCACATCATGCATTGCATGACCCAGCTATTTCCCTTAACAATGGCACACTTATGTTAGGATCCACAAGGTAAAACGGTCATATTACTCGGAAGATTATAACAAAACAGAATATATTACAATAAATCACAATTACATTGATAGTTAGGCCAAAAAAAAAAAAAAAAAAGCATTACATTGATTTGTATTATTACAAATTACATATATTACAACTAAATAACTATTACATTGATTGGTATCATTACAGATTAGTCTAAGAATAACCCCTTACGCTCACCTATGTGTTCATGGCATAGAGCCAAATGATTTGCAAGATGTGCATGGATGCTCTTGAGTATTTGAGCTAGATCAGTCAGTTTCTTCCGAGCCTCTGCGTTGGAGGTCACATACCTGAAATCAACTTAGACGAGATACATTACAATGTAATCACATAATATAGTCAATGTTTATGTCAAGCAAGTTCCCATTTGCACAATTGGCCAAATGATACCACCCAGAAAAATGGCATAGGCCCTTAATTTTGGGCCCGACTGACAATTGGGTCGTAGTTTTGATCCAAAGTCCTGAAGCCCGGCCCTGGTCAAGTCCATATAGGAAAAGATATTTGCTGGGACTCAGTGTTTCAGACCAAAATGATGTGTAGGAATAATAATAGGCTCATTCACCCACTACCAAGAGAACCCAACAAGTAAATATAATGCATGGGCCCTATATCAGGTCCAATTAAGAACTGGACATGGGCCTAGTTCCAAAGTTCTGTGCCCCACCACCACCAGCTATTGCATTCAGGTTTGGGGTTTAACAAACTTAATTAGGTCAAAGTTTGATTCCACCATCAACCCAGCCCAAACTCAAACCTATTTACATCCTTAACCGTCACTAATAATAGAAAGAGAAACTTACTCATGGCTCATGTTCATAAGGCCAATGCTCTGGGAAGAACAAGCAACAATGCCTTTGATAGCCCAGTAAACAGCATATGGGATGTGAATTAAGGCCTCAGAGAGAGGATGTTTGTCGGGCGAAATGTACTGGGAGGGAAGATCCCTCAGGTCAATGATGCACTTGGCCACATCTATTACTACCTTAAGGAGAGCACTGATAAGGGGTTCTCGCTCCCTGATATTGGGCAATGGCTTAAGTTGAACCACATTTTTGGCTAGTGAATTGGAGGCATGCACCTGCAATAGAAGGCAAAACTCCCCGTAGTTGACAGCGAAAGCGGAGAGGGCTATGACCACCTTATCTTCCCATGAATATTTCTTTACTGTGTTGAACACTGCTTGTGTTATAGACTTCATATCACCCTCTCCAGAGCAATTGCATGATAACTGGAAAGATGCAATGGGCATCAATGTAGCTCAGATATTTAGCAATCAGAATTCAGAAAGATGGAAACAAGTGCATACAAAATTACCTCACATCCAATCTTATGGATGGTGAATGCGAGTGCTTCGGATATCCCATGTTGATGAGGCTTGTCCGCTAGGATTTGAGAATCTATTATTGTATCCTGCATCAAATTAAATTCCTCAGTACATGAAAGCAAGTTCTCCAATCATTAGCTCTCTATAAATATAAAATTTCTAATATAACCCCCAAGAAAGGTAGATGGGGCATTCTTGACATGCTTCATGCAAGAGGGAAAGAGGAGTTAGCCAAGTATGGAATATCTTTCAATGGGATGTAGTCAACTATCTGCTCTAAGGTTATAAAACAGTCAAGAATGAAAAATTCTCACTTTATTTGCATCTAGGTAAACCCAAATCCATAACGGACATTAGTAAGGGCTCACCCGGTGCACAAAGTGCTCCCCGGCTAAGCGGGGGTAGGGGGAGGGTGGGCGCATGTGTACGCAGCCTTACCCTTGCATTTTTGCAAAGAGGCTGTTTCCACGCCTCGAACCCGTGACCTCGAGGTCACCAAAGGAGCAACTCTACCGTTGCGCCAAGGCTCGCCCTCTATAACGGACATTAATGAAACTCGAAAATATCTAACCAACCCCACCAATTTCTAAATTTCCTTTCTAAGTGAAATTCTGCTGAGCGAACAGAGTAGCCATGGTTAGGGTACCCAATTTTTTGAGTTCAGTTTTCTTTTCAAGTGGTATAGAATTTAAAGGTTTTTTTTTTTTTTTTCCTACATGGAGGTCAAGAACTTATCCACAAAGCAGGTGAACCGCAGCTGGAGTCGATATATTATATACTTTGCATTCAGTGTGTAATGCATATACTATTATATTATAACATCATATATAAGTTGGATAATTGGATCTAACATGGAGAGGGACCATTCCAAAGGCAGGTCCCACCTCTGAATACATGTGAGGCACGGTCCTGATGCATTGTGCCCTGGTGCCTAGTGTGCAGGGGAGTATTTTCTCTAACATGGATACCCAAATTCCTAAACCAAACAAGGCCAAACAATTGTCACTTTTTTGGTCCGGTCTGGCCATATGGGTTCATTTTTAGGCTCAACCTAAGTTTTTTTAGGCACCCAAGTTAAGGGGGGTTGGGACCCAGCCCTCTAGCAACAGAAGTAGAGGTGAGGGAACCCTCGGATGAGTGAAGTAGATCTCCGTTGAAGTAGGACAGCCCCGCGCAACTAGATAAGAACTAGACCTCTTAGCACAGGTGTACGAATTGCACTGGACAGGTAATTCAAGTGGGTCTTTTTCTTCAATACAGGCCTGGCAGCAGGTTCATTCAAGATCAAACTCAGCCCCCTGGACGAAGATGATTTGGAGCAAGCTTGTGCACTCGAGAACTGCTTGCTTCATTTGGCGTCTACTTCATCGCAAGACTCCAACGCAATCTTGGGCCCAAACAGTTGGAATAAATTTGGCCTCTAGATGCCCTCTCTGCAAATCTCAATTAGAGTCAATATTTTGGAATTGGACTCTATCAGTCTATGGTAAGCTTCAGCGTTCGGTTCCTTCTGCTGCAGGTATTTGGACAACTCTATCCCTTGGATTAGATGAGATCGGAAGAAGGTGCTTGACTTCAATTTTCTTCTAAATCCTCTCTACAATTTGTTTGCAAGGAACGAAGCCACCTTCTACTGCAATCTCATCTCCCCTATCATGTTGAACGGTTGAAGTGTCTCTTTCTGCACCATCTAATGGACTTCTATCATGCAGTGCCTTCAGCTATCTCGGTGGCCGGTGCCTTTTCTGCAACCTTTCATCATGAATGCAATTCCAATTTGAAAAGCCTTGCCTTTAGCCTCTTCAGTGTTTTCTTACTCTGTTAATAATTGTTTCATGTTTATCTTCTTTCTCTTTGGCTAGTTTATTAGTTTGTGTAGTGTTAATTTTTTGGGTTTTCTTTTTTCTTTTTTAAAGGCTCTATACCTATGTATTCCTCCCCCTTTTTATTAATATTCATTTTGCCATTAAGCAAAAAAAAAAAGAAGAGGCCCAACCTAAGTCGCACCCTTGGTAAAAAAAAAAAACACTTTCAACTTAAGCCACCCAAAGATATTACAACTCTCTGTAAAAGCAGTTTACAACTCAAAAAGCAATTGATTCCCGTAAAAAGTAAAGACTACAAGAGCATTGCAATAATAGGTATGTGTCTCAACTAGTTTAAAGGAGAAGAAAAGGTCATTTTTAACAAGTCACAAAAACAAGGAAATGGTCAGTGAATTCCATATAAAAATATATTATACTAATCTCCACTGTGATGATCACTACAGACTCCTTTTCCTTGTTTTTGAAACAGAAGTGAAAGGAAATGGAGGTTTTTGAAACTACCAGGTGAGTTGTAGGGGTCGCATGATGCAAAATGTCCTCGGCCATGGCGAGAAGGGCATTTTCGTCCACGTTCAGGTTTGCATCAGGCAAATGGGCGGCCTGGATTTGCTGCATCACCTTCTTATCATCTGGTGTCCATAGCATCTTTGGCATCTGGATCTTATGTGGGAACAATGTCTCACCAATGTGCCCTACCTTTGATATCAGTGCCATTTTTCTACAACTCCAAATACCACACTACAATCTCAGCAATATGAGAGATTTTTCTGCAACTCCAAATACCACACTACACTCAGTAACATGAGAGAGGGATGGTGAGTGGTGACTGGTGGGTGGTGATGGGTGATTTATAGACGATTCTGCTTCCATACCTACTGGTAACAGGGTAGCAACTAGCAAGTGATATATGAAAGGATTAGCCCCACGAGGTGCACATGTGTGAGAAAAGACAGCCGAAGCAAATTACAAACAAACCTGCACGCGTAAAGAAAAGACAATATATATTACAGCAATGACAAAACATTTGAAAAGTGGATAAGAAAGTATTTGTCTGGGGTATTTAACCATCAAACTACTACTTTTAGTGGAAGATACACGTACACTATTCAATTAGCTAACTGCATAAGGGCACCACTAATAATGGTTGAAAAGAGGACAAATGGCATATACGTGTAGCATGGTAAAAATGAGGAACTGTTAGATTAGTTGTTAATAATAAATCCATCTCATTAAAACTTATGACCTATTTTTTTTTTTCAGTTTTTAGTGATTTTTTTAATAGCAAATCCATCTCATTAAAACTTATGACTTATCGAAAAACTAAAGTGAAAGTGGATGGACTATCCTACCTTACAACTTATATAGGCGTGGATGGGCTCTCTTTCCCACGGTATAGGCTTTCTCTTTCCACTTCTGTGGGCTCTCTTGGATTCTCTCCTAAAAAAGAAAGAATTTTTTATAACTAAATGGTTTGAAATAATATATTTTGCCTCATAACTAATGACATGTAATGGGGTACTGGCTCTTCAAATGAGAGCAAAACCAAAGAAATGAAGAAACTTTAGTCTTTATTAATGGTATCAATTATTCAAGAGGCCCTTGTTTTCTCCAATAAGCAAACAATCACAAGATTCTAAGATAAGATAATCCAATTTTTGTTGAGATAAGCAAACCTAAATCTTTTCAAAATTGAAAATGAACTCAAGATGCCAATTGAAAGAACATTTAAATAAGAAAGATTTCCTAAACTATCTAGGAAAATATCACAAGCCTAGCTAACTCCTCCAATGATCGATGTGTAGTTAATAGATAGTTAATCCTATAAATTTTCTTTTATGTGATGGGAAAAGTAAATCTCACATACACATGCATTGTATGGTATTTACCATTTTTTTTTTCTTTGTAAAAGTGTGGAATTCACCCTAGTATTTCCTAAGACAAATTATCATCTTAAAAGCCGTGAGTGACAAAAGTCACAGAACGAACATTTTAACTAAAGCACCTCCTTTACCGCTCACGCGTTCCACGTGTTTGGAAAAAGTTACGACACGGGCCACCACCCTAAAGTGTAGGGTAGCATGAAGCATGAACACAACCAATGAACCAAAGCAAGTACCCTTCTCTTTATAAAAGATAGTAAATGTGCTCCAAAATTAATTAACACAATGGCTAGTATTAAATTTTTAAATCATTTAAATAAATGTCTTCTTTATTAATAGGCAATTTTTTATTTTAATATAATTTGGGTTAATCATCAAATAGATCATATTGAAATACATAAATTCTTATAATGTTTTTTTCGTGCATTGCGTTTATACATCATTAATGTGATGACAGACCTAATTTTTATTGAGTGAAATTTGATTAGAGCTCATGCCAAAGGATGTAATTATTGTTTTAAAGATTTAATTTTTTTATGAAATGAGGCAAAAGAAATGTATTTCCCCATGCGTTGTTCATGGGTGAAATGATATAAGAAAGGTAACTTAATTAGTAACATGACAAAATAAACTTTAATTGATGGATAGAAAGTAGATGGTATCTAAGGACACCCCTTTGACAAAAAATAAATGAGCCCAGCAACCGGGTGCACTGGATGGGCTCATGTATATGTATCTGTCTCCTATTGGTCCCCACAAAAGTTGGATACGTTTGAGCCATATGCATCCAAATTCCTTGAGGTCATTTACCAAAAGTAAATAAAAATTATTGTAGGCCTCCTAATAGAAAATTCTCTCAGCGTACTAGCATCACAAATCAATTAATGGGGCCTAACCATTTTTGTTAAAATCCAAACTACTAAAACTCATCATGCCACCTTGTCAGCTTCAATTAGTGTTATGCCCATTGTTAAGAGTAACGATTTGTAAAGAAAGTAATTGACTCAGTTCATTTACTTGCTTATGTGATAGGGCTTTAGTTTATTGGGAGTTGCTCCTATGAGAGACACTCTCACCAAATTTATGAGAGATGGGTGGGGCTCACTTCTATATCCACTCTCACCAACTTAAATGCAAGGACCCCAACTTAAATGTGAATGCCCCCACATATCTCTCACTAACTTGATGATAGTGTCTCTCACTAGAGCACCTCCCTTAGTTATGATCTATCAAAAAGTGGTGATAACTCTATTTATAGTGAAACTTCCCTTAATTATGGAATAAGATTCGATAATGATTTTAAGTGGTTTGTGAGAAAACCTATATATATGAATTGTATTAGAGAAACTATGAAACCATAGCATAGGGCTTACATTCAAGAAATTCTCCCATCCAACGTCATAAATCAATCAGTGGAGCCTATCTTTGAAATCTAAACTGCTTTGAATGAAATCATTATATTTATTAGTTTTATCATATGTAGGGTTGGCGAATTGGTCTATTCAGGTAGAATATGGGACAGGTTGATGGGGGTATCCCAAAGTTGAAGCCCAACCCATATCTGGCCCTTTTCAAAAATGGGTAGCTAGAATTTGAAACCCCAATCTTGTATTGATAAGAACAAAGACTAGACGCAAAACAAAATAGTTGAAGTGCTTCTCCATGGTTAACCCTTCTCCAAAATGTACAAAAGCTCTCTCTTGGTCAATCCCTCTTCCCATTTTCAAGGGCTTTTGTTCCACAACGTACCTATGTTCTTCTTGCCCAACTCCAGCCAAGATACCCTTCTTCATGTCAAAACTATTGAACGAAAACGCGGAAATCGAAATCAATGGATTGTTCTTTGTGATTTTGGTCTCGTAAGAATGAGCAAGACCCTTCCATTTTGCAGGGGAGGAGGGCATCTTCCTCTCCTTCTACCTAATCTTCCTCTTTTTTCTTTGAAGGTTAGGGTTTTAGTGTATGTTTGATTAGCATGATTCAATGAATTCATGTCCAAAAGTTTTCGCTAGTTGGGATTCCTAAATCCTCATCTTGTGTGGAGGATTTGCAAAATGCGAAGGAGGTTTAATTTTTAGAATTTCTAAAGCTATTTGAAACTTTTTTAGGTGGGTGGAATTTGAAATTCATGACATTTTCAGATGCCATGATAATTAAACATCACATCATATCTATGAAATCTAAAAATATAAATTCTAGTTAGAAATTCAGGAAAAGAAACATGACCTCAAAATATTTCGCATCGGTCCGTGTCACAGGTCATATGGGTCAGTCAATAATCCTAGCTGGTGTGGGAGCCCGAGATGGAGCATATGGCCGGGACTCTGATGAGTTCGGGAATTTCCCCACACAGAAGCATAATCTTACAAGCTGATAGGGCTGATTACATAAAAGAAAGAAAGAGTGTAAAGTAGAACTGACAAAAAAAGAATACACATTCCTTAGAAAAACAGAGGCATCCTACAAGAAAAAACTAACAGCAAAGTCTAAAGAATGAGACATGTTGTTGAAGACAGCTTGATTCCTGACCTTCCATATGCTGAAGATGGCGATGATGAAGAGGGCACCCAAACCCTTCTTAGCTTTGGAGGAAGAGTCCACATGGAAGAGACCGAGCTGGAAGGGAGAAACTGGAAATTTCCCTTTAACCTCAAGCCACTTCCAAAAAGAGGAAGCAAATGGGGCATTGGAAAGAACATGGATAACGCAAATTCTTGATGAGAGCCACAAAGGTAAAGCAGGACGCCAACTGCACGCCAATAGATTGAGCCCAGGCGTTGGTGGGGAGATTCAATGATTGAGTACTACTAACTACTTGAGTTGCATACCTGTGATATTGTACCAATATATTTCTAATCCTACTAGATTGATCGGTTTCATTAAATTTGTTTAGGCCCATGATTGGTTGAATTCAAATGACAAAATAGCTTCCAAGAAAAAAAAAGTGAAAATTACACTTTATCACCCTCAACTATCACCCTTTTTCACTTTACCCCCGTAAACTTTAAAAAGTATCAATTGACCCCGTAAACTAATCTAATTGCACGACCGTTACCCCCTGAGGCCAAAATCGAGTTAAAATAGACGGAATAGAGCAACACGTGACACACACTTTATCCTCTAAACTTTAAAAAGTATCAATTGACCCCTTAAACTAATTCAATTGCGTGTCACGTGTTGCTTTATTCCGTCTATTTTAACTCGATTTTGGCATCAAGGGGTAACGGCCGTGCAATTGGATTAGTTTAGGGGGTCAATTGATACTTTTTAAAGTTTAAGGGGTAAAGTGAAAAAATGGTGATAGTTTAGGGTAGTAAAGTGTAATTTTCTAAAAAAAAAATGACAAATAGATTCCCTGCACTTGGGACTATCCCATGTTAACATGCTTGGTAGAATGAGGGGTCAAGTGTGAGAGAATATTGTTTGTGATACATGAGCCAAACCCATGCCATTAATGAAAAACACACTGTTGAAAATATTTTGATCAAGGGTGGGTTATAAATATTTCCTAATAAACCTTTTCTAGTATTCAAATATTTTTAAGATTAATAAAAATGGGTTTACCAAAAAAAAACATTCCCCTATTCAACTGTTATTGAAAATGTAACTCAAATAGAACGTTGTGAGTGTACCCTCAAGTACTCTCAACCCAAGCAAACTTGTATTTGTATTTTGTAGATAATCCCAAACCCCAACTTGAACCAGACCCGAGTGAAACCTAACCATATCAACCCGAACCCACTGAAAGCGTAGATTCCCAACCTCAGCCCAGTTCGCGATAGGGTTTACTTGAGTCAGGTACCCCATATTTTTCTTTTTAAAGGGCATAAGAATTTAGTAAAAATGTATTCCTCATTTACATTATATATATAAATTAAAGTGTGTATTCTATATATTATACACTATGAATACTACTTAATTACCTTTGTAAGTGAGGTACTATGGTCTGATTTGAGGAACTAAAACCAAACTTCGAGCCCAACCCGAACTTGATTTCCATGCAGTTTACATTATCTAGGTCAAGCCTAACCGGAATCCAATGAAGCCCAACTCAAATTTCATTTTTGGTTGCATTGGGCCTTGCAAGTTCGGATTTGGCCATGCCCAAGTTACACCCCTATGCAGGGCAACAACTAATGTGGTAAATCATTAGAAAATTTAAAATTTCACATAGTTGCATTGATAGTAAGCATTGGCATTCATCAAAAGCGAAGGTAAACTCTTGCAATCCAAAGAAAAGGTTCACCATTACACTGCAATATCTTAAAGCCATCAAACTACATTGGAACAACCATACTCCATACTCCATACTCCATACTCCATGACAATGTACTCAAAGTTACTTATTTACTTAAAACTCAAAAGTCTAGGACACACTATGGATAAGATGACATCCCATGCCCACTGATTCTGAGAGACTAGAGAAACTTTACTCCTTGTTGCAGCACATACTCCATGACAATGTACTCAAAAGGTACTTATTTACTTAGAACTCAAAAGTCTAGGACACACTATGGATAAGATGACATGCCATGCCCACTGATTCTGAGAGACCAGAGAAACTTTACTCCTTGATGCAGCACTTGAACATGATGGTCTTCTCCATGGGGCGATTGCAATCGGTACAAACCATACTCTCCTGAACTATGCCATTGATGCTGGGAGCTTCAATGTGATAGCAATGTGGCTTCGGCTTCGGCTTTGGCTTGATTTGCTCCCCTGGTGCTGGTGGTGCTGGGAATATGATTTCTCGTACCCCTTTAAGCAGTGAGCCAATGAAATCAGTCGTTGGGAAGCTAACCTTCCTGGTTTTCAACTCGATCAAACACTCCACCATTTCATTTCCATTCACTGCAACCACTTCTTTCGGTCCCTGGCCTACCATTGTCCATGGATGACCACTTCCATCAGCACCGCGTAACATTATCAAGTATTTCAATTGTGTGTCATCTTTAGTCGGCTTGCCAAGATGCATCTTGGAATACCATATCCTCTCCAAGCGGGCGCGGAAACGCTTGATCTGCAGGTCGTCCCAACACTTGCTCAGATTTTCCTTGAGGATTGTGTCTCTGTGTTTAGTTCCAACATATATCAAATCTACAATGATCCCATCCCCTTTCACCACGTCTTTCACTGAAGTATGAATTTCCTAATCCAATCCAAGTCATCTCCTCCATAGAGGTAGGTTACTTTTCCTTCATTCACCTGTTAGAAATGACAAGGAAGAGTGTTAGCACAAGTGAACTATAAAAGATTCTGCCTCTACAGCCCACAGACGAGCCTAAAATCTTGGACTTAAATAGACAATTGGTATACAACTAACTATGTGGCTCTTTGCAATTTTTATGTTAAAAAACATTAAGGCTTACCGGTTCTTTATCACCAATGAGAAAATCAATACTAAAATCTGTTTCCTTCCAAAGAGTTTCCTCTCTCAGAGTGTTGAAAGGGTAGGCTGCACTTCCCCATATCATGATCATGTGGTATGCATTGGTGTTGACGACCTTTCCACGCGCATCAAACACTACCATCATTGGCTTCTTCTCAAATTGCCAATCTTGCTTGATGTATTTGACGACATAAGGCTGGAGTGTTAGGGAAAAATGGAGTGAGTACCATGTCATTAAGGTTGCCTTTTTGCCAATCTCTTCCCTCTCTTTCGGTGTGACTTCCTTGTCGAAAATTGGGAGCCAAACTATTTCATACTGCCTCCCTGGCTTTCCAACCTGATGTTCGATTTCTTTAATTTCTTCAACCGAGATGTCAAGGTTTGAAATGAACAAGATCACTGTCTTGCTCTTCAGTACATTCAAGCTCTCCTGTTTCATTTAGTTAAGAAAATGACTTACTATTAGCAACTTCAAGTTGAATGTATTGGAAATACCAATAGTATGAGTATTTAAATTAATAAACTGACATGTATGATAATGATATTAACAAATAGTAAGAGTTTTCAATACATTAAGGATGTGCTTGCTGCCAATGTATTTCTAGACACATGAGGCGAGGGCAGATTTATGGCTCAAATGTATTTTTTTTTTTTTAAAGAAACCAAATATCTATTCAAAAGGAAACCTTAAAGTCTCTCACCTTCGGCAAAGCCATCAGCTAGAGATCTAAAAGGAATACATACAAGATCCACGGAAAGCGGGTCAAACAAAATACAAGGAGGCTCATCACGCCACCAAGTCCCAGAATTAAAATCAGTAGCCGTCGTGGCTAACAAATGTATTTTTAAGAAGGCATCTCAACTCCATATTTGTATAAATCCGCGTCAGATTAACCAATTTCCAATGGAATAAGGACTATCATTCTAGTTTATCAGGCAATGAAATGAAAATATTTCATGATATGTTAAAAGCATACCTTTTTCCCAGTGACACCATTAAAGAGAGGTGTATTATCAGTCGTCTTAATCAACTCGATTGAAATCTCGATGCTGTCAGTGTGGGAACTTTCGATGACTTTTTTAAGATTATAGTAACCTTCATTCTCTTTCTTTTCCTCTGCGCAAATAGGTCAAAATGCATCAGCCTATCATCAATCATGCATTGTATGGTTCAAGCATTATCCCATTGAAATGATCCCTTAGTGCTAGGATCCATAAGATGTATTTTCTTGATGTAGGAGATTGTGAGAAAACAGAATAGATTACTATAATTTAACCGTTGATTGATTGGTATTTGTACAAAAAAAAAATTGGTAAATATGGTATTTGTACAAGTAAGTCTGCTGTTTTGGCATGTGTAATACTCACTTATCTTTTGATTGCATTGTTCCAACATGGTTGTGAGGTTCCCTTGGATCTTCTCAAGTGTATTACTCAGTTCAGTCAATCTCTTCCGCGCTTCTGCGATTGAGACCAACCTGAAATTAATTTAGTTGAGAAGCATCACAGTGTTAAAGTCATCAAAAATAAAGCTGATAATCACAAAAAATGGTCATTATGTATGTCAAAAACTACCTATATATGGACTTATAGGCCTGAATTTGGGCCCATTTTAAAAATTGGAACCTGCACCCGTATTCATGAAGCCCTCGGCTTAGGCTCTGCCAATTCGAGTTCTTCTTATCAAGATGACTGAATAGGTTCAAACTATATTTTGTATCCAATTTGGCTTTAGGCTAGTGTTTTAGACCAAAAACATGAGTCAGAAATGACAACAGGCTCATTTATCAATATTTACTCAAGAGAACCCAACATCTAAAATATATTGCATGAACCCTATTTTGGGTCCGATTAACCGCTGTATCTCAGTCTAGGTCCTTCGGGTATTAGGTCATAATCCAGTTCCATCTTGAACATAACTCAAATCCGATCTATTTGCATCCTTAACTACCAACCATGACAAGAAAAGCTAGATTGGCTTGTCATGAACTTACGGATGGTTCATAAGGCCAATGCTTTGGGTGGAACAAGCAACAATGCCTTTGACAGCCCAGTAAACAGCATTTGAGATTTCAGGCTCAGAGAAAGGAGGTTCTTTGCGCGAAATGTACTGGGTGGGAAGATCATTCAGCTGAATGATGATCTTAATCACACTTGTTATGACCTCCAGGAGACGACTGATAAGAGATTCTCGCTCATTGACATCGGGTAATGGCTTAAGCTGAACCACATATTTGGCGAGTGGATTGCTGGCTTGCAGCTGCGATAGAAGACAAAACTCCCCATAATTAACAGCAAAAGCAGCGAGCGCTATGACCGCCTTATCTTCCCATGTATATTTCACTAGTGTGTTGAACACTGCCTGTGTTATTGACTTCATATCTCCCCCACCAGAGCAATCGCATGATAACTGGACACATGCATAGGATGTCAATGTGGCTCACATATTTAGTAATCAGAAAGTTATAGACTAGTGCATATGAAATTACCTCACATCCAATCTTATGGATGGTGAATGCAAGTTCTTCAGATATCGCTAGAACGGACTTGGCCCCTGGGACCGTAGAATCTATTTTCGGATCCTGCATCAAAATACATTCTCAAATGGATCACATAAAGTGCTTTGAGCACTAGCTCCACAGTAATTAATGTCATTTGATGTGCTTGAATTCAGGGGCGGACCCATGTTATATGGACCTGGGGCGAATCATAAAATGCCCAATGTTTTTCAGTAATATGCCGCCCCCATGCCCATACTCCAGGTCTCGAACAACAGACCGCCCCAGGTTGGATCGAAAAAGGCCCAATGTTCTTCAGTAATATGTCACCCCCATGCCCCTACTTCAGATCTCAAAAAATCTTGTTTCCAATACAAAGTCCCCATCTATCTCATCTCCTCCTCCTCTCAATGGCAGATACTTCAAACCCTCCTCTGAAACCCTAGTTCTCTGAAGTCCTCTTCTTTTGAAATTCTACAAGTTTGGGAGCACCAAGCAACTTCTTGAGAACACCTCCATCGCGGATTTCATAAGGTTTCATAATATCATACGAATAATGGAGATAAAGGCCATGGGGATCTACAAACAACTGTTGTTACTTATAGGAAGAAATTTTTGTGGTTTGTTCTACAGCCCTTTGTTCAGGTACCAATAAGTCTCCTGCTCTCTTGTTCCACCAATTATTATGAGACTTAGTTATTTGGAAAAACCCACCTCTTTTGATATTTGGAAAAGTATGAATGACCTCACTTATAGAAGCTCTAGAGCCTCTCAGACGAAGGTTGAGCATTATCTGATAGAGCTACTTTCTTCCTCTCTTAAATCTATTGATAAACCTTTTTCTGGTAGGTCTCTTCATATGTTTAGAAATTTTTTGTCTGATCCAATTGTTTGAGGATTGGTAGCTGTTTCTTTCTTCCCTTTCTCCCCTTTTCTTTTGTTGTATAGTTGCCTCTTTTGGTTGTCTTGGCGCTTCTGCCTCATTTCTTTTTCTTTTAATACAATTGCCCTTTAGAAAAAAAAATTTAATTTATGGATTTGTGGAGGTTCTGTTGGTGACTTGGTATGTGATCCGCTTCTAGTCACTATTGCAGGACGATTTGGTGTAGACGAATCACATCTTGGATAAAATAGTTTCCTACTCTTGGGAAGAAAAGTATTACAAGAAGAAAATTATATTTCTCTTTGCCCTCTTGCTTTGCTCTGTTCGGATTATGCTATGTGCAATGAAAGAAGATGTGTTTTTTCCTCTCCTTTGACCGTATGTTTCAATCGATATAAAGTCACGAGACCTTTAATATTCTTTTTTTTTTATTTTAGGAAACAAGAGTGTTTTAGTTGTTGTTCCATTTTTCTTCTAGTATGATGCGAGTTATTTATACTTAATTTGCCACAACATTAAATAAATAATGTCTTTAAATCATGCAATAAGTGGAGATTATTGGCAGTTAGCGTTGATTTTCATTTTTTTAATTGACCATTATTTGTCCCACCTTAAAGAAAATCCTGGGTCCGCCACTGCTTGATCACACTAGGATTGCAATGAAAAATTGATTCAATTGAAATCAGAAAAACAATGCATTTAGTATCACTAGATAATTAAAGAGATAATAGAAATCAAAACAAAACTCACAAGCAAACAATATTGTGAAACCTGGCAATTTTTCTTTCGTTTTTGCAAGAAGGCAAAGTGAAAAGGAGTTAGTGTTTTAAAAACTTAAGTTCATAAACTTACATCAAGAAAGCAACATGATCCCGGCTCAATAAATGAAATAAATAAAAGGATTGACCCAGTATAACCAGAAAAAAAAAAATTTTAAAATACAACACACACAAAAACGACCCTATCTCTTCATGTTTTACATAAAGAAAATATAAAATGGATGTCAAATCCTATTTTAGGACAACTACAGAGAGATTGCTGCAGTGAGGCCTGTTGGGGTTCCAACTATTTTTATGAAAGCACACCCAACTAAAGCATTACAAGTTTACAACTCTTTCTTTTATGAAAGCTCTTTTACAAGAATCAAAAGTAACTATTATTATGGGTGAAGCACATACCTGTAGAAGCATTGCCAAGGTTGCTTTGTGCTTTGATCAATTAAATAAAGGAGAGTTTCGTTCATCAAATGAAAATAAATAAGTTAACACTTCTTATTCAAGGATATTACAAAAAAAAAAAAAAACTGTAAAATGACTTTGCCAAATTTTTACCATTTAGGGTCTCTTTCATAACAAGTATTTGAGCAATGACTGTTCTGGAGAAATTCAAATACCTTAAGTTTTTATTAAAAGTTTTCTATGCAAAAGCATTTGGATGTCCAGAATTGGACATTCCAAAGTAGTGAATTTTCTTGTAGTGAATTCTTTAAATTACAAAGAATTTGAAATTTTCAAGAGACAAGATTTGAAAGCGTTTGAGATTTTTTGACAGCAATTCCACTTGTCAAACAGAGCAAGTTAAGTACTTTCATGAATTAATTAAAATGTGAATCTTCTTACTTGAGTAACCAGGTGATAAAAAGGTGACTTTTATCTGTGATATGAATATATGATATCTCAAAAAAAAAAAAAATCAGAATGTACCAATTATATGGTCTGTGTATTCAACTCTCCTGAAGAAATGATGATTTCCACATCCAGAATATTAGGGCTGGGATGATCAGAGATTATGATAACAACAATAATCATGTACGTACATACTGGAAGCATGGTCAGAAAGAGGGCCCTTTTTTTTTTTTTTTGCTAGTGAAATAAGGGCCCTTTTTTGTGTTGCATACCGGTTCTTTGGTGGGCGGGCCCAATCAGATGTAACCTTTGTTATCGACCCAAAAAAACTTAAAAAATAAAAAGGAACTTCTTTAGGTCGAAATAAAATCTGTGTTTACGATATGATATTTTTCACAACATATAATGGGTAGCATCCTATGAGCCTAATTTTCTTGCGAGTTTGAGCCCACAAAGTCGTCTGCGGAGAGGGGCTGAATCTCATTTGAGCCCACAAAGTCGTCTGCGGAGAGTTTTGCACAAAAGGTTACCAAATTTCATTCTTAACATCAGGTCAGTCGGCCCTACTGAAGATTAAGCATATTAAAAATGCATAAACCAAATGTGAAAAAAAAAATCATCTATTTTGAATTTTTCATACATTATCGATTTCTTACCGTAGCTTATACGTAACATCAATTCAAGATGAAGTTATAACTTAGATTTTCAATAGGTGGGCTCATGTTTCACTTCTCTCATTAGTTAGAAACGAAGGGGGGGGGGGGGGGGGGGGGGGGGGGGTTGTTTTAATGAAACCATATCGGACCATTGCATGGTCCAAAGACAAAGTACTTGAAGATGAGAATTAGGGATGTAAATGGATCCCCGATTTTTCGATTACTCGGAGGTTCCGACCCGTTAAAAACAGGGTCTGGGTCCTTATTTAGGCCCCGATAAGTAAATGGGTCCGGGTCCGGTTCCACCTTGGTTCGGACCCGTGGACCCAACACCCGACATAATACCTCAATTCTTGAAAATCTCTTCTAAAAACTATATTTTTTTTAATATTATTATCTACCTAGACCCGGACCCGGATCCAGACCTGTCCCATATATGGTTCCGGTTCCGGTTCCGGAGCCAAGAAACCGGTTCCGAAACGGTTCCGGGTCCGGATCCGGTTCCACCTTCTCCGTAACGGTTCCAGATCCACCATGGACTCAGACCTGAACCGATCCATTTACAACCCTAGTGAGAATGGTATAATAGAAGGGAGTTTGGGAATTACCTGAGGAGTAGGGGTTGCCTGACTCAAGATGTCCAGGACCATGCTGAGAAGGGGTTTTTCGTCCACAGCGAAGTTGGCATCTGGCTTGTGGGCCTCTATGATTTGATTAATCACCTTCTGGTCATCAGCAGTCCGTTGGGTCTGCACCACCTGCTGCTGAGAGGCCACTTTCCCACCAACTTGGAAAAGGGATGCGATCATTGCTGCCATTTTCTACACTACTCTGCAATGCCACAAACAGAAGAGAGAAAGAGTCACTAAGAAAGATAAGATAGATAGAGAGAGACAGATGTGTTTGTGTTATTTGACTTGAGGCATGCATGCCTTTATTTATAGAGGAGTCTGGTTGCATCCTCTTCACAGGTAGGGAAGGGATGGGAAGGTTCTTATCCGCACGGAATGCACATGAACAAGATAAGACAAAAAAACGTAATGAAACCATTTCACTGCCACTCATTTACAGAAAAGAAATTAATCAGAAGATGAGGCTGTGCAGGTCAGTCACGCGTAATGTTCCTGCAAAAAATCCGTATGTATTTGGTTGTGTCGTGTACATGCATTAATTTGGTACACGCATAGATAGACTAAAACCAAGGGCCAAAACTGTGTGGGGGCATTTCCTAAAGATTATAACAATTTTGGTAATAAAGTCACCTAATCATGTCTCCACCTCGGCCATGCGCACCCCGGTAGTAATATCAGTGCACCAGCCGAGATCAAGATCATTCCTGACCCCGGTACTGAGTTCTGGCCTCGGTCACGCACCTCGGCATCCACCTACAAGAGCTTCAAGCTAGGAAATGCCGGAGAGCTAGCCGAGACAGATACCAACAGCCGAGCTCCCTTAGAGATTCAGCCACGTCGTGAGATATATGACATGACAAGGGCACGCGCAGATGAGGCTGAGAAGACATCATAGCCGCCCAAAGTCCCAGACAATATCAGACAGATCAGCATCCAGCGGCTACGTCCCCATCAAGGCAAGACTCCAAGCAAGGTCCGATGGGACTACCGCCGAAAGGCCCAAGCATATTAAGGCCCGATTAGACCTCCATTTAATGAATTATGGGCCGATTGGACCACCATTTAATGGAAGGTGGGCTCAATCGGATTGACATTTATTGAATGGTGGGCGAAATAGACTTCCATTTAATGGAATGTGGGCTGATAAGACTGTACTTCTCAGAGTACAAATCAAATCAGTGGACCCCATTGTCCTCTGTCATAGATTTCTTCTATAAATAGGAGAAGTTCCCTCCCAATCAAGGTACGCAATATACCACTCTCGATCCCTTACTCTGTCTCTCTTCTTCCTTCATCCAATTGTTGAGTCCCTAAACTAACTTAGGCATCGGAGGGCCATGTGCCGCCCGCAGCCAAGGTCTCTGACGTTGTCTTCTTCCCATTCCTTCTTTACCTTTCAGGTTCCAGGCAGGCATTTCATCTTCACCAAGGAGTCTCAAGGAGAACCTAAACCTCCCTAATCAAGTCCGTAATTTTTAGGCACTTACAAAAATAATTTGGAAATGTACGTAAAAGAGTAAAGTTTTTTTTTTTTTTTTTTGTGTGTGTGTGTCTTTTTTTTCAACCAAAGTAAAAGGTGAAATTTGTACTTCCTGGGCTGGTTAATTAAGGATGTGAGTTGGATTCTGCATCATGTAGCAAAAAGAAAATGTGAATTGGTATTTTTTTTTTTTTTTGTAGTTAAGTGTTTGTTTTGTGATCTTTTCTTATCATCCAAATTTTATTAAATTAAAATGGTTGTTTCTTTTTTTGGTTAAAAAAATTAAGATGGTTGTTGAAGACGAATTATACGAGGAAAGTAAGGAAATCATATGAAGATAAGATGAATGATTTATCCTAATAAATCTTTATTACTGTTTACCCAAGAAAAAAAGAGTCCTCCTTACTTTCCCTAAGTAGATATTCTTATGCAACTTTTAAAATTGGGATTGGTTAAAGAGGAACTAAATGGAGATAAAGAATATTCGTGAGCTCTAAGGATTAGAAATTATTTGGGCTTCAGTGAACGGGCTCTAGTGAGGGCACCAGAGAGGCAGTGGTTGATCTAAGAAATTTTTCTTCAGAGGGCATGCACCATAGAGGCACTGGTTCATCTATGAAATATTTATCAACTTGATGCTAAAAAATTGTCACGACCCGGTCCCGAGATCTGATTAACTCGGACAAACCCCGAGTCGCGATTACATACTTACTCCCGTAAATCCCGAATTAACAAAAGTTAAAACGAAATTCACAAGGGATCACAAACATACAATTACCTGTCAACTGTATAAAATTGCAGAAGATATACATTGACGAAAACATAATACAATAAGAGTTCTTTACAAGAAAGTAAACATTAACTCACACCTTCTACTTCTTATCAAAGTTAACCATACAATGCAGGGAATATTATTTGCAATTCAAAATGAACTATTAAAAGTATTTCTCAAAAGAAATTGTCTACTAATTCATTCGCACTCCGCGATCATATCCACTCGATTAGACCTCCTGGAGGTATCGGGCGGGCATTCTTCGCTGGCGGCGCGGTCTCTGCAGGACCGGCACTGGCATCTGGGCCTGTGACATTCATCAATAGCACCATGAACACGACGGTTCAGCAAGGTACATACATTTCTATGATAGTACATATAATCCAAAAGTAAATCAATTCTATACGAATTTATTATAAAAGAACCTGTCAGTTTATCAACTTAACAGTTCTATATAAATTAATCAATATCCAGGTTGATACAATGAAGTCAAGTAATATCATTAGATTGATATCTACCATGACACGCATTTCATTTCCTTTCAATTCAGTGTTTCACTTTCTATTAGATAACTTATCAAATGGGTGGAAATTACCAGTGTCTTGATCAGAGAGCACTAGCATCCCACGACGCTCCGGAACGCCGCATACACCTATGCAGTAGGAACTATTCATTTCATTGTTACTTTTAGTAACTATTCCTTTCCTTTCATTAATTCTGTGTACATTATATCAATGGGGCTCAAAATTGAACTTAAGTGCGGAAACCAGATTTAATTCTATTCAGACTTCTAAGCTAACCAAATGAGTGAAACATTTATTTTTTCAAAACACGGACTATTTTTTATGAATATCATTTTCATCATGTATTCAGAAAAACTGAGTTTACACCTATGAAAGCTTAGACATTAACAAAATTCAGCCTGTATACATTAGGCTTAAAAATAAACAATTTAAACTTCAATTATGCATTCCTATACACTGTCAGTTAGCTTGTCGGTCGACCGACAGCTTCAGGTCGGCTGACCGACATTGCGTCTGTCAGAATTCCAAAGAGCTAGAATTCCATTCATTTTCATCAGGTACTGTTGGTCGACCACGGTACAGGGTCGGTCAGGTCATCGGTCGACCGACCACGCGTCGGTCAGAATTCTAGAGAGCTGGAATTCACTGAAAACAGGTGCCAGACCTGTCGGTCAGCTCGTCGGTCGACCTATCGGTCGACCGACAGTAACCTAGAAGCTCAGTTTCGAGCTTCAGAATTTCTGAAGCTAATTTCTATAACTTTGGGCCAATTGAGTTTTAACAACTCTAAAACATTATAAACCATAAGTTATGTAAGTACTTGTCTTTAGTGATGATAAATTCCTAGAAGCTCAGTTTCGAGCTTCAGAATTTCTGAAGCTAATTTCTATAACTTTGGGCCAATTGAGTTTTAACAACTCTAAAACATTATAAACCATAAGTTATGTAAGTACTTGTCTTTAGTGATGATAAATTCACAAAAACCCCTTTGTTTGGCTTGAGCTTGAGATCAAATCCTTTTCAATCCAAGCTTTATAGCTCCACAAATAGAAAGCAAGTTGGGGAAGATGAAGAGGATGATGTTGCCTCTTCAAAACTACTCACAAAGCCTCCACTTGATGCTAGATAGAGAGAAAATGAGATAAAGAAGAGAAAAGGAAGAGATGGAGGTGCCTAGGGCTCAATTTGAGATAAGTGAATTGAGTTCACTCAACTCTTAGCTTATATAAGCTAAGTTTTACACTTAGCCCCTCAACCTTCTTAAACCATTCCAAAATGAGTCAAATGAAGAGTCATTTGATCCAATACTCGTCGAATGACTTCGAGTCTTTAACGAAAGTAAACGTACTCCTCACGATACGCGTGTTGGCATCGAGAGTTTCCATATTCGACGAAATACGCGAAAATCCGTATTTACATAAAAGTCCTTCAATTCCATGTTTGAGTTTAAAACTCCATTTCATTCACTTACAGTCCTTAAGTATTATTTCATTAAGCCTAAATCATTCATATCAGGCTAAATCAATTCCATTTGATCAATTTCCATTATGAGTCTAATTAACCACGGTTAATTAGTCTTAATTCAGATTAACTAGAGTTAATCTTCGTTAACTCGGGATGGGGTCTTCCAAAAATGCAATTTTTTCTTAGTAATTATCTCAGCATCATATAGATAGATTCATGGGGCCTTTTGGTGTGTACATTACTATCGTTTTGTGTTGAGATTTTTACAGATTGAATCTGAGTAAAATGATTAATTTATTTATGCGCAAGGGATTTATATTTACTACACATCAATTTAGGTGGAGTGGTGCTATTGGCACCACACTTTCTGCTCTTCCCACCGCGAAAAAAAAAAAAACCTTTTCCTAAACTACCCCTCCCCCTGTTTTTCCCTCCTCCTCCTTCTCCCTCCTCCTCCTCCTCCCTCAACCTCCCTTCCTCTCCCCAGCCTCCACCCTTCCTCTCCCAGCCTCCCCCCTCAACCCCCCCCCCAGTCGCCGCGGGGGAGGGAGCCCCGGCCGGCAGCCGCTGGCCTCCTCCCCCTCCCTCTTTTCTCTCTCTCTCCTCTTCTTTCCCTCTCTCCCTCTTCTTTCCCTCTTCTCCCTCTCTCCCTCCCTCTCCTTCCCTCCCCTACTCTTCTTCTCCCTCCCCCTCCCCTCCCCCCAGTCGCCGGCGGGGAGGGATCCCCGGCCGGCTGGCCTCCCTCCCCTCTCTCCCTCTCCCTCTTCTTCCTCTCTCCCTCTTCTTTCCCTCTTCTTCCTCTCCCTCCCTCTCCTTCCCTCCCCTACTTTCTTCTCCCTCCCCCTCCCCCTCCCCTCCCAGTCGCCGGCCGGGGGGGGGAGATCGGGCTGCAGCAGCAGGCGCTGCAGCAGGCGGCCTGCTGCAGCGATCCCCCCCCCCCCCCCCCCCCCCCCACCGGCGACTGGGAGGGGGAGGGGGAGGGGGAGGGAGAAGAAAGTAGGGGAGGGAAGGAGAGGGAGGGAGAGAGGAAGAAGAGGGAAAGAAGAGGGAGAGAGGAAGAAAGAGGGAGAGGGAGAGAGGGGGAGGGAGGCCAGCCGGCTGGGGGCTTCCGCCGCCGGCTGCCGGCCGATCTCCCTCCCCGCCGGCGACTGAGAGGGGGAGGGGGAGGGGAGGGGGATGAGGGTGGAGGCTGGGAGAGGGAGGAAGGAGGGAGGAGGAGGGAGGAGGAGGAAGGGAAGAGAGGGAGGAGGGAGGAAGGGTAGTTTAGGAATTTTTTTTTTTTTGTCTTGTAGTGCGGTGCCAATAGCAGAAAGTGTGGTGCCAATAGCACCACTCATTTAGGTGCCATTAGAGAACGGTATATCCTATATAGGCAGGTTTGCAACAAATTTTTTTTCCCCTTTTATATATGCATAATGCCTATGAGAGAGAACGAGTGAAAGGTAAAGCATGTTGCTTGGAAGATGAGATCATGAGAAGAGACAACAATGGAAAGTTATAAATTTCCTCTTTTTTTATTGCAAGTTTAGATTATTCACTTTTTATGATTGGATAAGATGGGAAAAGCTACTTCTAATAAATGTTATTTACTTATCTTTATAACTTTTTGTTATCTTTCCTATTAGTGTTAAGTTATTGAGTTTCTTATTCAACTTTAGAAACTAAAATGACCTGAACAAGCTGCCGGAACTTGAAGAACCTGGCCCTCAATGAATTTCAGTTGAGAGATGGAGGTTCAGGTTCCACGTTTTGTATGTGAGCTGTTTTGGAGCCTCTTTTGTTCAGTAATGCTGAGGGCTGCCAGTTTTTCGTCTATGCGGTAAGTTGCCACTATGTCTTTCTCAGAGCAGTGGACTGTGATTGCTCAGGGCAGTGGATTGTGCCACTGCCTCTACCTTGCTATGAGCTGCTATATTGTGTCCTATGAAGCAGCAATTTTGACTTCCCTGGCTGATGATGCGGGTCATCTCAACGTGTTAACAGCAGTGGGATCCCACTGCTCCTTTTATATGTTCCTTTACTTCTGTTGTTGTTGTTGTTTCCTTTCAGTCTCTACGTTCTTTATTTTGTAATTCAATCCTTTTAAGAAAAAAAAAGAGAGCTTTTTATATATGCCTCCCAATTACGTTAATAGGATTTCTAAATTGGCCCTTAAGATTTTCGTATATGTAAATAGGCTATTTGCCTTTTCTTTTTAATACCTTTTAATATTCCTAACAAGAATGGACAGACACCATGAGATTTTTTTTTGAATTTTCACATAACTCTCCTCTTACATCCATTGTTTTTTCTGAAGTCCAATAATTTATCTCAATAACTCTCTCATACACATGACTAGGAGTGGACCCTAGTACAAGGGCCTACAGACTAAATCCCCCACCCACATCTGAGAAAATTTTAAAATTCCCTCCTCCTCCTGCAAATTCAAAACGTTAATATGATTTTTTAAATTTGCCCATTTCCACTAATATTTTTCTTACCATAGAGTCAAACACCACCCCCCTCGTAAATTCTAAAAATTAAATTTTTTTTTACATTTGCCTGTTCCCCCAATGTTTCTTTTACACCCCCTACACATGAAGCATAATCATGTATTTTGAGACTTTCGTCAATCCAACGGTGGGCCATTATGGATTGGATAAATTATAACTAGTTATAGGAAGAGGTGTTGATTGTTGTCATGATTGGATTTAATAAAACGATCCATGTATTGACAAAAAATTAATTTATGTAGGGTTATTATCTCTCACTAAGTGCAATTGTTAATATTACAAGCTCCATAAAAAAATCGAGTACAAGCTTTTTAAATTAATCATACAAGGATAAAAGAGATGGACAAAAGTGTCGATATTCTTCACTAAAAACCTAAGGTGGTTGGAAGACTATTGATTTTGGAGACACAAAAGATACTAAAATGAAAATACAAGGGCTTATTTGTAAATACTAAAACCTCAGGGGCCTATTTATAAATTCTACAAACGTTAGGGGGTAGATACAAAAAACTCAAAAAATGCCCTTTAACCAAGTAAGGAAGGTGAGAAAATCACAGAGAAATTATGTAAATATTAATTACGTGCCGTTGCCTTTTTTATGTAACTTTTAAATTCAGAATGAGTTAAAGATGAACTGTATGGAATAAGGAATAAATGTTGGCCTCAGGAAAATAAAAGTGATGAGGATTTGGAAATTACATGGGCTCTAGTAAGAGGTTTCCATTTAAAGTCAACATGAAGATGGAGGGAGTCAGAATGGGTAAGTGGAGGAAAGAGAATTCTAATCAATGTTAATTGCCTTTATTTATAAATCTCCACTGCCCTTTCCAGAGATAAATGTTGAGTTTCTTATCCAACTTCTTAAATTTGAATGGTTCCTTTTCTATTAATGATAATCTGTGTTAACCATACAAGGAAGGTAAGGAAATTAACTATATAAAATTATGCAACTTCTTCAATGCGTAAAATTAGTAAAAATGAGAGAACTAGTTTGAAAGGTTGGAAATGAAAATACCTAAGAATTAGCCAAATTAACAAGAAAACAGCTGTAGAAGTGGGAGAACTTTTAAAAAATTAATGAATCATAGATTGGTAGTTATGGAAAAGGAGCAAAAGTTGGGAAGGTAGAAAATTGGAATGCATTGAAAAATATAGAACTAACAAAAATAACTAAAACGAAGGTAGAAAATTAAGAATAAACAAGAGAAAATTTACAACATTGAAAACGTACTAAATTGAGGGGAAACCTTAGAAAATTTTTAAGATGTAAAAACTTCAAATAGCTAAGTGCAACAACTGAAAAGAGTGGATCCGGAGTACATAATTAAAGATGCATAAAATCTCATTTTTCTCTAAATAATATTATAGATACCATTGATAGTTATTAAGAGACTGGATCCTCTTGAAGATTTAAGTCGGCCAAATACCGAGTTGAAGGAGGGGAACTCTACAGTGAACCCCACCTGCTGAACATATGAGCCATTCAAATTAAAGTAATGTCCTTCAAGTTTATGGGGTATCCCCAAACTTTAGCACAATGGGAGTTGGTCTCACCAATCCACCATCCATTTGGCCATTCCATAAAAATTGTGATTAATGAATGGTGCATACGATTTTTTTCTTTTGTTTTGTATCAAATGATGAATTCTATGGTGGGACCAATTCTTATTGGGATAAAGTTTGAAGCTACCCTTACAATGGTAGGTGTTTATTTTGAGCAACTAGGATTTTAATATGTGGGCCATTTACGGATCCAATATCATCTCCGTAATATGTTACTAAGTGAAAAGAAAAAGATCCCCATTCTAAATCCAAGCCACAAAAACCCTATCCCACTGCTCGGCTGGTCTCAACTTCACTCAAGGACACTTCTCGTCCTTCTATTGACCACCCATTCAAGAATTAAAGAATTGAGAATCTACAACAGGCCCACCTATGGAAATCCCATTATTTTAACCATTCCAAACAAATGGTCGGCGGGTATATGAAGGTATCCTCAAATTCTAGGTCAGTCTAAGATCTTTTTCAATATTGGATTGACTGTATATGATATAGAAAAAACGTGATTAATACAATCTTATGAATATTTATTGCCATATTTTTTCGTCAGATGGTCAATCATAAGGTGGAAAGAACTCAGATTTACATAAATTTTGAGAATAGCCCACATACTTGGAGGCTATTTATCTTCGACGGTTCGACTTGGACTCCAATTTGTTACTAATGACGGCATATCACCCTGCTGCATAAGTATCGGTTCTTTAATATGTCACTCTTCTCACATGTGCAGGTTATCCTTCCCGCTTGTGTGGGACCTCCTTCTCACAATGTGGGCTTCCTCTACCTATTTGTGCGGTGTCTCTTGGGTCCTAGCTCCCAAGGTTAGACTATAAAACGAAAAAAACTTATAACCGATGACATGGTGTACCAAAAAATTGAGGTACTAAATGCTATCGCCTAAAATGGAATGTGGCTGAATTTACTCTAACAAGGTCGGTTTCACCTGAAGATTAAGCATGCATGCACAACATTACGGTGAGAGCAATTACTATTAGTATTATTTCACGTTACATATAAGAGAAGGACATACATAGAAGAAAATTAGAAAATCAAATATGGATATTCCATGCAGATATGACCTATGTAAGCCCATGCATGATATATCGTGGAATATATTCCAAGCATTTCAGGCTATAATATATCTTGTCGTTTCTCAAAACTGTAATGCCAGAAAGTGAGAACCCACCGACCAAGCCCCTGCCCTCGCTGGTCCTGATCATACGTGCCCACAAGTCACAATCGTGACACCAAAAATGGAAAAACGTTTGATCTTTTTCTAGCCATGCGTTTCGCGTGTTTGGGGAAAGGTTCAAGGAATGATACAAAAGCTAAGAACGTTATCCACCGGAGTCCACATTTTGTGGCTCTAAAAAAAACATCTGCCAATGCAATGTAAAATCACCTCTATGTAATTGGAGAAATACTTTTAAAATCTGTGATTGTAGTCAATAGCTAATCTTAATTTGGGGGACCAGGACAGAGACTGGCTTGGCATTTAGATCATAAGTGCGTGCTCCTTTTGTGGGATTAAAATCAAAGATATGGGATGCAGATAAGAAAATAAATGTGTCTGTCGGTTTTTGGCCTTTTTCTTGTTTGTGATGCAAGCACGTACGTGTATTTTATCTTCCTGAGAACAAGAAGCGAATGAATGATGTGAACGGCAGTGATTGTCTACGGCGGTACTCTTGCATGGCGTCAAAGTACATGTACTACCGGGCCCACCAAAATTTAAAGAGATGGTGATTCTATTGTCGGGGATTGGAGTTTGTGATTCATGTGATGTGAAAGATTTTCCATAGATTTCGGAAACTAATTCTTAATTTACATATTCACAATTCATTTTATTTTTTCACTAGGGAGAGTGAAAGATTTTCCATAGATTTCTGAAAATAATTCTTAATTTACATAGTCACAATTCATTTTATTTTTTCACTAGGGAGAGAATTCTTGTATTTCTATCTGTCTCGTAAGAAATCCAAATCCTATCACCCTAAAAAGAGAAGAGGAAGAAGAAACGAAAGGTGGGGAAGGGGGTGGGGTGATTGGGCAAGGAGAGAGGGAACCAGTCAGAGGGAGGGTGGAAAAGAGTGGGGCTGCCGTTGGGGGCTGCACGCCGGCTGGTCTCCCTCCCACCCGGTAACAGAGAGGGTGGAATGGGAAAGAGAGGAGGGTAGTTTAGGCGTTTCTTTATAATAAAAAATTATGAATGGAAAGAGAAATTTTTTGGTGTACCAATAGAACGTCTCGTATACAAAATTGCATAACTTCCCCTAGGCCAAAGGTTCCACCATCTGAGGCAAGTATTTGGAGATACTTCTAGCCACTCAAATACTCTACCTCCATTCTATAAACTGTTATTTGGACCTACTAGGGTATTTGAGTGACCCAATACTCTAAATACTGCATGGCCCAATGCTGGGGTCTTAGTATGGTATTGGTCATACTCAATGTAACAAATTATAGATTTATAGTAGCCATTGTCTATATATATAAGCTTCGAGCAACTCCAACAGACACTTTAAATGACCATGTCAGCCTCCAATAGCTCTAATTGACATATGAAATTATTTTCAACAGATACTTCATATCCTACAAGGCATTTGAAGTATGTGATGGTATGCCAACTTTGGCATACCATAAAGCATACTTCAAAATTTTCTTTTCAATAAAATAGATGTGAGGGCCCACTTGCATTTGAATTTTTGGATGCAAATATTTCTTTTAAATAAAATAATGATCAAGGGCACACTTGGATTTGCATTTGACATCTCTCTTGGAGTTGCCAAGCTAGAGCATCTCCAAGAGACACTTCAAATATGGATGTCTTTTTCAAAATAAAGGCTTATGTGACAAAAAAAAAAAAAGACATATGTAAATTTGGCATCTCACTTGGGCAACTCCAAGAGAGATGTCAAATTATAGTTTTATTCTATTTTCATTTTATCCTCATTTGCTTTATTACATATACCTTACTTATATTTAATGGGATTTGGTACGATTTAAATGTTATTAAAGTAATAAATTATTAAAAAATAAAAAAAAATGCACAAATTGAACTTAAAACCCATTTTTCATTGAAAAAGTAAAATTAAATTACATAACATTAAATTCAATCATAAGCTTCTTCATATTGACCTTGGAAATGCCACAGGTGCTCAACCAGATCGGCTTGGAGTTGAAAATGTGTTCTCTTGTTGTGAATATGCAAGTGGTTTTGAATGAAATCCTAAAATTCTGCAGTGTGGCCATGTGACACAGCAAGGTCAATACATCACCCTCTCGTGCATCGAAATTGGGTGGAACACTTTTATCGCGTTCATCTTTAATGACCATGTTATGCATTATGATGCATGCCTTCGTTATATGCTGAAGTGTTTGACGATCCCAGAAACGAGCAGGCTTACGAACAATTACAAAACGCGCATGTAGCACTACAAACGCACATTCCACATCCTTCCTTACGGACTTTTTGGCTGTAGCAAAATTTGTGGCCTTTGGCCCGTTAGGACTTGGAATTGTTTTTACAAATGTCGCCCATGATGGATATATGCCATCAGCAAGATAATAGCTAATTGTATGTTCATGACCATTGATTGAGTAGTTGGTAGGAGAAGTTCGGCCTTCAGCGAGGTCGGTAAATATAGGAGATTTTTTTTGGATTTTCACATAACTCTCCTCTTACATCCATTGTTTTTTCTGAAGTCCAATAATTTCTCTCAATAACTCTCTCATACACATGACCAGGAGTGGACCCTAGTACAAGGGCCTGTGGACTAAATCCCCCACCCACATCTGAGAAATTTTAAAATTCCCTCCTCCTCCTGCAAATTCAAAACGTTAATATGATTTTTTAAATTTGCCCATTTCCCCTAATATTTTTCTTACTATAGAGTCAAACACCACCCCCCTCGTAAATTCTAAAAATAAATTTTTTTTTTTTACATTTGCCTGTTCCCCCATGTTTCTTTTACACCCCCTACACATGAAGCATAATCATGTATTTTGAGACTTTCGTCAATCCAACGGTGGGCCATTATGGATTGGATAAATTATAACTAGTTATAGGTAGAGGTGTTGATTGTTGTCATAATTGGATTTAATAAAAAGATCCATGTATTGACAAAAAATTAATTTATGTAGGGTTATTATCTCTCACTAAGTGCAATTGTTAATATTACAAGCTCCATAAAAAAATCGAGTCCAAGCTTTTTAAATTAATCATATAAGGATAAAAGAGATGGAAAAAAGTGTCGATATTCTTCACTAAAAACCTAAGGTGGTTGGAAGACTATTGATTTTGGAGACACAAAAGATACTAAAATGAAAATGCAAGGGCTTATTTGTAAATACTAAAACCTCAGGGGCCTATTTATAAATTCTACAAACGTTAGGGAGTAGATACAAAAAGCTAAAAAAATGCCCTTTAACCAAGTAAGGAAGGTGAGAAAATCACAGAGAAATTATGTAAATATTAATTACGTGCCGTTGCCTTTTTTATGTAACTTTTAAATTCAGAATGAGTTAAAGATGAACTGTATGGAATAAGGAATAAATGTTGGCCTCAGGAAAATAAAAGTGATGAGGATTTGGAAATTACATGGGCTCTAGTAAGAGGTTTCCATTTAAAGTCAACATGAAGATGGAGGGAGTCAGAATGGGTAAGTGGAGGAAAGAGAATTCTAATCAATGTTAATTGCCTTTATTTATAAATCTCCACTGCCCTTTCCAGAGATAAATGTTGAGTTTCTTATCCAACTTCTTAAATTTGAATGAATCCTTTTCTATTAATGATAATCTGTGTTAACCATACAAGGAAGGTAAGGAAATTAACTATATAAAATTATGCAACTTCTTCAATGCGTAAAATTAGTAAAAATGAGAGAACTAGTTTGAAAGGTTGGAAATGAAAATACCTAAGAATTAGCCAAATTAACAAGAAAACAGCTGTAGAAGTGGGAGAACTTTTAAAAAATTAATGAATCATAGATTGGTAGTTATGGAAAAGGAGCAAAAGTTGGGAAGGTAGAAAATTGGAATGCATTGAAAAATATAGAACTAACAAAAATAACTAAAACGAAGGTAGAAAATTAAGAATAAACAAGAGAAAATTTACAACATTGAAAACGTACTAAATTGAGGGGAACCTTAGAAAATTTTTAAGATGTAAAAACTTCAAATACCTAAGTGCAACAAACTGAAAAGAGTGGATCCGGAGTACATAATTAAAGATGCATAAAATCTCATTTTTCTCTAAATAATATTATAGATACCATTGATAGTTTATTAAGAGACTGGATCCTCTTGAAGATTTGAGTCGGCCAAATACCGAGTTGAAGGAGTGGAACTCTACAGTGAACCCCACCTGCTGAACATATGAGCCATTCAAACTAAAGTAATGTCCTTCAAGTTTATGGGGTATCCCCAAACTTTAGCACAATGGGAGTTGGTCTCACCAATCTACCATCCATTTGGCCATTCCATAAAAACTGTGATTAATGAATGGTGCATACGATTTTTTCTTTTATTTTTTTATCAAATGATGGTGGGACCAATTCTTACTGGGATAAAGTTTGGGCCATTTACGGATCCAATATCATCTCCGTAATATGTTACTAAGTGAAAAGAAAAAGATCCCCATTCTAAATCCAAGCCACAAAAACCCTATCCCACTGCTTGACTGGTCTCAACTTCACTCAAGGACACTTCTCGTCCTTCTATTGACCACCCATTCATGGGAAGATTTTTTTTTTTCGCTAGCTTTTGTAGTCTTTTTTTTTTTTTTTTGGGGCTTACCTAGAAAGATCCTGAATTAAAGAATTGAGAATCTACAACAAGCCCACCTATGGAAATCCCATTATTTTAACCATTCCAAACAAATGGTATATGAAGGTATCCTCAAATTCTAGGTCAATCTAAGATCTTTTTCAATATTGGTTTGACTGTATATGATATAAAAAAACGTGATTAATACAATCTTATGAATATTTATTGCCATATTTTTTCGGCAGATGGTCAATCATAAGGTGGAAAGTACTCAGATTTACATAAATTTTGAGAATAACCCACATACTTGGAGGCTATTTATCTTCGACGGTTCGACTTGGACTCCAATTTGTAACTAATGACGGCATATCACCCTGCTCACAATGTGGGCTTCCTCTTCCTACTTGTGCGGTATCTCTTAGGTCCTAGCCCTAAGGTTGGACTACAAAAGAAAAAAACTTATTGAGAACATGATGTACCAAAAAATTGAGGTTCTAAATGCTATCGCCTAAAATGAAATGTGGCTGAATTTACTCTAATAAGAGTAGGTTTCACCCCAAGCGAAAGCATGCATGCACAACACTACGGTGAGAGCAATTACTATTAGTAATATTTCACATGACATGTAAGAGAAGGACATACATTGAAGAAAATTAGAAAATAAAAAATATGACCTATGGAAGCCCATGATCTAATGTGGAATATATTCCAAGCATTTCAGGCTATAATATATCTGAGAAAATCTAAATGGCCTGACGTCAGGCCACTTTTCGGGCCTAACATCGAGCCCTGTAGCACGGCTCAATATATCTTGTCGATTCTCAAAACTGTAATGCCAGAAAGTGATAACCCACCGACCAAGCCCCTGCCCTCGCTGGTCCTGATCATACGTGCCTACAAGTCTCAATCGTGACACCAAAAATTGAAAAAATTGAAAAAAAGTTTGATCTTTTTCTAGCCATGCGTTCCGCGTGTTTGGCAAAGGTCCAAGGAATGATACAAAAGCTAAGAACGTTATCCACCCGGAGTCTACATTTTGTGGCTCTAAAAAAAATCTGCCCATGCAATGTCAAATCACCTCTATGTAATTGTAGAAATACTTTTAAAATCTGTGATTGTAGTCAGTAGCTAATCTTAATTTGGGGGACGAGGACAGAGACTGGCCTGACATTTAGATTTATTAGATCATACGTGCTACTTTTGTGGGATCAAAGATATTAAATGTAGCAAAGAAAATAAATGTGTGTGTCTTTGTGAAATAATGGCCGTTTTGGCCTTTTTTTCTGGTTTTTCCTGCACGTGTCATCTCATATTCGTGAGAGCCAGCGAATGAATGAGAAGTCTACGGCGGTACTCTTGCATGTAGTCAAAAGTACATGGAGCCATTGGGCTCACCAAAATTTAAAGAGATGGTGATTCTTTTGTCGGGGATTGGAGATTTTGATTCATGTGATGTAAAGGATTTTCAAAGATTTCAGAAAATAATTCTGAGTTTACATAGTGACAATTCATTTTTATTTTTCCACCAGGGAGAGTAAGAAATCAAAATCCTCTCACCATAAAAAGAGAAGAGGAAGAAGAAAATGAAGCTGGGGAAGTGGGTGGGGTGACTAGGCAGGTGGAGAGGAACCGGTTGAAGGGAGGGAGAGAGAGAGAAAACAGAGGGGGAGGAAGAGAGAGGGGCTGCCATCGGGGCTAGCCTGCGATCGGAAAGGAGAAGAGAGGAGGGTAGTTTAGGCATTTCATTATCATAAAAAATTATGTGTGGAAAGAGAACTTTTTAGGATGCCAATAGAACGGCCTGTTTACAAAATTGCATAACTACCCCTAGGCCAAAGGTTCCACCAATCGAGGCAAGTATTTGGAGATACTCATAGCCACTCAAATACTCTACGTCCATTCTATAAACTGTTATTTGGACCTAGGGTATTTGAGTGACCCAATACTCTAAATATTGCCTCCGCAGTACTGGGATCTTAGTATGGTATTGGCCATACTCAATGTAACAAAATTATAGAATTATAGTAGCCATTGTCTATAAGTATATATAAGCTTAGAGCAACTTCAACAGACACATTTTTATTTGAGTAACCCGACCCGATCCGGTAACCCGACCCGTGGGTCAATGGGTGGGTCACTTCACCCATAATTTCTGTGCTTGACCCGACCCGACCCGACCCGACCTGTGACCATTGGTACAGGTAACGAGTCTCACGGGTCGGGTTATCGGGTGACCCGTGAACCCGTTTTTTTTTTTTTTTTTTTTTTCATGTAGAAGACCGTGTTGGTATAAATGGTTGTGGAGGTTAATACAATTGATATTATATTTCTTCCCACCACACTCATTCATCTCCTTGAAGTTTTCCTCTTGTATATTATTTACATGGAGTACCTTTCAATTTATGCCACGTAAAATACTCTTCCAGTAATTTAATCCAATTTAAGATGTTTAGATCTCTCTTTCCATAAAAATATGGAACTTCTGAAGCTTCCTGATGAAACATGTTCGAGATTTTACCTTGATCAATGACCAACTATCAGCAACAGGAAGGACAGTTGTTGTACGTGGCTCTGTTAAAGAGACTGCAAAGGTGAATAGCAGCTTAGGAGATCAGATAAGGGGCTTAACTTTATGGGTTGTGGAATGGAGTTGTGAGGGAATAGGATTCAGCTAGTGGGGGCTGTACATGAACTAGCATTAATTTGAAAATTGCAAAAGTTAATAATAGAATCTAAAAAAAAAGACTCTTTTTTCCATGAAAAAGAAACAAGAAGATACATTTTGTTGCTCTAATACAAATTGACACAGCAACAAAGGGGAAAAGTAATCAGTAATTACACTCCAGACTACTGAAACTTAAGGATTCACTTGTCTAGTTCTCGCACCATATTCATCACCAAATAGAGAAAGAGAGAATAATATTTTCATGCAAAATTGAGTACCTAAGAGGGGGTGAGAACACTGACTTATATAGTCTTAGAAGGACAAGATGCCTTAACCTTCTCCTTAAGTTTAGGTAACTAATCTAGAAAATGTTTTCCTCCCTTAAATGAATCAACAACTAAATACCCTAGATTTTTATCCTTGGTCTTCTACATGAAAAAAAAAAAAAACTTACCCGAACCCGACCCGTGACCCGTTGAACCCGTGACCCGTTTGACCCGTGATCCGACCAACCCGTGACCCAAACGGGTTGGGTTCGGGTGGGTTTCACCCACATAAAAATATGTCGGGTCGGGTCGGGTTTGACCCGAAACCCGCGGGTTTGACCCGTTGAACACCTCTAGCCAAGTTACATATGCCACATCAGCCTTCATTTTTTAAAAGGCATATCCAAATTTAAAGTATCTCTTGGAAATGTAACCAAGATGACTCCAATAACCATGCCAAAAATGACATGGCATTTGACATATGGGAGTTAAATGCCAAATTGGACATGTGAAAAAGTGAGATGCCAAATAATATTTATGTATCTATTTAATATATTAAAAGAGGTAAAATCCAAAAAAATAATAAAATACTATATTTGGAATATGAAGTGGAGTTGCCTCTAATAGAGATGTAAAACTCCAAAGGGTCAGTTTGCCACATCAGCCAAAAAAAAAAAATATTTAGAGATGCTCTTAGTTGTTTACTTCTTACATTGAGATCGAGTGAGACAACTAAATCTCTCTATCAAAATATGCAGCAGAAGTCATAACAAGAAAAATAAAATATGTGCTCCATTAGTTGAGAAATTCTCAAATGCATTTGCAGATGAAACTTCCCCTGAAATTGCCTTGATCCATGCAATATAATTTTCAGTGCTAGCTTTTCAAATCAAGTTGCTTAAAAAATGAGCCTAAGTGGCATGAGGAATTAAAGAGGAAAGCAATGCAAACTCCTTGAAAAGGAGTGTATCAGAGAAATCACGAGAGCCCATATACTTGCTACCCTTATAAGCACACACGTGTCGTCTTTATTTATTTTTTATTTTTACATTGTCTTATTTTTCCTAACTGGGAAACTTATGGAAGTGGTGGATACAATGGAAAGGAGACGAATCGCAATTGCTTGCTTGCAAGAGACAAGATGGGTGGGACACAAAGCAAAAGAGATTGAGAGGACCGGGTATAAGTTATGGTATACGGGACTTAATAGATCGAGGAATGGGGTCGGCATAGTGGTAAACAAGGACTTAAAGGAAGATGTAGTGAATGTAAAGCGCTATGGAGATAGGATTATTACAATTAAGTTAGTATAAGGAGAAGAGATAGTGAACGTAATTAGTGCTTATGCCCCCAGGTGGGCTTAGGAGATGGACATAAGGAGAAGTTTTGGGAAGACTTGGAAGGAGTGCTACTAGAGATACCCCAAGGAGAGATGGTCTTCATAGGAGGTGATTTGAATGGTCATGTAGGACGGGACGTAGATGGATACATAGGAGTACACGGGGGACATGGGTACGGTAATAGAAATGAAGAAGGGAAGGATATCTTGGAGTTTTCAGTGGCTTATGATCTCATGGTAACTAACACATTTTTTAGAAAGAGAGAGGAGCATTTGGTGACTTATAAGAGTGGCTCATCGAGGACACAAATTGACTTCTTCTTAACTAGGAAAAGAGACCGTTTAGCTTGTAAAGATTGTAAGGTTATACCGGGGGAGAGCTTGACTTCCCAACATAGGTTGTTGATCATAGATGTGCAGTTACAAAGGTGGACTAGAAAAAAGAAGTTGTATAGATGCTCAAGGACTAAATGGTGGAACCTGAAAGGTGATAAGCAACTAGCTTTAAGGGAAAGAGTACTAGAGGAAGACGTTTGGGCGACAGATGAGAGTGCAAATAATATGTGGGATAAGGTAGCAGAGTGTATTCGGAGGATAGGGAAAGAAGTCTTAGGAGAATCTAAAGGGGGTGCTCCGGTACAGAAAGAGGCATGGTGGTGGAGCGAAGCCGTCCAAGACAAGATAAGAGTTAAAAGAGAGTGCTTTAAAACGTGGCAAAATGATCGAATTGAAGCGAACTTGGAGAGGTATAAAGAAGCAAAAAGAGAAACCAAAAAGGCAGTTAGTGAGGCCAAGGCAAAGGCATTTGAGGAGCTATATAGGCGACTTGACACTAAGGAAGGCGAAAGAGAGATATTCAAGCTTGCTAAAACTAGAGATCGGCGGACCAAGGACTTAAACCAAGTTAAATGCATTAAGGATGAGGATGAAAAGGTATTAGTAAAGGAGGAGGAGATAAAGGAGCGTTGGAAGAGCTACTTCTACAAGTTATTTAACGAAAGCAGTAGTAGTGACATACAATTGGGGCAGCTTACCATTTCTAGAGAAGAAGCGAATCATATGTTCTATAGGAGAATCAGTAGGGAAGAAGTTAAAGAAGTATTGAAAAGAATGAAGAATGGGAAAGCGGTTGGGCCAGATGGTATTCCTATTGAGGTATGGAGGTGCTTGGGGGAGGATGGTATTAGTTGGTTGACAAAGCTTTTTAATGTAGTGCTAAAGAGCAAGAAGATGCCTAATGCATGGAGGAAAAGTATTCTTATACCCATATACAAGAACAAAGGAGATATTCAGAACTGTGCGAACTACCGCGGGATTAAATTGATGAGCCATACGATGAAATTATGGGAGAGAGTTATTGAGAGAAGACTAAGAAGAACAACAAATATTTCAGAGAATCAATTTGGTTTCATGCCTGGGAGATCAACCATGGAGGCTATCTTTCTCCTGAGGAGGTTAATGGAACAGTATAGAGAAGGTAAGAGAGATTTACATATGGTGTTCATTGACTTGGAGAAGGCCTATGACCGGGTTCCTAGGGAGATTCTTTGGAAAGTTCTGGAAAAGAAAAGAGTTTGTGTCGCTTATATTGAGGCGATAAAGGATATGTATGATAGAGTCGTGACATCTATAAGGACGACTGGCGGCGAAACTAAGGAGTTTCCTATCACGATTGGTCTACACCAAGGCTCAGCGTTAAGCCCGTACTTGTTTGCCCTAGTTATGGATGAGATTACAAGACATATCCAGGATGAGGTGCCATGGTGTATGTTATTTGCAGATGACATTGTTTTAGTGGATGAGACGAGAGAAGGAGTGAATGCTAAACTTGAATTGTGGCGGAAAACATTAGAGACAAAAGGGTTTAGGCTAAGTCGATGCAAAACGGAATATATGGAATGCAAGTTTAGTCAAAGTAGGACACCTGGTAACATAGAAGTAAGTTTGGGCACACAAAAGATAGTAGAAAAAGAAAACTTTAGGTACCTTGGATCTATGGTGCAACAGGATGGAGGGATTGATACTGATGTAAGTCACAGGATTCAAGCCGGGTGGACCAAATGGAGGAGTGCTTCGGGGGTCTTGTGTGATTGGAAAGTCCCCCTCAAGGTTAAAGGAAAGTATTATAAGGTGGCGGTACGGCCAGCGTTGTTATATGGATCAGAGTGTTGGGCAGTAAAGCATAATCATGTCAAGAAGATGGAAGTTGCGGAGATGAGAATGCTAAGATGGATGTGCGGGATCACAAGGAGAGATAGGATTAGGAATGAGGAGATTAGGGGCATAGTAGGAATAGTACCGATTGGAGATAAAATGAGAGAAAATCGACTGAGGTGGTTCGGCCATGTTAGAAGGCGTCCAACAGAGGCACCTGTTAAAAGGTGTGAAAGCATGGAGTTTGCCAAGAGTAGGAGAGGGAGAGGGAGACCCAAGAGAAGTTGGAAAGAAACTATTAAACATGATCTTGCCTACATGGATCTAACGGAGGACATGGCCCTAAACAGATTTGATTGGCGTCGTCAAATCCATATAGCCGACCCCACCTAGTGGGAAAAGGCTTGGTTTGGTTTGGTTTGGTTTGGTTATTGTCTTATTTTTCCGAAGGCAAGTATGTATTAGAAGGGATTAGCAAAGCTAAACCCACAAAAAGAATAAGATTGTACATCCCTGGATAAAGGCCAGGAAGCCCAAAAAATTTGCCAACCAAACAAAGACAGGACAAAAGCCAAAAGCTAAGAGCAACTATACATGGAGGAAGCCAAGAAAGGTACCACAAGATACACTTAAATGGATTTTTTTTTTCAACCGAGACAAGGGCGCTGGGACCCAAGAGAGAGCCAACACACAAATGAGAAGACATCATGTCCCCACAAACGAAAAGAAGGTCCAAACAAATGGAGATGAATCGCCACAGCGTACCCAGGATTAGAACCACCAAGAGTGGGAGAATTCTTCCTTCAAGAGGTCTCACATGTCATCTTGAGTGCGTAAACAAGAGTTATAGAGTTTAGGGGTTAAGCAAGAGTTATAAATGCAGTGTTTAATATAGCAAGCACCTTTCGAACTTTTAAAACCAATGTGGTATACAAGCATAAATGAGGAAATATAGGATCTCAAAAATAATATGCATGCAACTCAATTTAATTGGCATTCCAACGAGATGGGTCTATGGATTTTACAACTTTCCCATTGTCATGTTTGTACGTTCTGGTTAAATTTCTAGGTTACAAGTAAGCTAAAAGTGAATGAATAATTGAAGATGTAGGGCCAGTAATATGGATTAATTCTTCCACAGCTCATATTTGAATGTTCGGTTAGTTATAGTGTTTTTTGTTTATGTGTTTTTCTTTAGATTTTAGCTTTTTACCTTAATTTTGTATAGTTGTTCGAATCCAGTCATCGGAGACGGTGACCATGAGTAGACCAATCACAGTCTGACATGTCACCAAGGGCAGGCTGCCCGTGGGGATGTGGCGGAGCCTGATTAGATTCCTCACAATCAACGTGGGAATAATCCTATGACGATCTAAACTCGTAGTTGTTCACTCTGTGCTTGGATCTTAGTTCTCCCTATAGTACTATTCGACTCGGACTTTGTTGCCCTTCCTTTGGAGTCCAAAGCCATTTTTAAGTCATCTAATGATAAAGCAAAAAAACAACACTCATCTAATGAATAAATGTTGGAAGCATTTATCCTAAAACCTGTTTATAATAATGTGAAATGCCTATTTATTTAATCTTCTATGCCTACGCAATGACCTTTCTATCAATATGGGCTGAAATTAGAGAACTAAAAGTGAACATCTACAAATGAGCAGCAAATAGTATTTTCTTTGATTGGCGATAATTACCCATCAATCGTCTTTACATCTTTAATATTATTTCTATGGAAGTCACTTTACAAAGAATTCAAAGGAGCTAAATGTAAGAAATTATGTACTAAGCCAAAAGCTTGGTATATGTATTCCTAATAATATTATAATGCGGGCCGCACAAACACACAACACGGCATAAAATATTTTTACCTACATGATTTGAAATCATTGAGTTGAGTCCACCTTCCAATACCCAAACCGCACCCCCAATCTCTTGTGCTCATATTGGGTTGAATTTCACACCTGTCACTACCGGGCTTACTTTTAGAACGATCAGTCTGGCCTCAATTATAGGGATGAAAACATGTCCTTATATTTCCAAATACCTGATGGACCGAAACAAAAACAAAAAAAAAAAGGAAAACCAGGAATGGGTCCAACTTCTGGACCCATTTAAAACTTTTGTTTGGTCCACGTTCCATTAAAGGGATGTATGTAAAATTTGGTCAATGTCATTGGTTTCATAGCCAAGTATCCGAAATTCCGAATATCCAATCCACAATCATGTCACATTTTATTTTAGGCGCAGACTCAGGTTGGATCAAGGCCCTTTAATTGGGTCCAGATCCGTGTTCTTATCTTTATTTTAGATTGGGATCGAGCATGGGTCCTATTATAGTAGCCCAATTGCACTCTTGTTTTGGGGGTGTGTCCACACTAATACTTTAGCAAATAGTCTGGGCCTCAGCTGAAATTTCAGGTTTGTAGGATGGATCGTGGATCAGAGCCTGATGTAAAGTCCAATAACTAAATGTTAGAGACTTTGAACAAGCATCAGTCCCAGCCAAGTGGGACAGCCGTCCGGTAATGAGCTGGAGGTCCTGGCTTCGAACGAGTTGGGGCCTTACCTAATACACAGAATAATTACCAAGAGGTCATCTCTAGTGTCTTAATCCATGACCCATAAAGAGTTTGGATTAGAATCATACTCCTGGTAGGGTGTTTTGGATCAGACCCGTGGTTATAGCAAAGAGTCTCGTTCTAGTTAGAGATGTATATTGAGGAGTGGGCTCCATCCATCCAAGGGGGGATATTGAAAAGTATTTTTACTGAAGAAATTCAAGAATGTACTGTATCTGAATGAATAGTCTTCTCTTTAAACGAAGTCGAAAACCCTTTCATGATCATCCAAAAGATCAATGCTCAAAGTTATGTTTGCAGCGACTACAATCGTCAAAAGCACAAAGGCGTTTGGATGGCCGCACCCACCCCATCTGTGTCTAGAATGAAAAGCCTTTGGTGGTTCTGTTGATATCAATTACTGAAGAAGTGATTTAACAACTGAAAAAAAAAAAAAAGAGTTTTTATGGGGTATAAAAGGGGACATCTTAAAATTGAGAGCCCGTCTACTTTTGGGTATGTGATGGGGGGATCCAAAAAGATAACACTCACCACGCCCGTGTACGGTGACTGAGGATTAATATCCCCACTTAATCCACGGCCAAGAAGCTTTTACCATTCAAAATGAGTGCACTGTCTAAGTGTCAAAACCCCATAATCCATGACTATTGGGAGGGATCCCTATTTTATTGTCCACCTAGTTTTTTGGAAACTTTACAACTAGAGTGAAATAAAACCTCAAATAGTGAAAGAAATAAATATAAATTGGTTATAATGATATTTTATCTTTAATTGCTTGGTGGGGAATCTTTTTGACGTTTTATTTTAAAAATATTTACTTTTTGTGTTTTAGGAGAGAAATGAGACTGTTTTTTTACTAATTTTTTTTAAAGAACGAGAAAATTTTAAAAATATATACTTTTGATTTGATTATTTTTTTTAAAATTAGAGGTTTTACTTCACTCCACTTTATCAGCGAAATTTTCAAACCTAAAAATAAATAAATAATAATATTTATATATATATATATATATATATAAAACAAGGTTCAAAAGTCAAGTCACATGAATCACTTGGCCAAGTTTGGCATATCACTCACCGAAGAAACTTTACCCATGTCCTACCCATGTATATTCTAGCATGTGATTCTTCTTCAATTCCCTTTGCTGTTTGCCATGTGACCATGGTCGTTTTGCTTTAAAGATGACAAAGACATGTACCTAAAGCGATACCTTACCTCCACGTTCATAATTTCACTCGGTTTTCCTGTCTGACTATAATTGGTCGAGCTTTTACTAGAGACACTCATATATTGCTATTGCTATGTTACAACGAAATTGCCAGCTGTTTGTTGATTTTTTCCTCCTCTCGGATGCTGACTTCTCGTTTTCATCTTTTGTGCTTTCCTTTTCGTTTGGAACCTTGGTCCTTGGATGCGACTTTGTACTTATCTCCACTAAATAGTGTTTGGGTAGGAAAGGAAGGAGCAGGAGTGGGGACCAACTGCCATCCTCAGGGAGGATGGTAATAGTCCTTATTGTGGGGTCCTAAGGGACAGAAACCATATTAGTGTCATGTGATATGGAATCTTCTTTTTTTTTCTACGGTAAAGATAAATGGCCATCTTTGTTGAATGACAATTGGTTAGGTGGGGGCCACTAAGGTGGTGGAGAGGGTTAGTGGTGTTTTCCATCAACCTTTTTCTCTCAATCTTTTAAACTACCTAAATTACCCTCGTTAAGGTAAAATAATTATTCATTTTCTTCCGTCCCTATCCTTATATTGATCGAGGACAACCAGTATCCCCACGAGGGAGGAAATGTGATTGCCTGCCAAAGGTTGGAACTTTAGACAGCCAAGTAAGAATTGACGCTTCCTACTACTAAAATAAGAAGCCGTTCTTTAGTTTCATCAAATTATAAATTCTAAACAACGATGGCTTCTCTTCTCATTCTGTGGGCTTCAGCATCTACCTATGTGGGCTCTCTTGAGTCCCAAGTCTACAGGCTATGGTACCAAAAAAAGAAAACAAATTAGACATTCAAAAAGGTAAACAAGGGGATAAATGTTTGAGTCTTTTTAAAAAACTTATTTAATATTTCAAAATTAGATGATATCAAACCCGATCGATTGCCATCCATAGATGCACCTCATACAAGGGTGCCTGCTTTTATATACAAGGGATATTCCTCTACACAAAACATTACAATAACTATTACGAAAAAAATAAGCGATGGTTTAAACTTTATTTTCTAACAACAATGCCATGGGTAACAATATCACAAACGATTTCCAGATTTAAGAAAAAGTCACACTAATCTTGAGATCACTTCAATTTTTTAAAAGAGGAGGTGTACATTCGTACGAGAGCATCCTTATTTTCTTCCCTAGTCTTGAGATGAATTTCTCATATTAATGTCTATTGCGTCTTCTTTTTTTATGGTAACGCAATTCCTAGATTTCTAGCTATAACCAAGGTTTTGTTTGAAAAAATTGTGAGCATTTTCTTATGCATGTTTAGTTATGCTCGATTTAAATGAATGCATGTTTTGAATAATAACTTAACATGTATAAGATAATGCTCACATTTTTCAAAGAAGGCTCTTCAGAAATCTATGAATTGCGTCACCATACACCAAAATAGATGAAATATACATTCAAATATGTATTTACATATGAAAAAAGATTATCATACATCTTCCATAAATAAACATACAATGAGGTCAGAAAAAAAAAAAAGTGAAAAATGCTCTCGTATGAATGTGCAACGCCCCTCTCGAAAAATCAGTTGCAGTATGGCAACCCATAGGCAATTATGTCAAAAAAAAAAAAACTCACAAAATCTCGGCTATCATTTTTTTTGCAAAATGTTGAGGTCCTATAGTTATTTCTCATTTTAACGGAATTCCTTATAATTCTTTTGGCAAAATAAACCCTTAATTTTATTATAATCCTAATCCAACAAACAAAGATACTTTCTTGGTTCTTAACAGCATCTCAGCTTGAGAACGACCACTTATCTCACTGGTAAGTGGTAGCATTTCTCATCACTAGCCACCTCTTTCCGCTTGTGTGAGCTTCTTTCTAACTTATATGGGCCTCCTTTTGGTTTGTGAAGGCTGGGCTGTCTTCCTATGTGTGTGTGAGTTTTCTCTTAGGTCCCAACCCCCTTCGCTGGTTACCAAAAAGCAGTATATTAGGTTGGATATTTTTTATTTTTATTTTTCTGGTTCTCATGTTCAAAAGGTACGTAATTTATATAAGGCTTCTATATCTTTCTTTGTCGCTAGAGTTGTCCTCTCATTCTTTCTTATCAATAATACCATTCTTACAATTAAGATGAAAAGAGTTAGATTAACAATGATTGAATAAGATGAAAAGAGTTAGATTAACAATGATTGAACCTAGAAGAGTAAAATGGGTCATGACTGGCCAGCACGGGCTATCTAGAGCTCGGCCCAGCCGTGCTTGCCCGTTAAATGTCACAACCTGTGCCATGTCGTGTCCAAGTTGGAAGATGCTAAGCCTAGCATGGCCCATAGGCATGAGTTGAGCCGTGCCAGGCTTGGCCGGTTGGGTCGTGCCGGCCCACATGCCTTTTTTCCTTTTTCTCCTTTTTCTTTTTGAAATGTCAAAACTTATATTTAATGCAACATATGGATAGGAAAGAGTATGATCCCAAAACTTCACCTTTTATGGTAAACAATAATTCCATTGGTTTGGAGGAAAGACTAGCTTCCCAATGCTAATATCCATTTAAGTAAAAGTAGTTACATTAATTACCATCTTAGGAAAGATGATTTTCATCATTATCTATATGAATTAATGCTAATATTCATAGGTTAATACTCACATGAATTAATACCATATTGGAAAAGATAATTCACATAATCTCATTCTTTCCTAATCTAATAAGGCCCATAACCCATTGACCGGGCCATCGGGCTGGGCCCAACGTGTCAAGCCGTGCCATGCCACACAAGCCATGACATCCTGGCTCAGCACGACCTATGCCTAGGATGGGCTAGGTCGGTGGAGCCACGGTACGTTGGTGGGCGCCGCCCAGCCCATTTTACATATGTAATTGAACCCTATGAAAGCAAAACAATCTATTATTTACTAATAAAAATAATTATTTAATTGATTGGCAAACCCGGTTGTCACCCAGGATATGCCACTCTTTCTTACTATGTGAGCTTTTCTTTCCTACTATGTGAGCTTTCTCTTGGAGCTTGGTTGATCTGCAAAGCCCATTATATGTATAAGCTGCTTAGAGATCAATCCTACTAATGTCATAATTTTTCACTTTAAAAATTTTTTTATTTTTGCACATATATATGAACTTTCTCTTTCCACTTGTACTTTGCTGTCTTGGGTTTAATCCCCAGCCGGTAGGGTGCCAAAAAAAGCTTTTGAAAAAAATGAGAAAACGATACGAACTACATTAAAATGGCTTTTGAAAAAAATGACAAAACGACACGAACTATACCAAATAAGCAAATTGAAAATGAACGCCACTGCCATAAAAACACAAAAATAGACAAAATCTCACAATTGTTTAAGGCGTACGATCATACGCGGCACTGATACAGCCACAACATAAAAAGGCCGACAGGATCTATGGGAAATTTTTTAACACAGCTGATTTGAATTCATTGCAATCTTAACCCATTAAATAATAAACTAACCACAGATGGGCCCCACCCCCAAAAAAGCAGATGTCCTCTTCATTCTCATTAATCATTATCTACCCAAGGAGATAAGAAGATGACATCCTAGTGCTCTAGCGACCCCACCATGTGAGCTGATGGAAAAGGAGAGTTGGAAAAGAAGTAACCTTATCAGAAATGGACGGCACAATGATAGAAAGATGGACCATAAAAGAAAACGGATTCCCTGTTTGGACATCCGGTTCCCGCATTAAAAAAAGGGTACCCTGCAAAGTCAAAAGAGAGGGTCAGCACGTGGGAGAGCCATTATCAGGCCACGTGGGAGGATGTTCTCTCGATTCTAGAAGAAAGAAATGCATGCCAATCCCAGCATTTCAAGGAAATGACAGTGAAAGACATATGCATGCCATCCAAGCAGAACAAGAATCAAGTAAAAAGTATCTACTATGTCCTGTCGCGGTATCACCCGTTCCGAAAAATCAATATCGCTGTGGATATCATAACGGTTATTGGTCCGTCGCAGTTGTCACAGTGTAAATTTTCTTTTAATTCAAAAAAAATTTACAAAAATATTCAAAAAATCCAGAATATTAGAAAATACTGAAAAATAATATTTTTTTCATTAGTAACAATAATAAATCAAAATCTCGGCCACCTTAAGTTATGTGTCTTGTCTGTATCGCTGTTCGCTTTCTTCTCCAGTATTTTATATAATGCAACAATTATTGATGCTCATGATCAATAAGCTGAAATATCATAAATTTGACATAATGCAACCACAATTTTGGGCAAAAGCTGTCACGCCCCGAGCCCGAGATTTCGCACATTCCGAGGCGCGACAGACGCCCACGTGGAAATTCAAGTCAAACTCCTTGACCATTGGTCCCCATGAACGGAGTTTCACCCACAGGATATCACGTGTGAGGTATATAAATCCATGTATCTGTATTTTTCTCCTGTATAAATTTTGTCAAATAGATATCCGATATCATAACACCCAATCATCAAGATATAGAGCATAAGGTTCATGAGCATAGATTAAATTTCAAGTTCAAGTTCTAGAGATAGAGAGAGAAGAAGTAAGTTAAGTTAAAGTTTACAATCCCAAAAGCTAAACAAGTTCATTAAAACTACTGCAAAAGATGTGGCAATCCTAGCCACGGTCTATGGTTCATTTAACGTCCAATCTCATCGTACGGATGTCTAGAAGACATCATCGGGAGTCCATTCTGCTACGTTATGGAGAGATTCCTCTTCCTCAAAGATCTCCGGGGCAATGGCGTCGATGCATTCACCTGTAACGCCAAGTGTAGCACCATTAGACTAAGTTAAGCAAGATAAACATATACAATCCATATAACATGTGTCAAGAGAATAATCAGACAGATAAAAATCATAAAAGATCAAGGAATGATCACTAGGCAGATCAGTGCATTAATTAGCATGAAACATACGAGTCATAGATAAGAGATATAAAAATTAACAAGACTAGTTGGCACACCCACATAAACTATAATCTCTCAAGTTAATCATGTAACATGAAAATAAAATGAGAGCTAAACAGGACGGGACGGGACAGAACATGGCTGACAGAGGTACCCAGAATTCTCCATTGTAGACCTAGGGTGCCGGTCGACCCTCAGAATAATTTTCCATCTGCAGAGGAGGCCAGAATATATATTAAACCCACACTTAGCCAGGTCCGACTTAGATAGGGTCGAAGCTAAGTGGTGCCGACTCATATAGTGCAATGTACAATTAACAGATCAGGTACAGAACAGTGTTAATCAGACACATGACAGATGCAGGACATATACATGACAGGTCATATAACTAACAAAACCAGAACTTACAGAGATATAACTGAACGGAGTCAAAACAGATACAATATAACAGATATGTAACAGAATATACGTACCTAACAGAAGCATGATCAAGTCATACTGGAATACAGGAAACGAAATGCAATGCTTGTATAGAGATATTATATTCGGAATCAAGACAGAAATCAAGCCAGGCCTACGGTCTTGGGAACACATGTGGTCTTCACTATCCAACTCGGGCTAGTATTAAGAATTTCGATATTATTGGGCCACAAAGGACCCCTTGGCGTTACATAATTTGAATGTCGAATCCCTTAATAGAACACATTTAGTTCGGTTACAATCCGAAGAACACAAGGCCCCTTATGGATAAGGTTGCTTAATTCATATCCACAAATAAACAAACCCATTAGTCATCATAAAAGTTCAGGGTGCATGATGGCGATATCCGTAAGTATACGGTTGTCTCAAGTAATATAGACAATCGAAGTCCGAATATCGTTCCCACGAGGATTGTTACAAGGAAACTAACAATGATCAATGAAAAGGAGTATCAACTCAAATATAGCTAACAAATGTAAATGAGAATAACAAAAACAATGGAAACAATAACAAGGAAAATAAATAAAATGAAAACTAAAAGAAAATAAGAACTAGATAACTAAGAGATGTTAGTAAAAATAGAAAAACTCAAGTGTGAACAAGCTAAGTAACAAGTTAGTAATAAAGTTAAGGATAAAATAATAATAATAATGACAAGGTTAATAAAAGAACAATGGAGAAATGTTAGATAGATCAAATGAATAAGTGTGTGAAAAGAACAAGTAAAAGATAGAAAATGAGTGGATGAAGATAAATAAATATGCCAAAGTAGTGTGAAATCAAATGTGGAATTGATGGTATGAATAGACAAATGGAGTGTGAGAATCAAAACAAGTGAATAAGTGTGTGAGAAATTGAATAGAGTCAAACTAAAGTAAGTAAAACAAGAAACAAGCAATACTAATGGATGACTGAATCATCTAGAATCCACTAAGTGACACTAATCCAACACTAATGCTCTTCTTTTTTCCCAAAAAAGATTACTCAAATCTAATTACAAATCAATGCTTAGATTTGGAAAATATAACTTTAAACGTCTAAGACAGAAATTAACAATCTAATAGCTAAGATTTTCTTCCCTTCATAAAAGAATAGATTCCTAATGACTATCTATCAAAAGTAAGCATAAACCATCAAAAGATATTAACTCCTAAGCATGATTTATCAAACCTAAGCATCGATAGTAAAAAGAATGCTAATATAGAAACTAAGCATGGAAGGTTGCACAATGCAATGAAGAAAAATCTACTCTAACATCTTAAGAACATAAAGAAGGGAATTAAAATAAAGAGCATAAGCAAATGGAATATGATCAACTTAGCTTCACCTAGAAGATCTAATCAAAGGGATTAGCCACCCATTGGAGAAGATAAAACATTCAATTCCATTCCAAATCTTAAATTTTTACAAGGCTTTCCTCACTTTCTCTCTATAATTGCTCTCAATTACATGAAAAGCTTAAGTAAAGAGGAGGAGGTCTCTTTGCTTGTGTGTTTGATGCCTAGAGCTCCCTTCCTTATATAGAGACATTTGCGTTGCTCTCTTTTTATTTCTTTCCGAACGTGGGACTAGACAGGAATGGAAATATGAACATATGAATGTCATTCTCGAGCTAGAAAATAGTTCCTAAATTGATATGCGATTTTAACCCCCGAAATGTCCGAATTGGAAAAACTATCGTGAAATATAATTTGTAGATCTTAGAACAAGATTTCCAATGCTTATGAGATCACCTCAATTGGACACCCGAGTAAAAAAAATATGGTCAAAATACCAGCCCACGTCTTTCATTTTTCTTCTTATTGTTGGCCTAACTTTGTCATCTCTTCATCCAATTGTCTTCGAAACTTATCCTTACTCTTTTTAACTCTTGAATCTCAATTTTAATCTTCAAATTAATATTCAATTAACACCTACAAAAAGAAATTAACATAATTGAGAGTATTTTTTAACATATTTTTTATGGAGGCCATTGGAATTCATATAAATTCATACAAATGACCATCTATAATGGAAAGATATGAGCAAAGCATGATGGGGAGGAAATTTATGATTTTTATGCTAAAAATAGTGTTTTGAGTTCTTTTATCTTTGAAAACTCATAAAATAATGCTATGAAAGTGTATCTTTTGTGAACTCATCAGTGCACATCCTACAAGTCCCTCTATCAGGCCAATCAACTAAAACAAGCTACGGTTCAATATCTATTTCATGAAAACATTCATTTGTCACAATTATGTAAAATCCAACATTTATTCTTTTGGTTGGGTTCTACACATCATAAGCTTTCCAACGGTATGTAGATCTCCAAAAACGGACATGCGGTTAAAAAGTTATGGTCGTTGGAAAATTGCATACTGCATGCATCAGGTTCGCTCGAGCGTCCAGAGGTTCGCTCAAACGAACCCCAAACAGAGAGTTATCCGCTCGATCGGACTAAAGTTCGCTCGAGCGAACTCTCCCAGAGAGCCCTTCGCTCGAGCGTGCACTCACGCTCGCTCGAGCGAACTGTCAAATTCCTGTATCCGAAAATCTGAACTGTTCTGTTTCCTTCCAGGCCATTCAAGACCTTCTATCAGGTTTCAAACCACATTAAAATGGTAACATTGAGCTTCCAAATGCTCACAAAAACATCATCCAATCCCATTAACAAGAACAAGAAAAATCATCCATTTATTTCATCAAAAGAAGTACCAAAAATTCATTTTTGAGCAAGAGATGGGTATCTAATCAATATTGATCATATTCACGAATCAAATAAGGAAGCATGCATACAAATGTATAGATTTAACTTGCCTTGGTGCTAAAATTCAGATTTTCTACAACAACCAACCTCTCTTAGCCAATCCAAGCTTCCAAATACAAAACCCCCAAAAATGCAAGCTCAAAATGCCCTAAAATGGTGAAAATGAAAATGAATGAAATGAAGAAGATGCATGCACGAATCTGAGACATAATCTCAAAGATTGAAATGAAAACAAGGGAAAAAGAAAAATGTAGCTCATCAAATAGAGAAGATTACAAAGAAAGAGCTTACCCAAAAAACAAGGAGAAGAAAATGAAGGAATGCTTGAGCTTGGAAAATGGAGTCTTGGTGGAGAAGATGAAGTGGAAATGATGTCCACTCACATGCAGGAAATCCCTTGGCTGGTTGCTTGAAGTGAGGAAGGAAGAAATGAAGTAGAAGAGGAGTAGAGAAGAAGAACTCTCAGCTAGAAATGAAGGAAAAGAAGAGGAAATGGCTGAATGGGTTTTAAAACAAGTTTTTCCTGCAGTTGCATGCAAACCCACAAGAATGACTGAATTTCAAGAAAGGGCTTGGAGTTAATGGATGGGCTGGAAATAGGCCTAAATGGATCCGAATTGAATGGGCCAAAGCATGAAAGTTAATGACCATGAAATGTTCTAGGCAATGCATTAAAAACCCAAAATTTCTAACTACACACAAAACCCAAAACACTCCAAAAGTCATAATCTACCTAGTAAATGATCAAATACCACTAATTCTACCTAATCAAGTCCAATCATAGTCAAAACATCCATTAAGCAATTAATCTAAATTAATTAACTCTAAAATGAGATTAAGACGGGTCGGGGTGTTACAAAAACTCACACTTTTTTATTTCAAAAGTATAGATCTATTTTAAACTAACACATTATCAATGCATTTCATGAACACTAATGTGAAAAAATGTAATTAATTTCAAGAAAGCCCTAAATTTTGGAAATAAAAAAAATTTAGATCTACACTTTAAAATACTAGATCTAGGAAAAAATAAGTGAGTAACATCAAATCTAACTCAATATAAAGCCTTTTGGTTCATGAATTAGTGTATTACACAATCTTTACTACTATATCATTCCAAACATAATTAAATAGGTTTAATATCATATCTAGCAACTTATGATAATAATAGACATCCAAGCACAAAAAAGGAAAGACAATTAGCAAAAGAGTCCTAACTATCATGGTCAAGTAAGATCCTTTTATCTTCCTGATTGCTACTTCTTTAAAACATGTGCTTCACGAAGGGGGTCCGGGGGTATCCCTTTTTATAAAGTTCTTCATTTGAAAACAAATGTCCCTTCTTAAGAACATGTGTCCTTTTTTATATAGTCTTGTAACTCCCGTTACTTATATAATGGTTGCTGCTCTAAGGAGTATTGAGATGAGAGGAGAAGGGAAGAAGACAAAGATGGGAAAAAGTTTAAAAAATTAGGGTTTGGGGGTATTTTATATAATATCCGATATTTCGTTACGGCCGAGGAGATGAGAGGAGAAGGGAAGAAGACAAAGATGGGAAAAAGTTTAAAAAATTAGGGTTTGGGTGTATTTTATATAATATCCGATATTTCGTTAGTTCATCTCGGCCGAAATATCGCGATATTTTGGCGATATGGAGGCCGATATAATCGAGACCAATATCTCAATGAGATATCGGTTCGGTACCCTGCCGATACCAGTTCATATCGGCCGATATGAACCGGTATCGGCCGATTTTTAAAACCATAGTATCTACACAGGCAGGTTGCCAACTGAGTGTTGAAAATGGTGCAGCTCCTCATATCATGTGTTCTCCCTTATCCCCAGAGTTAATAGTACCTTAATTGGAATATTTAGTGATAATCTGGTTATAAACACCAACGCAGTAACGCAAATGTCAGGATTTAAATCTGGGGGCTCCACATAGTTTTACAGGAAGTCATTAAGTTGGGGTTAATGTGTAGAACCCACTTAACACCTCCCTTGTCCCCGAAGGTAATGGTGCCTAAATTGTGATAATTGTCCTAGCACCAAAGGCATCAATGCTGCAATGCCTCTGTCAACATATGATGTATGTATTTTTTACTTTATCAATAACCCTCCTTTCTTATTAATTACAATCGGCAAGTCTATATCCAACGTCTTAATGTCTTTCTCCACTAAAAGATTAAAAAGTTTCACTTTTCTATACAAAAAGTCAAAAAGATTCCATACCAAACAACTAAAAATAAAATATCATTGTAACACTTTATATTTTATCTCTCTTGATTTGATGATTCACCTCACCCTATTTTAATTCACCGTACATCCAAACATGCCCAAATTAAAGCCAATAGACGTGCGCAGTAAAATGACGTTGTTTCTTAGCACCATTTTTTTAATTTCTTTTTAAAATCTAAGATCCTAAACGATGTTCTGAACCGTTGAAAGTATTAATAAGACAAAATACGGCCCATGGGTCAACTTTCAACCGTTGATCTAACTCAGATCTCTAGATATATGTTAAAACAGAATAGTCATTGATCTATTTTTCTGAACTTCTATGGGCCACATAATCATGATCCAAACCGTTAATCTCCTTTGTAATATTGAAAATGGCTATGCTAATTTTTCTGCCCTTGGCTTGCTCCAGATCTATAGGAAATCATACGATTTTGAGAACCGTCAGATCGCTCATGTTCTAACCCTGCAATTAAAATGTGATTTTGGCAGTTCAATTTTTTTATATTTTTTTTCTTGAGTTCAATACTAGTTAACTGCCATTTGAACCATTGAATTATGTAACAGTCCAATCACGAGCTTGGGCTCAAATTTCAGCCGTTGATCTTTCATGGATCTTGAGAGATTTGCAGAAAACGTGAGCTATTTGATATAATTTTTTGAAATTTGTGGGCCCTTATTTCATGATCTGAACCATTGATCCTTTTAGGAATACTAAAAATATATTTGAGATAACAAATTAGCCTTTGATTCATTTTGGGTATAGAGAAACTTATGAAAATACATGTACCGTTGGATTTAATAAATCTATTCCAATCGGTTCTTGTGTGTTACCAAACAGTCTATACAAAAAAAAAAAAAAAAAAAAATTATTTCATACAGAGGCCATTTGAAACAAATCTAATGCATGCAGATCTGTTTTGAACTTATAAGATTTGCCAAATAAGACCAAAGCGTGATAAAATGTGGCACAGTAAATTTCACCAACAATTTATGCTTTTCAATCTAAATTCACTCTCTCACTTATACACTTATATGTTATCCCATGTTATCTAAAACAATGATTTTACAGTAACTCTACTTTTATTTTATCATACCAAGTTTATAATATTTCCATGGTTTGACATCTACAACTCGGTCCACACCGTTAATGTTTTACACCTATAAACAAAAAATAAGGGAAAAATAAAACTAAAGAGAAGAAAAGGCAGAGACTCTTTTCCAAACCCGTGAAACACATGGTCAATGAAGGAGATACTTTTTTGAAAAAAAATGATCTTTATGTCACTTTTATAACTTTCTTTTAAGCTCCCAAGATGATGATTTTTAGCTTAAAAAATATCAAGAAAAGTACCATCCATAGAATTTGCATCTACTTTACATTTCAATCCCTGTTATTTCTATAGTTTGGGTACGTTTGTGTAATGTTTTTTTGTAAAAAAATGATGAATTTTTGTGAAAATTTTATTTTTCATGTCTTTGGTGCGGAACAATTCTACATAAACGCTTTTCTGCCTTATCAACATTTTTCCTTCGTAAATCTGAAAATAGATTTCCTATGGGAGGTATGGGAAATAGATCTCCTCATAAAACTTCTTCATCCTATATAATCTCATTTCCTCACTTTTTTTCATTTCAACCCAAAACATTAACACCAATCCAGCGAGGGAAAGAATTTCGCACCAAACACGAATTTCTAAATTTAGCGGAAATCCTTTTTCGAGGTTTCCATTTTTATGGAATTTGCTGATATAGCAATTTCCTTTTTTTCTGCAGACAGACAAGGTGTATACACAAACGCGCCCTTGAACTATTAAACGGACAGGCACATTGAATCATGTTCGCCATTCAACCATGGGTGTTTTAATATTTAATTAGCCATTCCTTTCATTTCATGTTATTGGGCAAGCTGTAAGGTTTGACATGGCAGATTTAGTTTAGATTGCTAATTTATCAATACTTCATTTTCTTGTTGCGGCCTTTTTTGCTCGGGTCTTTGCTTAGTGTGCTAGTTTAAGTTCTGTTGAGATCGAGAAGTAGCTAGGTAGTTAAATGATGCAGAGTATAGTTTCATACTAGCATTTTTTCTAAAGAACCCATTCGGATATATATAGTTACCCCCACAACATTTTATCTACAAATTAAATCTCTTAGTCATAACTGCAAGGGGTTTTTACAAAATAAGGTCTCAAATATCTTTATACCTTCAAAAAATTTTTCAAATACATGTAATGTCCAAAAGTATCTCATGTTGTAGACTTCATTTTTTGGATTAAATTGTCCTTCACTTTATCTCTCACAACATCGAAACTCAACCGCATTCACTCATTAAAGTTTTTTTGTGACTCGTTATTTTTGTTTCAACTCTTGAAATCACTAGATTATTACCTAATGAATAGTTATTGTTTATTTTTAAATTTATATTTTAAAACGAGAAACATGGATGAAAATATACTCAACTTTGTAGCTAATAGCTAATACTTCATAGACTGTAGTGAAAGTTGGATTACGAATAGAAAGCGGAGATCGAAGAGCTCAATTACGTAATGTCCAGGGTCAATTCTTGATCAGTTGAGAACTTATGCATCTTACTACTTGGGTAAGATGCGATTCCCGCTTTTTTTTTTTTTTCTCTCTCTCTCTCTCCATTAGAATCTCTTACCATTTGAGCGACGTGTTGGGCCGGCAAAGAGACTTCATTTTAACTAACATGGATACAAAACTACAATTGCAACTACGTTTGTAGATCGTGCATTTACAAATAACACTTAGAACATGAATACAATTATTATCTATCAAAGCTGTTAATTCTGAGCCCCTCTAAATCAAGTTAAGTCCAAATTTACATTAAAGAAAAGCTAAAATATTTATCTCATAAGTTTTGAACTCACAACCTCACTCCTTTAGACTTTTGAAAAGTGATTTCATCCCTAGTACTGTCACATGAAATTCTTATATAAATACTTGTTAAGAAAATGTCAAATGTAATTATAAACACTTCAGAAGCTTAAGTTACTTTGGAGATGAAAGATTCAATTCATGTCGCCATAGGGAAATATTCGCCATGTGGTTCTCATATTTCTTTTCTAGTTAAAATGATAAAATACAAGAATTTTAATAACCGAAGATCGAGGGGTAGCTCAGTTGGCCTATGACTACGATTTGCACCTAAAGGTTAAGGATTCGAAACTGCACTACCATATTGGGCCACAGGAGATTTACCCCGCTCTCCCTGAGCCCGTAGGGATTATTCTCACCCAAAGGTTGGGACACCCTCTGTAATAAAAAAAAATAATAAACTAACAAAGTTGCTAAGAACATACAACTTTATTTTGTTTTCAAAATATTTTTTTGGCTAGGTGGACTTGGCTTTGTACGTATTTATATATTTGAAAATAATAAATAGAAAATGCACCTCCGGCAAATAAAGACAATAGTTATTAAATAATTTGTATATTATATATATTAAAGCAAAGGGGGAGGTGGGCTGTGAGGGGTGCCACCTCATCCCTAAAAAGTCTCTCCTTTTAGAGAAATATACACAAAAAAACCCACATTGTTTTAAGGTGCCACCTCACTTTGGGCTACTCTTTCTCTCCTAAAACCTTTCTCATAAGAGATTTTTATCAACTTTTGAATTTGGGTCCTATTTCTTGCCATTATCCAAATTATAAGTAAATCTTTACCGTCGGTTTGTTTTCTTTTCCTTAAATCTTCAATCATCAATTGATCCCACGTTAAATATGTTTTGTGGGCCCTACTGATGAATGAAATCTAGGCTGTTGCTCCTTTACTTTCCTTTCTGTTTTTTTCCAAATGGATGGTTCCAATAGTGGGCACAAGTTTGTATTAAATATATTTCAAGATTGGACTCCAGTATTGGATGAGATCCCAATGACCTTCTCTTAACCCCTTTTTTTATAAGAGTGGGCCCCACTGATGGAGGGAGGCAAGCATGTTAGCCGTTGTTTGGTTTCTTAATGGATGCAAATCAATTAGTGGGCCCTGCACATTTAACTTATTTCTGCAGTGGGACCCACTCATGGATCAATATAACTCCTTTACTCTCCTTTTAGTTTTTTCCCCAAATGGATGATTGCAGTAGTGGGCACTAGTTCGTAATAAATATATTTCAAGATTGGACTCCAGTATTGGTTGAAATCCCAATGGCCTTCTCTTAAGCCCTTTTTTCTAGGAGTGGGCCCCACTGATGGAGGGAGGCAAGCCCCGTTGTCTGGTTTCTTAATGGATGCAAATCAATCATTGGGCCCTGCACATTTAACTTATTTTTACAGTGGGACCCACTCATGGATTATGCATAGATATTAGTTTTCTAGGTCAATATGTATCTATAGTGGGCAATCAAACTGGGTTGGTATCATACACAAGCTCAATTCCTTTGATAATTGTTAGGATGTCATTTGTGTGCACATGAGTTAGACCTATTAGAAATTAACATACTATGATGACTCATATCTATATCCACGTACACTCATCCCATGCAATGTACATCTTTTATGTTTTTTTCTTCTCTTACACTTATTCGCCCCCTCTCTTTCAAATTTTTTTTCTTATACTATCAATCATCTGTGGGGGCCAATTGTTCCATCACCACAAATCCAGATGTGGTGTGTGGCCCATTGAGGATGAAATCATTTGATTTCCATTTTCTTTCTTCTTATCTTCCCTTTTTTCTTCTTTGGATGCAGATCCATCGGTGGGTCCCACACGTTAAAAACATTTCAAGGGTAGCCCCCACTGATGGATCAAACACGTTAATTTTTTTATCCCTTTCTTTTGGTTCTTTTTAGCAGATATAGATTCATCCGGTTTGTTTTCTTTTCTTATATTTTCATTAATCATCAATGGTATAATATACCCGTAAATGAGATGGTCGTAATGGTCAATGCCTTTAAATTCAAGGGGTCATCGTGTTATGTAAATTTACTTTACTTTATATTTATTTTCATACATATAAAATTTTTTTAATATTCAAAGATAATAAAAAAATCTTATTTTATCTTAACAATATTTCAAAAGAACTTTTAAATTTTAACATATTTTGATTTTTTGTCCGGGCTTAGCACGGGCGTTTGTTGCTAATTTATTAATATTATAATTGGAATTGTATTATTTGGGTATGCAATATATACATTTTAAGCTAGGATCGGCCATACAGGACATGTGGATGAACTCTTTTGTTTATGAACAGCTAAAACAAAGCACAACAACAACAACAAAATAAAAATTAAAAGATTTGAACCTACACCAGGAGACATGAGATCGAGCCTATCAAATTATCTTAGCCCACACTGTTAAGACTTCAAAGAAAAAAAAAAGTTCAATTACACTTTTGTTATGATAAAGGCCAATGGTATATAATGTCTGAAATATGGTGAAATTTTGTGATATTTGAATGAGAATCATGTTTTGTATAGTTTTCCTCTTGGATGTATCGTGCTTGGATTCATTGCTTGTTTTGTGGAAAAAACTTTTAACAGCATCTCCACTTTTTTATCTGCTTTTTTAATCGTCTTTGGCATTATTGTAATTGTGGTTGATCTCTTGGTCTTTTCTCACTCACGTGACAAGTCATGTGCATCCCGTGCTGGTAATCTTCTTTCCTTTCCTTTTTGTGAACCTCATGTGTCCTTTTATTATTATACAAGGAGAGAAGCAGCTGAACCGTCTATAAATAGGGACTTTGCCTACATTCCTCAAACCACACTCACAACTCACAGCATAAACCCATCTCTCTGCGGCATTGTTGATTAGTGTAGTGAAATGGCACTGATTTCGTCGATTTTGAATGTTGGTGAGAAAGTGATCCCAAAACCACAGGTGGTGCAGACCCAATCGACTCCAGATGACAAGAAGGTGATCCAGCAAATTGTGTCCACCCACTCGCCTGATGCCAACTATGCTGTGGAAGAAAAGGCCCTTCTCAGCATGGCCCAGGACATCTTGAGCCAGGCAACCCCTACACTTTCCCTGGTAATTTCCACACTCCTATTCGTTTTCCACTGTTTTGGTATCCATCTATCCACTAGGCTATGGAAGAGCTAGTTTTCAAAAATACTCTTTCTGGACTATGGAAGTTGGAACCAGTCACGGTTACAGCATTTTGCCATTTTGGATCCTCATTTCACTTCTGGCCATACATTGGATGCATGAGTGAAACGGGCACCAGCAAGATATAGATGAAACCCATATGAAAAGTTAGGTCTAGTGGATGTTGAAGCTTTTAGTTGGACTGATCTTAAAAACCCAAGAAGCATTTTTTTTTTTTTTTTTTTTTTTTTGGGGGGGGGGGGGGGGGGGGACGACCTACAAGAGGGTACATCTGATTGGCCCGTTTATGAAAGAACCAAGTATGTGGCCTTTATTTATGACCGTGCTTTCAGTAAGAACATGACTATTGTATGAAAATGACTAATCATCCCTGTCCTAAACTTCTGGCTATCAAAATCATGATTTCTTCAGGAGATGACAATCCACAGCCCTTATAATTGCTATATGTGATTTTTTTTTTTTTTTTTCTTTCTGAGACCTGATATCACAGGTGAAACTCATCTCATTTAGTGGCTGGATAAGGCACATTTTAATCCATTCATGAAAGTATTTACTTGGCTGGATGCTAAAGTAAGAGGAGAGTGTTTTTTTACTAGAGGCCCTTTATTTTCACACTACCTCAAAAAGGCCCTTTAAATTTTGCTTTTATCCTCCTTAACTTGCAGTCAAATTGTATAAAAAGTAATACTTCTATTCGACTCTACTTCTTTTTTTTTTATTTTGACCGATCTACCACTGAGAATAAAATAAAGTGAGTTATCCCAAAGATAAAGGACAATTTTGGCCAGAAGAGGCCCCTTGACTAGCAGCCAAAAATGTATAAAAAATAACTATTTTTTTATTTGGTTTTTGACCATTTACTCCTTAAAATAAATTAGAATGATTTGTCCCAAATAAAAAATATATATAATTTTAGCCCTAGATTATAAAATTTGCTAGGAATGCTGGACATTTCTTTTGGAGAATGTGCTAGACAAATATTTTGTATAATTGTGGGGCCCTTACCTCCAAAAAAAAGACACAAGACACATGCTTTTTTTTAGGAAAAACATAAAATGTAGTTTCTTTCTGCTTGCTCTGCTTGATCGAGGCCTTTCATAGAAAATGCAAAATGCTCATGCTTGCTCTATTTGATAAGTGGGATTTCCGACAAAATCCAAATGCTTGTTGCCAGATCTTATCTCTTAAGTCTCGAAAGTTCTTTATTCCATACAATAATAAAATTTGCTACTTTGGAATGTTCCCAGTTCTGGGCTTTCGAAATGCTTTTTTCAGAAATAATTTCTATGAGATTCTCCCAACCTATGATGCACGGATACTTTAAAATGGGCAACGTGTCGTATGAAATTTCACTTTTTACGTATAAAATTCGTGTTCCTATCGTGTCTATGGTGTGTCCTTGCATATCCATACCGTATCTGTGTATCATAGCTCCCAACAAATGCTTAAAAATCTTGCTATGAAAAAGGCCAAAGCTAATTTCATAACTACTTTTATCTAGTGATATTAAATGGATTTATCTCTTTGATTATCTAGTGATGTTAAATGGATTGTTTTGTTGATGTGAATTGAATCAATTTTCCACTGCAACCTTGTGTGATGAAGCACATGGAATAACATCAATTATTGCGGAGCTAGTGCTTGGCGCACTCTATGTGATGCATTTGGGAATGTATTCTGATGCAGGATCCGAAATCAGATTCAAAAGTCGCAGTGGACAAGACCCAGGAAGGGATAACTGATGAACTTGCATTCACTATCCATAAGATTGGATGTGAGGTAAATTTGGATGCACTGGTCTACATCTCCTGTTGTCATAAAATATCTGAGCAACATTGACACCATATGCATCATGTTTTCAGTTATCATGCGATTGCTCTGGCGGCGGGGACATGAAGTCCATAACACAAGCAGTGTTCAACACATTAGTAAAATATTCCTGGGAAGATAAGGTGGTCATAGCACTTGCAGCCTTTGCTGTAAACTATGGGGAGTTTTGCCTTCTATCACAGCTACATGCCACCAATCCACTCGCCAAATATGTGATTCAGCTTAAGCCATTGCCCGATATCAGCGAGCGAGAAACCCTTATCAGCATTCTCTTGAAAGTGGTAATAGATGTGACCAAGACCATCATCGAGCTGAATGATCTTCCCTCCCAGTACATTTCGCGTGACAAACCTCCTTTCTCTGAGGCCTGGACTCAACTCACAACTGCTGTTTACTGGGCTATCAAAGGCATTGTTGCTTGTTCCACCCAAAGCATTGGCCTTATGAGTATGGGCCCTGGGTAAGTTCATTACCAGCCAAGCTTGCTTTGTTTATCATGGGTGATTGTTAAGGATGTAATTTTTGGATATGGGTTATGTTATAGATGGAATAGGACTATGACCTTGACTGAGGTCTGGCAGTTAATTATTCAAACCCAAAATAGGATCCATGCAAGATATTTTAGATACTGGCTTTTCTTAGTAGTCGGCAAATGAGCGTGTTTTTTAATTATGGCTCCTTATTTTGGTATAAAGCTCTAGGCCAAAGCCAAATTGAATATAGAACTTGTAATTTAAATCCCTTCATGCATTTTGATAAGAACTTGACTGAGCTAAATCTGAACCTTCATGAATAAAGGTCCAGGTTGCGATTGTTGATTGGTCCCAAATTCAGGGCCTATAACTAACTAAGAATTACCCATGGTGCCCTTTGGATAATCTGTAAATAGGTGGTTTTTGGCATAAATAATGATCCTGATTATTCTTTTGTGTGATTATATCCCTTATTTTTTATGACTTAACACTGTGATGTTTCTTCTCAACTGAATTAATACAGGTACGTGGTCTCAATCACAGAGACGCGGAAGAAGCTGACTGAAATAACTCAAATGCTTAAGAACATCCATGTGAACCTGACAAACATATTGGCCCAATGCTATAAAGAGATAAGTAAGTAGTATGACACATGCCAAAACCTTAGACTAATTTATACAAATACAGATCAATCTGACAGTTAAATTGCAGTATTGTATTATGCTTTCTCACAATCTTCCACATTAAGAAGATATATCTTGTTAGTCCCGCCACAAAGGGTTCATTTTACTGGGAAAATGTTTGAATTGTACAATGAACAGTATTTTTTGTTTGCATGATTGATAATATGCTGATGCAGTTTAATCTCCTGCAGAGGAAAAGCAAGAGAATGAGGGTTACTATCACATTCATAACGTCATAGGAAGTGCCCACACCGACAACTTGGAGGTTTTTTTAGAGTTGATTCACACGAAGGATGATCAACCTCTCTTTAATGGTGTCACCAAGAAAAAGGTTTGCTTCTAACTTATCAATACATATTTTCATTTCATTGCTTGGTAAGCTCAAATAAAAGCATCCTTAACCTTTTGGAACTTAGTTAATCTGACGCGGATTGATACAAATACAGATTTAAGATGCCTTAATAAAAATACATTGAATCCTAAATCAGTTATCACCCCATGTGTCAATCTATAAAAAAATACTTTGGAAAAATTGTGTAACTATTTGTAAAAATCCATCACATGTTACTTTGCAAATTTGTTTGCTCTGCTATTTCCAAGTCATCTGACCCGAATTTGCTCAACTAAATGAAACAGGTTAGCTTGAATGTATTGAAGGGCCAGACAGTAGTATTGTTCATCTCATACTTTGATATCTCAGACGAAGAGATTAAAGAAATTGCACTACAAGTTGGGAAGACAGAGAGGCAGTATGAAATAGTTTGGCTCCCAATCGTTGAGAAACCAGAAGTAACAAAAGAGATAAGGGATGAGATACTCCGAAAGGCAAGCTTGATGCCATGGTACTCGCTACATTATTCGTTAACCCTCCAGTCTTATGTCATTAAATACTTCAAAAAGGATTGGCACTTTGAGAAGAAGCCATTGTTGGTTGCGTTCGATGTGCAAGGAAAGGTTGTCAACCTCAATGCATATCATATGATCATGATATGGGGAAGCGCCGCCTACCCTTTTCACATTCAGAGAGAGGAAACCCTTTGGAAGGAAACAAAATGGAGCCTTGAATTTTTGATTGGAGGAGTTGTTAGCGAGAGCGTACAATGGGTAAAGCTTATATTCTTACTTTAAATTAGAAAACCTACATAGTTCAATACAAGTTATCTTATTCAAGTCCAAAAGTTTTTGCATTTCTTAAGATGCAGAGGTGGAATTTTTTTAATCCATTTGTACTAACATACTTTCTTGTCATTTCTGACAGCTAAAAGAAAGAATCGTCTACCTCTATGGAGGAGATGACTTGGATTGGATCAGGAAATTCACCTCTACAACGAAAGAGGTGGTGAAAGGAGAAGGGATCATCCTAGAGTTGATATATATTGGAAAGAAGCACACAGAGATAATCATCAAGGAGAACTTGAGCAAGGTTTTGGACGAAGAGAAGAGAAGGCGATTCCGGGCTCGCTTGGATTGCATATTGTACTCCAAGATGAAATTTGGTACCTCCATTGACACTGACAAAACATTTGAAGATGTGATGATGCTGCTGGGCTCTGACGGTAGTGGTGATGGATGGACGGTTATAGGCCATGGATCACAAGATGTGGTTACTCTGAATGCAGAGAAGGCCATGGTGTGCATAGTTCAGTTGAAAGACAAGAAGGGTAAGTTCACAGTTCAAACTTTCTTCAGCACATTGCATGAAGTAATTAAAGTTGTGATAGGGAGTGAGAAACCAGAAGGAGAACATGTAGAAATCGGTCAAAGGCCTTTAGACAATGGGGGGACATCCCAAGTTGGTGGCCCACCCAAAAAGCACTGCAAACACATTTACATTCCAAGCACCAATGGCATAATTCCGGAGAATATGGTTTGTGTGGATTGCCGCCGCCCCATGGAGAAGTACATCATGTACAAGTGTTGCATCGAATGAGCAACATTTCCAGACTATTTTCATGTTTTGTGGGTGTGTCTCTCTTATCCTTGGTCTGCTTTGTGAGTTGGAAGTAAATAAGTACCTGTTGAGTACTTGTTATGGAAGGGGTGTCTTTGTGAGTAACTTGGTATGTTGTTGTTCTTAGTTATAGTGTGTAATGTAATGTGGATCCTTTTCTTTGTTTGCTATAGAGAGTCTACCTTTTGCTTGTTGGAATGTGGATGCTTACTATCAATGCAGTTTTTGTCCTTTTTTTAACTTAATGGTTGCCTCTTGACGAGTTTGCAATTAATTTCTAAGATGAATTTGATCTATGAAAAATTTATGCAACACTTGATTTTCCATATGAGAATGTGGAGAAGATCTCTTATCTTTTAAAAAACCCATTTCTTATTTGGAAACTCACTTCACCCATGTGCTTTAAATTTGCTCTCTAATATTTTGTGGGCGTGGATCTTTAACTGTGGTGAACGCGCCACATGGCACACCATGGCATAGGGGCGGACCTACGTTTTCTTATTGTGGGTGCGGTCGCACCCCCTAGAGTCGAAAAATTCCTTAAATAAAATTTTAAGTTTTTTTATTGAACTTCTTAATTTGATATTGTCCGCACCACCCAAATAAAAATTCTGAGTCCACAATTACCATGGCTGCGTGTTTGAATACTTGTAAGAAGTTTTATAAAGAGCCTTATTTGATTGCAGCCAGTGAGCCCCACTATTATATTTAATGTTATGAGATAAGAAAAAAAAAACATAGAAATAAGGAAGTTGAGAAAGAACAAAATTCACTTTAGAGGGAAACTGTCCTTTCTTCACACAGTTGAATAGAATAGTACTTAGTGTCCGTTTTTTCATTACATCCAAATACATTTTAAAGCATTACAGACAACTACACATTCCACCAAGCTAACACATAAACGACAAATGTCATTAACTTCCTAACAAACTCAATAATTGGACAAAATGATATAGCAACTGACACAATAACAACATTCAAACAGTAAAAATAACTAACCCATACTATAATGTAAATCCCCATGCCATCATGCATATCCAACATGTGAGCAAGCATCACCAACTCAGTTGCTCGGTTAAATCAACAAGTTAGCTACTCTCATATTCGTGCCAGAGGATGCCCATCCAAGTGACCCTTGGGTGAGTCCATTCATGAAGGAAAGCCACTTGAAGTAGGATCGGAAGCCCATTTTATTGAAGAAAATTCAAATTTCGTCTGCATTCTGCTCTTGGGTCTCCTGTTTGTTTGTAAAGTAGAGTAAAGTGAAATGAAAGAGTTTCAAATCAATTAAAAAGGTAGATCAACGTCTGGCCTAAACTATATCTTGGAGGCAATTTATGGTGATTTGGTTCCATCAAGTGGGTGGCGAGCATCTTAGGTAGCATTTGGTTGGCTGGAATGGTTATAGGCAGGAATGGAATGGAGACCGGAATGAGTCTGAAAAGGAATGAGGCAGGAATAGGCATTTCCATTATAGGGTTTGGTACGCTGAGGAATCAACCCAGTTGATTCATGTTCCGGCGTTTGGTACGCTGAAATGAGTCTTGGAATGGAATAAAATTTACATAAGACTGACCAAAATACCCTTTTTAGATTTTTATCTTTGGCTCAGTCAATGTATAGATTATATTATTATTAAATAGGTGGGGCCCACATAAGCTCTTCTATTTTATAATCTTTTAATAATAATAATAATAATGTATAGATTATATTATTATTATATAGTCGGGGCCCACACAAGCTCTTCTATTTTATAATCTTATAATAATAATATATATATATTATATTATTATATAGGTGGGGCCCACACAAGTTCTTCTATTTTACAATATAATAATAATAATATATATTATATTATTATTATATAGGTGGGGCTCACACAAGTTCTTCTATTTTATAATCTTATAACAATAATAATAATGTATATATTATATTATTATTATATAAGTGGGGCCCACACAAGTTCTTTTATTTTATTATCTTATAATAATAATAATAATAATAATATATTATATTATTATTATATAGGTGGGGCCCACACAAGTTCTTCTATTTTATAATCTTATAATAATAATAATAATAATAATGTATAGATTATATTATTATTATTACATAGGTGAGGCCCACACATATTCTTCTCTTTTATAAGCTTATTATTATAATAATAATAATGTATATATTATATTATTATTATATAGGTGGGGGCCCACACAAGTTCTTCTATTTCATATTCTTATAATAATAATAATAATGTATATATTATATTATTATTATATAGGTGGGGCCCACACAAGTTCTTCTCTTTTATAATCTTATTATTATTATATAATAATAATGTATAATAGATTATATTATTATCATATATGTGGGGCCCAGACAAGTTCTTCTCTTTTATAATCTTATAATAATAAGAGAATTTTACCTGAAAAGGGACCTTAGAGGTCCAGTGATCATAAAATGGGCCAATAGTAAATCTTGCACGGAAGTGGTCCCCTGGGACCACTTCCGTTTTTTTTTTTATCAATAGTGGAACAAGTGACGACGTCGTCGCTACATTGAACCCCAATAAAAAGCGCGCGAAACCCCACTTCCCCACTTTCCCCTTCTTCCTCCCATCCCTACCTCCATTGCCCCTGGCGATTTCAGTTTCTCCTTCTGCAAAAGAGCAAGCAGGTGGTCCCAAAGGTCATTTTCCATGTTTGGATTGTAGCATCAAGATTCGAGCATCTTTATTTGGAAAACCCACCGAGACCCCACTTCCCCATTTTTCCCTTCATCCTCCCATCACTTTTGCACCTTCTTTTCTCCTTCCTCAAAAGGTCGTTTTCCGACCTATTGGATTGTAGCATCAAGCTTCCAGTATCTTTTTCGGGCTATGGTATTCTTCTTGTCTCTTTTTCTTTTTCTGTATTACACAATGATGATTTACTGTGGTTTCTTCATCTTCTCTCCATTTGCTTGACATCTAAAATGGTTAATATTCATGCATTGTACATGATTTTTGCATTGAATCGACCCACGACTTAGTCCTTCCATTTTCCCCATTCTCGACTGGGTTGGCAATCCTAGTGGACATGCAGAGACTTCATGTTTGGACTACTTCATTGCTACTGAAATAGGGAGACATCAAGCATAATGCCGATCATTTTGAATTTGATTATAGTGTGATGATATTGTAGAAGATAACAATTGGGTTTTACTAAACAAAAATTTGGGTGTGCAAAGAGGAAAATAAATTAACAGTTACCAAAATCATATAAGTAGAGACTTTTCTAAATTGATAAGTTAATCAAAATTATACAGTAGTGGCGGAATCCGGATCCAGCTAGAGCCCTATTCTCATTGACAATTCATCACTTCTTTTTTTTTTGTTTTGTTGGATCATCACAATTCTGATACACACACTAAAATATAGACTTGTAGTAGTGGAAAAAACCCATAGGCTTTGGACCATTCGCAATAACAAGTATGATTTGGCCCATTGACAACATGGACTTCCTAATGACAATAGGATAGAATTAAGCTACACATGTGGCCCTTGCATAAAAATGGACCCATTATACCATTATAATTGTTATTGTTCTTCTTATTCATCATGTTTCCATTGTAATGGCTTCATCATTAATCATTTTAGTAATACAAGTGTTGTAAATAAATTTATTCATATAAGAGTATTTGAACTAACTTCAATACCTATTCATTTGCAATGAATTAAAGCCAGAAACAATTGTATAGAGGAAGCGGTGGGAAAGGTTGCATTCTGTTTTTGCAACCATTAAATTTAAATAAGTATTGCTATGATTCTAATTCATACATACAGGCCTAGATAAACGTTGCTATGATTTATTTTTAAGTGAATGTAATGAGTCTGTACCCATCAAAATAAGTAGTCTCATATTTGGAATTCTCCAAATCATGAAGACAAATTGCCCCCAGATGTTTGCAACCAAACATGACTTAAATTTCAAATACTGCTATAAGGGAAAGAAGAACTTGAGGGAATTTCCTTATTAGTTTTAATTTCCTTATTAGTTAGCTTTACTTCTCGCTCTAGTTATGTTTACATCTCCCTCTCTCGATCTATTTATTTTTTGCAGATGGCTGGAAGTGAGGGAATAAGAAATAGGCTTCTATATGACCAGGACAATCATATTTCAGAATCCATAAACCATGGACATGTATATTCTTAGCCACCCTTTCATATATATATATAGTTTACCTTTTTCTTAACTGTAATAACTTGAAACTGTCTCGCAGGAATTCGGTACATTTCGATGCATACCTATGAACCCGGACAAATCTGTTTGGGTGTTAAATGATATCCAAAAGGAGTATGTAAGGCAAGCTGGTTTACATCATTTTGCAAAAATGGAACATATTAGGATAGATCATGCTCTCATTACAGCCTTGGTTGAGAGATGGCGTCCTGAAACAAACACCTTCCACTTCCCATCCGGTGAGGCCACTGTTACTCTTGAAGACGTGGCCTACATATACGGGCTACCTATCGATGGCCCAATTGTTACCGGGAGAACTTTCCCGAGTTCAATGGTTAGTGATGTATGTCTTGAATTACTTGGCAAGGCCCCTATTCAGGGTACCGAAGTAAACGGGATTAATATTAAATTCACATGGCTGGAGGACAATTTCGCAGCGGTGCCATCAAATAAGAAGAGTACGAAGAAGAAAAAGAAACTTTCTAAGGATGATGAGATCTACAACACTAGGGCGTACCTTTTCTTCTTAGTTTCCAGTCAAATTATGTCTAACACATCGGGTGGAAGGGGTCCGGCATATCTTCTCGAGTTGTTCAAGGAATTTAAGCCATATGCATGGGCCCCTGCCTGTCTTGCCAATCTTTACTGGATTTTAGCAAAGGCAGTTAAATTTGTTAAGGACAAGTCTGAAGATAAACATCAGGAGGGAGATGAAAGCAAATCACCGAACAGAACTGATGATTCTAGGAAGTTTAGAACTTTGACTGGACCTCTTCAACTTCTCCAGGTGATAACATTTTTATTTGAACATATTTAGAGTTTTTCTACAACTGTTACATTTGTATTTACTTATTAATGACTGTTTTTTGCAGCTATGGGCGTACACGAGAATGCAAATTGGACGTTGTCCACCACCAACGGATACATGGAAAAGTGATATTCAGTTCCCATTGATGAAAACATGGGCAGTTAGGTTGAATTCATTCAAAGCTGTAACCACACTGATTAAGACTCGGGAAGAGTTGAACAAATTGCCACAGGACGGTGTAAGTTCAATATAATCGGATGGTATACAATTGGGATTTGATGCTTTTATCATTACATTGAAACTAATCTTGTTTTATTTCTTTTTCTGTAGTTCAAATGGCAACCATATAGCAAGTTCGGAAAGACATTCCGTCATACTGTTTCTAAAGCCGACCGTGACCTATTTTCATCTTCAACGGTCTTGGCTTTTTATTGGGTAGTGGAGCGACATAATACGGGTCGCGTTATGAAACAGTTTGGATTTGTTCAGGAAGTTCCTCCACCGTTCAGCATGCCCTATCCAAGAGTGGAGCGAGTAGAAAAAATCGTGTATGACTACAGTGCACCTGGCAGGGTACCTAATTATGTGTTGTGGGACAGTAGATCCCGGTGCACTCTGAAGGGAAAAAAAGCATCTTCAAAGACACATAATGATGAGTATATGCATTGGTATCGGGCCAACACGATCATGTACATCGGTCGAGGGCAGGAGCATGAGGAGATTGATAAAAAAAAAAACGTGATGAACATGAGGGTTGTTGTGAGCAGAAGCACGTAAGATACCGGTGGCTCTTTCTGTCGATATAATTTTTCATTTCCACATGCCTTGTGGCTGATTTTCTTGTTATGTCCACAGGTTCATCAACTCTTGCTTCACATGGAAAGGTCAGTTGACCGTGCTGTTCGGAAGAAAACCTCAATTGAGCATTTCCGGGAATCATGGATCAGGAAGATACTCAGATTTAGATCTGGTTTGAATACCAAATTCGTCAAATTTAAGGATGACCACTTATACAGCTCAGCTTCAGAAGATGTAAGCAAAAATTTCATCGATTTATTTTTACTGTTACCTCAGGGATGTCATTCTATGCAATGTGTGAAAGATTTTATCCTCAAGTTGATGTATTTGAAATTAAACAATGACAGGATAAAAAGGCGTCCACCGACGGATTGAGGGTTAAAAAGCCTGCATCCAAAAGAAGCCCAGGGAAAAAGAATGGAAAGAAGCAGAAGAGCGTGAAGCACAATATTGATGTTCCAGGTTCACCTATGTCACACACCCCTACTGAACATGCCCCTGAAGTAGCCAAGGAGGATTGCAGGATGGATCCAGATTCAGTAGAAAGACAAACTTCTACACCTTCCACTTCCAATGAGCCACCAGTGGTTGATATCTTTTTCACTCCTCGGGGGGCATCAACCTCGCAAGCAATAATAGTTTCACCGATCAGGGCGTCCATTGATTCACTAGTTTGGAGGTTAAAACGATTGCCCCGAACGAGGAAGATTCCAGAAAAGTATGATGATTACTTACACTCAATGGGTGGATCGGAGTATTCACTCTCCAAAAGTGACAGGTTTCTACTGAATGAGTTCAAACGATATTTCAATGAGAGGTATAATGTAATTACATTACCATCGTAATGGTTTCATTCCATATATGGCCTTATGTGTATTGTATTTTGCAGTAAGAATGAGCTCGACATTGTATGCACATTGGTATCCAGTGAAGTCCTGAATTGTGCTCTAGAGGAGGGAATTTGGTTCGACACCAATATTCTGTATTATTGGTTTGATGTGTTGAGGGAGAAGTGTCAACGGCCTTTTTGGCAGACCCAAGCATTTCTGTAAGTATATAGATTCTGATTTGCAGTTATGACTTCGTCGCCATTTGGAGGTTAAAAACTCACTTTTAATTTTTTTGCAGAGCTGGTGGCAGTCTGGATTGCCAACCGCTGAAGAAGCAGCCTTCGGTCCCGGAGGTTCTCGAGTGTGTGAGGCTAGAGAATGTAAAACATTGGTTTACGTTCTTTACTCTGTCAATCATTTCACATTACTTGTTGGGTATACGGACGAGAGGAAATGGGAGTTCTACAATAGTTCAAGCAGTGATCGTCATGCTTTAACTACCTGTAAACGATTTGTAAGTATACCATAATGGTACAAAAATTTAAAAGAGCTTCTTAAGGTGTTATCGTTCAAGATTTAGTCAGATTTCTTTTACTGATCTTGCAGGTTGAGTGGCTGACGACGAAGTTCAGCCAATATGGGTGGGCAGACCCATACATATGGACAATCAACGTTAAAACGAACATCCCACTGCAGGAAAACGGCTACGACTGCGGTGTCTTCGCCGCTGCGTTCGCTGAGCACTGTATATTTCGTCGTCGGATTAACTTCACGCAGGCTGACATGATGTATTACCGGCAACGAGTCATCATTGAGATCTTCAAGCGCAGCTGGGAGTTGAATGCATACCGATTGAATATTGATGAGATTCCACTTGACTCAATTGATCCTGAGAAATGATGAAAATTTGATCTTTTGTTGTGATCCATTGTTGTATGTAAATCTAACATGTAAAACATGTGTTTGGGTGCCATATAACTTTTTGTATGTAAAAAGTTGAAATGAATGTAAAGGGAAGTTTTGTTTGCTTCTGTATGATCAAAGATAGTTGTTTGGCTTTATTGAATGTTGTCCTCCTATGTATTTTTAAATGCAGCTTGTAATATGGACGTGAATGTAGTATGGTAGTTGTAGTGCATTCGCACATCCAACCATTACAGAAGTAACAGGATTATTATCATTGCTTAAAACTGACGACGTCGTTGCTTCACAGAACCTAATATATAGGTTAAAGTGACGACGTCGTCACTTCACAGAACCGTTTATATAAAAACCCAGGTGTAATAAATGACGACGTCGTCGCTTCACAGAACCTGGCCTAAAATAAATGGTTGCTGATACTGACGACGTCGTTGCTTAACAGAATCTATTGGAATCACTTCTAGTGTTAAACTGACGACGTCGTTGCTTCACAGAATCTAGTGGAACATAGTTGTGTGTTAATAACTGACGACGTCGTCGCTTCACAGAATCGTTTAAAAAAAAAAACAGTTATAATAACTGACGACGTCGTTGCTTCACAGAATCTAGTGGAACATAGTTGTGTGTTAATAACTGACGACGTCGTCGCTTCACAGAATCGTTTAAAAAAAAACAGTTATAATAACTGACGACGTCGTTGCTTCACAGAATCTAGTGGAACATAGTTGTGTGTTAATAACTGACGACGTCGTCGCTTCACAGAATCGTTTAAAAAAAAAAATAGTTATAATAACTGACGACGTCGTTGCTTCACAGAATCTAGTGGAACATAGTTGTGTGTTAATAACTGACGACGTCGTCGCTTCACAGAATCGTTTAAAAAAAACAGTTATAATAACTGACGACGTCGTTGCTTCACAGAATCTAGTGGAACATAGTTGTGTGTTAATAACTGACGACGTCGTCGCTTCACAGAATCGTTTAAAAAAAAACAGTTATAATAACTGACGACGTCGTTGCTTCACAAAATCTAATGTAACATATTTGTTTGTTAATACTGACGATGTCGTATTTTCACAGATGGATATGGTGACAATAGTTGATAAAAGTTGATAACAAAAATGGTGACATAGTTGATAAAAGTTGATAACAAATTTGTTGAAGCTGTTATATATAAAGTTGTATTACAAAAGTATGATCCACATCAAGGGATATGCACAAGATATGCTAGAAAGCTACCCCACAAAAGTATGATCCACATCAGGGGCTATGTACAAGGTATGCTATCAAATCACCCCAACATAAAGTATTTCTACCCCACAAAAGTATGATCCACATCAATGGATATGTACAAGGTATGCTAGAAAGCCACCCACAAAAAGTATTTCTACCCCACAAAAGTATGATATTTACAAGATATGCTAGTTGGATCTATGCAACATGATCTGATGGTGGATTGCGACAACTCTTTCGGTTATGTCCCCTATGTTTGTAGTTAGGGCAAGTAACAACCCTGCGTTGTCGATTTCTGTCTTCAACACGAATCCGGGATTTCTTTGGACGCCCTGGTTGTTTGGTAGCACGTGGAGGCAAGACGATTTCATTTGATGTATGTTCCCATTGTCTGCTATCACGAGTGGCATGAATGACCTCACTATACGAAGCACGATAAGTAGTTGTTAGGTAACAATCCTCAACATAGTCATACGGATTCAGGTGCCTAACTTTCATCGCTGCTAGTGCATGACAGCATGGAATCCCCATTATTTCCCATCTACGACAGCTACACTTCTTCAGTTCAAGATCCACAATATCTATGAATTGTGCTGATTGAACCTGAAACTCAACGAGCCCGGCAACACGTACATGCACGCGGCGTGAGTCTTCAGCCTCTTGGCTCATTAGTTTCTCTGCATAGGGCGTTAATCGCGATGTAATATCCAGTGACTCGAGATGTCTTCTCTGGAAGAACTCCATCAACTTCGCACGGATTTCTTCGACTTGCTTTGTAATAGGAAGCACCCTAATGTCCTTTAAAAGCGCGTTCGTACATTCGGCAGCGTTGCTGGTTATCATGTCATAGCGCCGACCCTCAACAAACGCATTTGACCAACGTTGTTTTCCAATGGCATTGATATAATTATGCGCCCCTTGGTCTACAGACATGATGTCATTCATATAGGCCTCATACTCACATGGTCTAAAAGACTTGGCAGCCCGCCAGAATTTCAATACAATGGCACGATCACAGAAGGCTGTTTTAATGTTCTCTGCAATGTGATAACAACAGTAGCAGTGAATCGCGCTTGGAATGATGTTGGCCAATGCCGGGATAAGACCCTTTTGTCGATCAGACACAATAGTCAAATTTGTTGGACTTCCCAAAGCAAGAGATAGGTTGGCAAGAAACCACTCCCAACTGTCACGACGTTCGGCCTCGGCCAAAGCGAAAGCTATAGGAAATAGCTTATGATTACCATCATAGGTGACAGCCACTAGAAGCACACCCGGATACTTGCCCCGAAGATGTGACCCATCAACAGCGATCATCGGCCTCATCGACGAACAGAATGATCGGATGCAAGGACCGAAAGCCCAGAAGAATCTTCTAAACCTGTCTTCAACAGTCGTGTCGATATTAGTCACAGTACCTGGATTGGTCATGTGTAATTCTTTACAATATAGAGGTAAAATCTTAAAAGATTCTTCATATGATCCCCGAACTACACGCAAGGCCATCTCTTTTGCAATATGTGCTTTTCTATAAGTGATACGGGTGCCAAACTCCTTTTGGTATTCATTCATAATTTCTTTTGGCTTCAAGTGGTTATTGCATCGGACTCTGTCCTCAATGAACTCTTCAATAAGTTTCGAGGATGCTTGGGGATGTGTCATTCCCATCATTGGTTTTGAGCAACAATGTCTTGGGTTATAAGTCTGCACCTTAAATTCTGGGCCTGAATCGACGATGGAAGCATGTATACGCCAGGGACAACAATCATCTCTGCAACGTGCCGTGACTTTTTTCGTCTTGGTCGACACATGTCGTAGAGTAAAATTGTTATAAATTGCAAATTTCGCAAGAGATCTTCTGAAACTTTCACGATCCGGAAATTGACGCCCTACCCACATTTCTCGTGCTGAGTCCGTACCAGTATCGGCTATAACATCTTGAGGGGCCATTGTGTCTACAAAATTGATATCTCCCATAGCCACTGAATGAAGCACAGCTTGAATGGTTTCAGATCCTTGTTGATTACCAATATAATTGACATCTTCCATAGCAAGTGAATGATCCACAGCATGAATGGTTTCACCTCCTTGTTCATTACCCCCGGAATTGACATCTTCAATAGTAAATGAATGATTCATAGCATGAATGACTTCAGCTCCTTGTTCATTGCCAACAAAATTTACATCTTCCAAATCAAATGAATGATTCGCATCATGATTGGTTTCGGTGCCTTGTTTATTACCAGCCATCATCGAAGAGGGAGTTCCACGAACCATTGATATATCAAAAGTAGCACATACAGCATCGTGTGCATCAACAGCCTCTCGATCTATACCATCCACATCAAAAACAGCTCTTGTAGAACGATTTGTTGCGTGAGGATCCAATGAGGTAGAGAAATGCATATCAACGTTTTCATGGAGATCCACGGTGGGAAATACTAGGCCAGACGTGGGCATTTTTATCTCGCAAATCCCTTTGCACATTTTCTTCTTGGCACTTGGACAGCCAACCTTCACTCGTTCTCTGCAAGGCATGGACAAGAATTTAAGTTAGGCACGACAAGTGCAACTATATAAATATTAAAAAAAATAGAACATAGATACGAACCTAGAGCCTTCGCGTTTCTTGTTATTAACGTGTAGTTTCCTGTTGACATACACATGTAGCCCATGTTGCTCACTTCCAGACGCCATCAACATTCCCAGCATATCATTTTCATCTTCCAAACTGATCAACGAAAAAACGAGTCCATTGTGATGAAGGTATTTCATGCTTACATCCTTGATATTTGCATCCCAATTAGACAATGCAATGGCTTCATTCATCAACATGTCATATGTTAAGGTCTTAGGTAGAGACCTCATCTTCTGTCTTCCACCATTGTAGACCGGGCGTATAATGTCAAAGACAAACTCTCCATCAAAGTGAAATATGATGGAAATCTCAGACTTGGTCATTCTGTCGACGCAAATAAAGCATATATTAATTTGGTGGTATTAGCAAATGTAGTCCAAGGGTCACCTTTCACATAATGCTAATAGAGAGATGATTGTATGGGTCAAACTGTCCATTTCTATTTCTATTTACAAGGAAAAAAATCACAAGAGAAGTTAACTCCCCTAACACTGTTTTTTCCTAGGGTTACTGACAGATGAGGAGTGAAAATGAAATCATTTTATGGGTGTTTGCTCCCACATTATATAAGACATATTCACCAAAATTTCTGCACGTATTTGAGTACCCATCTTCACATTACTTATAAGGGTTTAACCCTAACGTGCAAATACGTAGATTCACAATCTTCATATGCTCTCAACTAGGGGTTGTGACAATAAACAACCTTATAACAGCCAGAGTTGTTACCTTTCTCAAAAGCCTTAATGAACTTTTCTCAAAAAAATGTATATCAAATGCCCTAATGAACTTTTCTGAAAAGGGTAAACATGAAACACAGAATCTTTGGTAGCTAATGCATGAAAGAACACATAAATAGCGATATACCTACCTCTTAATGGAGTTCAACAACCTCCATAAAGAAGCCCACCCGTTGGGGAAGACGCCTGCATCGTCTCTATTCGTCGGCAGCTAAAAAGGATCCCACGAAAAAGAAGTTGTGACGGGATATGTATATATATATAGAACATAAGCGACGACGTCGATACTAACCCACTATTATAAGTGACGACGTCGTCGCTTGTAGAAAATAAGCAAAAAAAATATATTTTCTGGCGGGAAGACCCATTCCGTTACATATTATCTATGGGTACCTCTTCCGGTGAGTGACCAACTAGGGTCCTTTTTCAGGTAAAATTCTCTAATAATATTGTATATATCATATTACTATTATGTAAGTGGGGCCCACACAAGTTCTTTCTCTTTTATAATATTATTGTTATAATAATATGTATAGATGTAAAAAAGGGTATTTTGGTCTCAACAAAAAGTAGAAAGGAATGGAATGATTCCTTCCCATCCCGGATGGAATGATCATTCCTCTACATAAGAGAATGGAGTTCCGGAGGTAATAGTCATTACGCTACTTTTTTGCAAACCAAACGCTGTAATGACCATTCCGTTGGAATAACCATTCCATTCCAACCTTCATTACCGCGAACCAAACACTACCTTAATGAATGCAACCACTGTAATGCACCTCGAAGCATAATTTTTTTCGTTATAATGAATTTCATCAAATCACGGACCACCAACACCAACTTTGCCAAATTACCAGTAGCCTTCATAGGAGTGCAACTAGGGTCGATCCCATCCAAACTCACATGGCCCAATCCAACCAGAAATGAAATTTAGGTTGAGCTCCCTAGGGTTCAGCATGAGCTTGGCCTAGATTTTGTAATTACATGGAATTCAGGTCAGATTTGGGTTTAGGCCATGAAGTTGCCCAAGTCCAACTCTATTGGAAAAAAAATTTTGCTGCCCCAACTATTAGGGACTGGGACACCACCCTCGGGTGAGGAGATGGAATTATATAATTTGATATGAATATATGATCTTGTGCCCTGTATTAGAGGGTTAAAAAAACATTTTTCTGTCATTCTTGCAAGAAACTACCTAATCTAGTGTTACAGTCTTTGTTCCCATTCTTTGAGGGCCTATTTCTTAGGAGGATTTCATTTCTAAAGAATTATGATGGTACGGGATTCCGAAATTCCTGATAGAAATCTCATGTTCCTGGATTAGAATTTTGAAAATTCAGAAATCTCAAAAGTCTAAATGCCTAGATCGAATCAAGCATTGTCAAATCCTACCACCCATTTGAGATTTCAATAATGCTGAAATCCCAGAGGCCTTCTCATGAAAAACTCCGATGATCTGAATTTTTGGATCTAAAGGTGGACCTACAATATAACTCTAATTAAGTGGTGGAACTTAGGTTGTAATTGCCAAAAAGTTGCAAATTTCTCTATCGGTTTTCTCAAAAAGCTATCTTGTATCAGCCAAAGCAATATATAATGGATTTTGTCTTTTGTTTTTTTTATCAAATGATGAATTCTATGGTGGGACCAATTCTTATTGGAATAAAGTTTGAAGCTATCCTTACAATGGTAGTGAGCAACTTGGATCTAAAGTTTGAAGCTCGTCCTTCTACTGACCACAGATTTTTTTTTCCTTTTAGATTTTCTTGTCTTTCTTACTTTTCTTTTTGTTTTTTGTTTTTTTTTTCCTTACCTAGAGAGATCATGAATTAAAGAATGGGGACTCTAATCCCATTATTCTAATCATTCCAAACAAATGGTTGGCAGGTATATCGAGGTATCCTCAAATTCTAGGTCAATTTAAGATCCTTTTCAACATGCAGAAGTCCACACGGCACGAAATCCGTGCCCGAGCTGTGGCACGGACTCCGGGGTGTCGTTGGATCCCAACGTCCAGCTGAGATCCGTCCCACAGCCCGGGCACGGATTTCGGGCCATGTAGTAGGACTCTTTCAATATTGGATTGACTGTATATGATATAAAAAAACGTGATTAATACAATCTTATGTATATTTATTGCCATGTTTTTTTGTCAGATGGTCAATTATAAGGTGGAAAGAACTCAAATTTATATAAATTTTGAGAATATCCCAAATAGTGCTTGGAGGCCAGTTCCTAAATATACCACTCTTCTTATATATGTTCTCACTTGTGTGGTATCTCTTCTGTCAAGGTTGGGCTACCGATAAGAGAAAAAACTTATAACTGATAACCTAGTGTGCCAAAAAATTTACCCTAATTAGAGTAGGTTTCACTTGAAGATCAAGCATGCATGCACAACCTTACGGTGCGAGCAATTACTATTAGTAACATTTCACATTACATATAAGAGCACATATTAAGAATGCTATCCACCAGACTCTACATTTTGTGGCTCTAAAAAAAAAAATCTGCCCATGCAATGTCAAATCACCTCTCAGTAATTGGAGACATCTATTCTATATCTATACCATATTATAAAAACAACAGTTTCACCTGCCTTTCTCCGACCTTCATTGCTCCACTCGTGGGCCCTATTTAGATTTATCCTCCTGCTTAGAACAGATGTCATCCTTTTATTACCCTCTTCAGCTGCCATCGATTTCTCCTCCCCTTTCTACATGTTTCTACATCACCTTCCTACATGTTTCTACATCATGCCATGTGAGACCTGATGAGATGCAAGTTGACAGCTGGACTTAGATTTATCCTCCTGCTTAGGACAGATGTCATCATTTTACTGCCCTCTTCATCTGACATCGATTTCTCCTCCCATTTCTACATGTTTCTACATCGTTCCATGTGAGACCTGCTGAGATGCAAGTTGACAGCTGGGGAGCCCTAGATGCAATTTCATTTATACAATATTGTCAATCTCATTCCTCTCTCTGTGTTTCCAGATTATTATCGGGTAGGTTTTTTATTTGGCATGTTAATCGGTGAATAAAAATAAATTTTTTTCCTTGTTTGTTTGGGTATATGATGAAATGCATGTTAATTGGGTGGATAAAAATAAGTTTTCTTTATTAATTGTAATGGATAGGTTATGTATGTTAATTGGGTGGACTGAAGTTTTCATTGATGGGTTTCTTTTTCTATAAGTTAGGATGAAAACCAAGGGTTTGATTCTATGCTATTAAAGTTATTCTTACAGAATTTTAATTACTCTTTACTAATTATGTTCATTTTCATGCATTGAATAGTTAATCACTCTTTAATAATTTAAATGTTCGTGTTCATGCCTAGTACTGTATTTGAAAGTAAGAAAGTGTTTCAACTTAATTCAATTCACGTGCATATGAATGAACACCAATTGTTTGATTATATGCCATTGAAGTTATCCTTGCACTAATTCTGTTCATATTCATGCCTTGAACATGAACAAGATAGAGACTAAGTAAAAACAAGGGATAAATGTAGAATACCTACCTGTACTTTACATGTATTTCAGACTACCCCCTGTAGTTTTATTTTTGTACTAAACCTACCTGTATTTTAAATCATAATGCAAATATAAACGTCCGTGATGGAAAAGATGGAATGACGAATTTACCTCTCTGTATATAACTCGTGTCTTGCCATTTTCCATCATTTCGCCCTTTTCCCCTTCGGTTAGGGTTCTTCAAAGGTGAGGCGATTTTGGGAGAAACCACCGTCCCTCCTTCAAGAAGCGATCTGGATTGCCCCTCCTTCATTTAATTTCAAACTTTGTTAAAGCTTCAAGAAGCTTCAACGATAATCCATCAAGAAGGATCAATGATTTCAGAGGTATGTACTTATCTCAAACCCTTAATAATGTGTGATGCAGAGGGTTTTGGGTTTAGGGTTTTGATAAAAAAGATCTCTATGTTTGACATCTCTACATGCATGGATTGTAAAGTTGTTGATGGGTTTGTGAAATTTGTGTTTTTTTCATTGTCTCTTTTTGTGTCTCATTTTAGTGAATGGGGATGGAGGGGGATGGTTAGTGGGTTGAGTTTAAATTTGGTGGAAAAGGTTGGATTTTTATTGGTGGTGATGTTTGGACGTTTGGTTTGTGAGTGTGGTTTTTTTTTTTTTTTATAAAGTGTGGGACGGTTTTTGGTTTTCTTCAATTCATAGGTTTGGGTGGTGGGTGTATTGGGTTATGTGCTGCAGGCTGTAGAAGGGGAGTTTGGAGCTTGGGGTTGTGCCACCTTTTTTCTGTTTTCAAACTAAAAAGGTTTTGTTTTGGATGAATGTAAGTGGTTTGGAGGGTTTTTAGTGAAGTGGGTATGTTATGTTTTGTTTTTTTATTACAATTGTTGATTTTGGGTTTAGAAGCATTGGACACGGGGTGGTGGAGATGCAGCTCAAAATGATTTGACCCAAAGATGATTAAAAAGGTGATTTTTTTTTTTGGTTATATTCATCGGACCCAGGAAGTTGTCCTTGAGGGCCACTAAATAAAACAAGAAAACCTGAAGGGGCCATATGTAAAAAGGAGTGGTGGGGTGGTTGAGGGTTGTGCCATGGCCACCCCTGCTCCCCCTTGGTACTGTCTTCTAGTATTAGGCAATGTTTTAAGCCCGGATCAGTGGCTGACCTGTTCTTAGGGGTGGCTTGGTTGGTCCAATTGAAAGGCCAACGTACATGGTATGCCTTTTTGGCTGAGAGTCTTATGCTTGGTTATCTGTTGATCTCTATAGGTTTAGGTTGATCATAATCAATGAACTAAGCAGATTTCACAATTCTCGCTCCCTTTAGATTTCCTTTTATATCTCACTCGCTCACTACCCTTCTACTGATTTACTGATTGTCAACATTTTCTTTTTCATCCTTTCATTGCGAGAATAATTATTGATTGACAGGCTTGCATCACAATAGTAACGAATTTCACCATCAAATGGAAAGCTTTGACCACGAGAAAACTGGGTATATGAGTTTGAAGAGGAAGGCATTTGATATGGTTGAAGAAGATGACTAACAGATGCTCCCCTCTTGATGGCTGAAGAAGATGACCGAGAGCTGCTCAGAAATTCATGGCTACAGTAAGGGAACTCAATCTTTCTATCCAATTTTTATAGGGTAGGTTCAGGGGCAAAAAAGTCTCGTTGTAAAGCCATTTGGAATTGTAAGTTGCCACCAGTCTGCCATACAAACCATTTATACACATATGCCGTTAATACTAATGGAATCCATCACTTTTGCATGTTAATTACAAGTTCAAGTAGGTTTAGTACAAAATCCCAAACTATAGGGGGGTAGTCTGAAATAGGTGCAAAGTACAGGTAGATATTCTGCATTTATCCCTAAAAATAAAAGTAACACCTCCAGTTGCTTTCATTCGATGGATGAGAATCAAATCAATAGACGGTAGGCCTCACCTTCTTCCCTCTCTGTTCTGGTGGAAATGCAACAAATAATGGAATCAAGGCTATGTGTGGCGTCAAGAAATGTTAATATGAGGGGCAAAAGAAAAAAAAATGATAGTACACGTACCAATAGTAGCAAAGTTAAGTTAGTTAGATACAAACTTCTAACACGAGGAAGATGATGAGAGCCGGAGCCGGAAGAAATGCCTTGTAGCTACTTAAGTTAGTCCTACAATTTAGATGCATAGAGAGGACAACTTGCATCTTAATGGACAACACAAGCAGAGGTGAAGACAAGTGGAGAAGCATTGAATAGGATCTGATTACTGGCTCATTTGATGGGTATGATGAAATGCATGTTCATTAGGTGGATAAAAAATAGTTTTATGCATTACTTGTAATAGAGAGCTTATTTATGTTAATTGGGTGGATTTTAGTTTTCATTGATGGATCTCTTTTTCTATAAGTGATATTAAGGTATAGATTGAAAATTGTATTTTCAATTTGATATTATTGCATTCTTAATTATGTTCACTGAAGCTTCTCATATCTTCTAAGTCAAACAATAGATACCCCTTGTGCATTGTCATATTTTCTATTTACAAACAAAAAAAGAAAAATTAAGAACACATATGCTGATCATAACAAGTGGTGGCCAGATCACCAAACTAAGCCTTATCATTAGTAGGCTTGACCTTGGGTTTGTTTGTAGGCATTCTGGCAAGATTCAAGCTTGATAAGGGAGAAGGCATCAACAACTCAAAGTCCACTCAAGTTGAACAACCCTTCTTAGTCGAATCAGGCTTTGTGGTGTTGGAGTTAGTCACCAAACGGAATTTCATTTTGCACCCCTACTTACATGCATGCATTAATCAATTGAATCACATATGAACATATAAGAAATGGTTTTGATCATATGCCCTAAGAAATGACGACTTCCAATGCCAACTTGTAAATATGATTTGTGTCAACTATCATTTATATTAGATGATTGCTTACTAGTAAGACATGAAGAGGCCTTTGCCCACTACAAAATCAGATATCATGGCAATTTTTTTTTCCTGTCACAGCTGTTACAGAAATAAAATTGTACACACATCTCACTGGCTACTATCTCACCCACCAAACCGATCACCGTAAAATATTAGGCCTATGTTGCTAAAAAAATCACTTTCCAATAGTTTCCAGCATGATAAAAACCCAAACTAATTTTTCATTTCAAGTATATAATGCTGACAACAACCAATATGTCAACATTTATAAATATATATCAATTATGTCAATAAATGCTTTGTATACTAGATTTTGATTCACTTCTGTATCTCTTTCTTTATCTCTACCCTTCTTTTAGTTTCTCTCCAGATTGCACAACTTTTAATTGTAGCATTGAGCAGTACCGTGAAGGCTATTGTTCGAGAGAGTGATAGGCAATCCTCACATCCCTGTTAAAGAAATCTACTGGTGCTCAGTTCTATGTTCCACTAGGTAAGTGGCTAACTACATTAAGTTTTTTTTGTTGAACAAGTGTCTCATTATTTTAAGGTCATGTCCAAGATTTTTAGCCTTCATAATCCACTGAATTATCTCTTTACAATGGCTATTACATATTCACATGAAATTAGTATTATGCTATATTGGACTGTTCTCCAATTTCTACAGCCGACCATGTAATACCCCAAAAGCTATGTACCGATCTCTATAAGCCAGTTTATGGATGACCTTTCTGCACCATTCTGATAATATTTATGTAAGTTCATCTTTTAGCTTCAAAATAGCACGGCAGCCATTGATTTTATAAATTTTTTGTTCAAGCATGTTTTTCTTTTCTGCCTTGCTGGCTTACAAAGTGGATGGATTAGAATATTTTTGAGATGAGTTAACGCCAATTATGTGTGGACTCTAATATATTTAGATTTTAAAGAAATAATCCAAAATTGGAAAAACTACAATAGTAGGTGGGAAAGTCTACATGGACCGAATTTTTGGCCCGATATTTTGACCGACCCCTTGATATCATCTAAATGATATCAAGGGGTCGGTCAAAATATCGGGCCAAAAATTCGGTCGATATCAAGGGATCGGTCAAAATATCGGGCCAAAAATTCGGTCCATATAGAGTTTTTCATAGTAAGTACTCTTTATTGCAGTTGCAAGTTCGAGTCAGCTCACCTTTCAAGAAAAAGAAATAAAAATAAAACTAACAAAGAAAACATTTAAACGAGAAGAAAACTAACAAAGATAATATTTAAATGAGAAGAAATGGATCGCATGTACCAACTTTTTTTCCCAAAATGTTGTGGCTTTCAATCTTTGGCAAATTGAGTAAATATCGTGTTCTGGTTCATCTTCTATCATCTTTACTTGTTTGCTCGCTTTCTATAAGCATACATTATGTTATTCTATCCATTCTTAAACACTCTTGCACATGAAAATTGTAATATTCATGTAGGTGCAAAAAATAATGACCCACAATAATGGGGGGTGCCTTAGAGGACTTACCCAAGTGAGATTAGGGACACCGATGCCTGCGCCTGGAGCCTGAGAAAAGGAAGGAGAAATGCAGGTCAGAGGACCCTAGCCTGGGCGGCGCAAGGCTCTCCGATGCCTAAGTTAGTATATGAACTAAGCAGAGGGAGGAGATTTTTGGGGAAGAAGATGGCATACCAGAGTGGTAATGGCGTCCTCCCTTTCTCCGGAGCTGTAGCTGTGTTTATGTAGAGGAAGAGGAGGCAAAGGGGTAGTTGGCTGTCTTGTCGTAGCCCGTTTTGTCAGGTACTAGGGAGGCGCGATCTAATCGTAGCCTGTCTGGTCCCGTCGTAGCCTGTCTTGTCCCGTTAGGCCATATCCTGGCGCCTTGGGAGCTGTGGAGGGTGATCTGTCAGGAGATACGGGCTATCCCCTTGTCTTGTCGCACGGGCCATAGCGTGCTTGAGCGTCCATGGGAGGACAGCTGTCAGTGCTCAGTACTTTCATCGATATGAGGTGCTTGGCCGGGATGCAGTGTCGTGCCGGGTGAGACCTGGCGGAGATGTAGGGCCATGGCACTGTTGCCGAAGTGGAAGGGTGTGGTACTGTCGCCGAGCTGGGCAGCCGAAGTGGGATGCTTTGGCCGAAGTGGATCTTGCCGAGGTGAGGGGAGTTGAGCATAGGAAGCGTGGAGCACGAGACCACACTTGCCGGGATGGAGCACCTTGTCCAGGATTCTCTTGGGATTTTCCCCACACAAAGCCCCCCAGCTTCTGAGCTCAATAGGCTGCTCTTTTGAGGTTAGAAGGTGAGTATCATGGAGGACAACATTTGTGCCTCGGAGCTGCTCATAGTTTTGAGACGACTGGCTGGCAATGGACCAGAGCTGGAGGTTGGCATCACTGTGAAGCTGTAACAAGATGCCTCTGTCGAGCTGGAGAGTGCATTGTTGCTGAAAGCCAAGAGAGATGGCTCATTTATTTAGGAGTATCTTGCTACTGCTGCTGAGAAGGAGGCAAGCTGAGAAGGAGGCGAGCTATAGACTGGGTGCTGCTGCTAAACCGGAGACTGGCACTGCTGCCGAGCCGGAAGAAGGATTTCCTGCCGTACTGGAGTCTGGCGCTGCTGTGGAGCTGCGAACTGGCATGAGGCCGAGGTGGAATCAGAGTAACTGCCAACCTGGAATCCGGCACTGATGCCGAGCTGAGAACTGTCATGAGGCCGAGGAGGTGATATGGAACAGTCTCTACTGCAATCTTGTCGAGCTGCCCTTAGCCGAAGTGGCCAGCTTTTGGCCGAGACGAACTGCCTTGCCTTGCGACAGTGGATCGGAGATGTGAGCATGAGTTCGGCAACGGTCTTTGAGGGGTGTAAAAACCCTGACTTTAGGAATCCGGCCGAGTGTCCGAACTCGAGGCCTTCTCCAGGGTCCAGGACCTGGAGCTTTAGGAAACGACCGAGTTTGGACTCGAGGCCTTTTCCAGGGCGGTAGACCCGGGGCTTTAGGAAACGACCGAGTTTGGACTCGAGGCCTTTTCCAGGGTGGTAGACCCGGGGCTTTAGGAAACGACCGAGTTTGGACTCGAGGCCTTTTTCAGGGCGTTGGACCCGGGGCTTTAGGAAACGACCGAGTTTGGACTCGAGGCCTTTTCCAGGGCGTTGGACCCGGGGCTTTAGGAAACGACCGAGTTTGGACTCGAGGCCTTTTCCAGGGCGTTGGACCCGGGGCTTTAGGAAACGACCGAGTTTGGACTCGAGGCCTTTTTCAGGGCGTTGGACCCGGGGCTTTAGGAAATGACCGAGTCTGGACTCGAGGCCTTTTCCAGGGCGTTGGACCCGGGGCTTTAGGAAACGACCGAGTTTGGACTCGAGGCCTTTTCCAGGGCGTTGGACCCGGGGCTTTAGGAAACGACCGAGTTTGGACTCGAGGCCTTTTCCAGGGCGTTGGACCCGGGGCTTTAGGAAACGACCGAGTTTGGACTCGAGGCCTTTTCCAGGGCGTTGGACCCGTGGGTTCAAAACCCGAGGACTGTAGGAATTCGGCCGAGTGCAAGAACTCAAGGCTGTATCCAGGGCGTAGACCCATGTGGATGGGTAAAAACCCTGAGTTTAGGAATTGGCCGAGTGTCCGAACTCGAGGCCTTTTCCAGGGCTGTTAACCCTTGGAGATGGGTGAAGACCCTGAGTTTAGGAATTGGCCGAGCGTCCGAACTCGAGGCCTTTTCCAGGGCTGTTAACCCTTGGAGATGGGTGAAGACCCTGAGTTTAGGAATTGGCCGAGTGTCCGAACTCGAGGCCTTTTCCAGGGCTGTTAACCCTTGGAGATGGGTGAAGACCCTGAGTTTAGGAATTGGCTGAGTGTCCGAACTCGAGGCCTTTTCCAGGGCTGTTAACCCTTACGACTTGCTTTTCTGGCATTCGCCGAGATGGAGAAGCCCGGGTGTACGAACTCGAGGGCAGTCTCGATGGCATTGGCCGAGACCAGCATGAGGCCGAACCTGTGAAGCGCGTGGTTAGCACGAGGGCGATACCAACATGAGGTCGTTAGATGCGGTCGAGACCGGCATGAGGCCGAAACCAGCGTGAGGTGGAAACCAGCACGTGGACGGACCAGCATGAGGTCGTTAGATGCTGTCGAGACCGGCATGAGGCCGAAACCAGCGTGAGGTGAATACCAGCACGTGGACGGACCAGCATGAGGTCGTTAAATGCTGTCGAGACCAGCATGAGGCCGAAACCAGCGTGAGGTGGAAACCAGCACGTGGACGGACCAGCATGAGGTCGTTAAATGCTGTCGAGACCAGCATAAGGCCGAAACCAGCGTGAGGTGGAAACCAGCACGTGGACGGACCAGCATGAGGTCGTTAAATGCTGTCGAGACCAGCATGAGGCCGAAACCAGCGTGAGGTGGAAACCAGCACGTGGACGGACCAGCATGAGGTCGTTTGGAGGCCAAGGAGCCTGGGTGCGCCTACCCGAGGACTTGGTTGCTCTGGCGCCGAAGGCGAGTCACGCCTGAGTGTATAAAACGACCCCAGGGTGAGCTCGATGGCACTGGATGACTGATGGCGGTAGAGGACCGTGCGATCAAGGCTGACAGCAGAGGGTCGTGCCGGTGTCATCGAAGCTGACGGCGCCATCGAAGCTGACAGTAGAGGACCGTGCCGCTGAAAAGACGGTAGAGGGTCGTGCGTTCGAAGCTGACAGGCGGTCGAAGCTAAGTGACAGAAAAAGGTTCGCCTAACTGCTCCCCGTGTTGGAAGAGATTTCTGCAGAGCGGGGGGCTGCTAGCGAGCTGGAGACGTCCGCCGAACTGGAAGCGTCGGTCGAGCTGGAAGCGTCCGCCGAACTGGCATAGTAGGCCGAGCTGAAAGCGTTCGCCGAACCGGCAGAGTCGGCCGAGCTGGAAGCGTCGGTCGAGCTGGCAAGTTCGGCCGAGCTGGAAGCGATCTGATCGCTGGCGCGGAGGTTGAACTGCTCCCGGGCTCGGGCTTCGTCCTCCTCTTGCCCGACGAATTGATTTACCCTAGTCATGAGTGCTGCCGTAGTGACCACGGGATACATGACCTAGTTGCTTCGGAGCTCGTTGCCTGGTACGAAGGTTTGCTGGAAAGACAGGACTGCTATTGCCTCTGAGGCATTCTCGATCTGGCTGTAGGCAGCCCAGAACCTTTTGGCGAACTGCGCGATGCTCTCGGTCTGCTTCATTCTGAGGGCCATCAGGTCGGCGGCTGACCTGGGGATGACCCCGTAAACTTGGAACTTCGTCAGGAAGGAGAGCTGGAGCTCCTTCCAACTCGAAATGGACTTCTCTGGGAGAGAACAGAACCACTTCAGGGGGAGGTCGCCCAAGCTGGAGGAGAAGATTTTGCAGTTCAGGTGACCCTCGTTGCCCCACACCGACATCCGCTGAGAGAAGTGCCGTAGGCGCGCTGCTGGGTCTGAGGTTCCATCGTAAATGACGAACCTCGGGACTTTGAAATCTTCGGGAAGGAGGAAGCTTCTGATCTCTGGAGAGAAAGGAGATGCGCCGAAAACATTAGAGTTCATCCGAACTTGAGCGTAGTCGGCCATTTCCATGTGCTGTCGTACTGCTTGCTCTATGCGTTGATCGAGCCACTCTCTGGAGTCGCGGTCGTTACCCGAGCCTTCGCCATGGGCCCGGTTGTTCCTGCTCTTCAGGGTGCGTCTTTCGGAGGGTAGAGTCGAGGTCGAATCCTTGGAGGATGAACCCGACCGAATATCCTGAAGCTGGTCGCCTGCTGGACCAGATTTTGCTCCTGACCTCTCTCGGCGGGGGACCGTCGGCAGCTGGGCCGACAGTGCGATAGGTTCCTTTCCCTTTCTGGTTCTTCGAGGCATGGTGTTTGGAAAGATTTGGAGAAGGTTGGGAAGGCTGGGATATTGCTTCCCCACAGACGGCGCCAATTGTAGGTGCAAAAAATAATGACCCACAATAATGGGGGGTGCCTTAGAGGACTTACCCAAGTGAGATTAGGGACACCGATGCCTGCGCCTGGAGCCTGAGAAAAGGAAGGAGAAATGCAGGTTAGAGGACCCTAGCCTGGGCGGCGCAAGGCTCTCCGATGCCTAAGTTAGTATATGAACTAAGCAGAGGGAGGAGATTTTTGGGGAAGAATATGGCATACCAGAGTGGTAATGGCGTCCCCCCTTTCTCTGGAGCTGTAGCTGTGTTTATGTAGAGGAAGAGGAGGCAAAGGGGTAGTTGGCTGTCTTGTCGTAGCCCGTTTTGTCAGGTACTAGGGAGGCGCGATCTAATCGTAGCCTGTCTGGTCCCGTCGTAGCCTGTCTTGTCCCGTTAGGCCATATCCTGGCGCCTTGGGAGCTGTGGAGGGTGATCTGTCAGGAGATACGGGCTATCCCCTTGTCTTGTCGCACGGGCCATAGCGTGCTTGAGCGTCCATGGGAGGACAGCTGTCAGTGCTCAGTACTTTCATCGATATGAGGCGCTTGGCCGGGATGCAGTGTCGTGCCGGGTGAGACCTGGCGGAGATGTAGGGCCATGGCACTGTTGCCGAAGTGGAAGGGTGTGGTACTGTCGCCGAGCTGGGCAGCCGAAGTGGGATGCTTTGGCCGAAGTGGATCTTGCCGAGGTGAGGGGAGTTGAGCATAGGAAGCGTGGAGCACGAGACCACACTTGCCGGGATGGAGCACCTTGTCCAGGATTCTCTTGGAATTTTCCCCACACAATTCATATGGTGATTTGATATTCAGGTCTGCTCATATACTTGGATGAGGCCTTGGTGACCAACTCTCTTCCCTCGTGAAGCATGCATTGAAGTTGTAAAATTTAATGGTCAATTTACATCTTTTTAAACTCACCAACTCAGATAGGCTTTGCTTGGACACAAAGCAACCCTAATGATCTGCTTGCAACTGTCTTGATCTAAATTGAAGCTCTTTGAATTCTTCTCTTCATGTGAGGTAATGATTCATTGCTTGCTGGAGTTGAGACTAAAACATATAAGGAGATGAAAATCTTTGAACATGGGCAGGTTTACATTTTGCTCTTTTTTTTAAATATATTTGGGTTTTTAACAGCAATAGGATACTCAGTTTTACATTTTTTCCTTTTATTCATAGGTAGAGCATAAATTATGTGAAAACTATAATTTTTATTGGCTTATGGGTGGAAATGATTAACACAAATTTTGGTATCTATTCTTTGTGATGATCGGCCTTATTTATTTTGAGGCTGGGTGGAAATTGTTAACAGCAATTTTCATACATGTTCTTTGTGATGGTTAGGCTTATTGGAAAGGCTAATCTGACAATAATCTCTGAATTGTGCTCAATGGAGTTACATGTCATGGCCATATCACAATTGAATTTTTTTTTTATGTAAGTAGAATTTGCTTCCTCAATTGGGAGGATCTTTTTTTCTATTTGGTTTATGGATGGAAATGACTAACTTAAATTTTGGTACCTGTTCTTTGTGGTGGTTAGGCTTATTGAAAGGTTCGAGACTGGTGTCTTCCATTTCACTTATTCATCTTTGGCCTAAATAGATATGCTCCTTGGGCAATAAAAAAAGATGTTTTATATGCGGTTATTGTGAAGTAAGATTGCAAGAATACAAGCATATGTTATTATCATATAATGTGTTATTGTAGCTGAAATACCACATTGTTTGATCGAAGTTCTATTCTATTTATTAATGAACTCAAACAGATTTAATTAAAATTAGACAACTGCATATTTAACCTCTTTCTTGATAATAAACATATCATAAGATTCATTGACAACTACATGTACCTCCCACTAGTACTTTTAAAATATGTAGTTGTAGTCAGTCACTATCTAAATTTAGGTGAACAAGGACAGAGACTGGTTTGACATTTAGCTGATATATACTTCTTTTGTGGGATCAAAGATATTGAATGTAGCTAGGAAAATAAATGTGTGTGTCTTTGTGAGATAATGGCCGTTTTGGCCTTTTTTCTGGTTTTTCCTGCACGTGTCTTCTTATCTTCCTGAGAGCCAGCGAATGAATGATGTGAACGACAGTGAAGTCCTCGACGGGTGCCCTTGCATGGAGTCAAAGTCCATGGATCCACTGGGCCCACCAAAATTTAAAGAGATGGTGATTCTTTTGTCGGGGATTGGAGATTGTGATTCATGTGATGTAAAGGATTTTCCATAGATTTCAGAAAATAATTCTTAGTTTACAGAGTGACAAAAAAAAAATTTTTTCACTGGGAGAGAATTTCTGCATTTCTATCCTTTTAGTAAGAAATTGAAACCCTCTTGCCATAAAGAGAGAAGAGGAAGAAGAAAAGGAAGGTGGGGAAGGGGTGATTGGGCAGGGGGAGAGGGAACCGGTGGGAGGGAAGGAGAGAAAACGAGGAAGGGAGAGAGAGGAACATATCACAATTGAATTTTTTTTTTATGTAAGTAGAATTTGCTTCCTCAATTGGGAGGATCTTTTTTTTCTATTTGGTTTATGGATGGAAATGACTAACATAAATTTTGGTACCTGTTCTTTGTGGTGGTTAGGCTTATTGAAAGGTTCGAGACTGGTGTCTTCCATTTCACTTATTCATCTTTGGCCTAAATAGATATGCTCCTTGGGCAATAAAAAAAGATGTTTTATATGTGGTTATTGTGAAGTAAGATTGCAAGAATACAAGCATATGTTATTATCATATAATGTGTTATTGTAGCTGAAATACCACATTATTTGATCGAAGTTCTATTCTATTTATTAATGAACTCAAACAGATTTAATTAAAATTAGACAACTGCATATTTAACCTCTTTCTTGATAATAAACATATCATAAGATTCATTGACAACTACATGTACCTCCCACTAGTACTTTTAAAATATGTAGTTGTAGTCAGTCACTAATCTAAATTTAGGTGGACAAGGACAGAGACTGGTTTGACATTTAGCTGATATATACTTCTTTTGTGGGATCAAAGATATTGAATGTAGCTAAGAAAATAAATGTGTGTGTCTTTGTGAGATAATGGCCGTTTTGGCCTTTTTTCTGGTTTTTTCCTGCACGTGTGTTCTTATCTTCCTGAGAGCCAGCGAATGAATGATGTGAACGACAGTGAAGTCCTCGACGGTGCCCTTGCATGGAGTCAAAGTCCATGGATCCACTGGGCCCACCAAAATTTAAAGAGATGGTGATTCTTTGTCGGGGATTGGAGATTGTGATTCATGTGATGTAAAGGATTTTCCATAGATTTCAGAAAATAATTCTTAGTTTACAGAGTGACAAATTTTTTCTTTTTTCACTGGGAGAGAATTTCTGCATTTCTATCCTTTTAGTAAGAAATTGAAACCCTCTTGCCATAAAGAGAGAAGAGGAAGAAGAAAAGGAAGGTGGAGAAGGGGGTAATTGGGCAGGGGGAGAGGGAACCGGTGGGAGGGAGGGAGAGAAAACGAGGAAGGGAGAGAGAGGAAGAGGAAGAGAAAATAGAGAGAGAGAGGGAGAGGGAGAGAGAGAGGATCTATCATTGGGGCCTGCCGGAGCCGACAACTAGGAGGGTGGAAGGTGGAAGATAGAAGGGTAGTTGAGGCATTTATTTATAAAAAAAAAAAAATTTGCGTGTGGGAAGAGAATTTTTTGGTGTGCCAATAAAACATCCCGTATGCAAAATTGCATAACTACCCCTAGGCCAAAGGTTCCACCATCCCAGGTAAGTATTCGGAGAGATACTCTAATTAGTTATCTACTTCTTACATTGAGATCGAGTGAGACAAACAAATCTTTGTAGATTTTAATTGTCTCTATCAAAATATGCAGCAGAATTCATAACAAGAAAAATAAAAACTATGCTCCATTAGTTGAGAAATTCTCAAATGCATTTCCAGATGAACTTCCCCTGAAATTGCATTCCATGCAATATAATTTTCAGTGCTAGCTTTTCAAATCAAGTTGCTTAAAAAATGAGCCTAAGTGGCATGAGGAATTAAAGAGGAAAGCAATGCAAAACTACTTGAAAAGGGGTGTATCAGATAAATCACTAGCCCATATTCTTACTACCCTTATAAACACACACGTGTCATCTTTATTTATTTTTTTATTTTTACATTGTCATATTTTTCCGAAGGCAAGTATGTATTAGAATTTAGAAGGGATTAGCAAAGCTAAACCCACAAAAAGAATAAGATTGTACATCCCTGGATAAAGGTCAGGAAGCCCAAAAAATTGCCAACCAAACAAAGACAGGACAAAAGCCAAAAGCTACGAGCATCTATACATGGACGAAGCCTCGTTGAATCTTGTTCACTATGGAATGAAATGCAATTTATATATATATATATATATATATATTTATATTTTGCTTAAAGGTAAATTTGTATTAAAGAAAGAAAGGGAAGAAGGCATGGGACCCCAAAAATACAAAGAGTAATTAACAAGGAGAGGCTAACAAAAAAAAAAAAAACCATTCCAAAATGGCAACCCTTCCAAAAGAGAGGACTGAACAATGGAGACAGAAATAAAGACTGACTCTGCACCCTTCAAGAAGCTTTACAACAGTCCAGAGAAGCTACTCATGACCATTGGAGAGTAGAAAGAATAAAAAAACCACTCCTTTCATTTCAGAAATGCAATTTATATTGAAACATTTAAACAGAGGAATTGCAAGATATAATGAGGCACTCCTTTCATTTCAGCTAGTTTACAAGGGAAGTTGTAAGATTTGATTGGTCAAAATTAGTTTAGATAGTTAACCTAACAATTCCATAATTTTCTGGTGTGGCCTTTTTTACCTGTATGTCTATGCTGGATGCCCTCTTTCTGACCATGGTTTAAGGACCTTATGCTGGGGGTGGGGGCTCGTTTATTTTCAGTTGAGGAACGGTTAGGTAGCTAAATAATGTGTATTTTTTCACTAAGAAATAGTTAGAGGATTAAGTACACTCAACAAATACTTTTTTTTTCTTTTTATCTACTTTATAAATATAAGAGGCAATATTTTTACGAAAAATTGATGGTGTTTGAAAGGAGGGATAAGGATGAGAGGGAGCATACATACTCCATTTTTTTTTTTTTACAACTCGTCGGGATATCTCCTGCCCAGCCTAGTCCTGAGTCCGAGGGAATATACTCCATTGTTGTAAAAGGAAGAGAAAAGAGGAAAAAAAAAAGAGAAGGAAGAAAAATGAATGCAATGTAAAAAAAAAAAAAAAAAAGAGGTGGGAGGGCCTTTGCTGTCAATAAGAAAATTTTAGGACCTTTATTATCTTTGCTGAATGGATATTTTTCATAAATTTCTCTAAATACAGACATGTATTAGCTCTCGTTATCTTTTTTCATTAATGCATGTTCAACGACTACTAGGTGCGCTCGGTGCACAGAGGTGGGGCTCATCTAGGGTCCATCTGAGTGGACCAAAAAAATTCCATCTCCCTATTTATTCAGATCCCACCAAGTTTGTACTAATCTGAATATGTTATAAATCTTTGGATCGACTGTGTACTAACATGAATGAATTATATATATTGTTAAACTCATATGCACTGAATAAGGATGATGGAATTAATGATTGCTTGGGACTGATATTTTATAGAGAGGAAGGACCAGAGGGAACTTTAATTTGATACCCTAGGCCCAAGTCCAGGTGGCCCCACATCAAGATGCGCACCATGTTTGTTTGTCCTGATAGTGCTTGGTTTTACTGTCTGTCCTGATAGTGCTTGGTTTTATTGTCTTACCCACACCCGTACGTGGATCATCATCATGTGAGGGAATCTTTTATTGGTGCCCACAAAGGCAATTTGAGTAGTGTCGGCCGTCGGGTGATATTTTCTGCCCACACTTTCAGTTAAAATTTTAGTAAAGAATACTATTCAATGACCATTTGCTTTAATTATTTATTTTCACGTGTTAAAAGAGACATTCTTTTAACTAACACAGGCCTAGCTAAAGCTACAAATGGAATGCTCTTCACTGTGCACTTACAGGGAACTTTTGGAACATAAATCCAACAGTCATTTATAAATACAAATACTTATCAAGAATAAGAATTAATTTAAAATTATGAAAAATACATTTATGTTGTACCTGAGTGTGCGGGAAGCACGAAATTAACCTGCAATCGAACAAACATCTCATACAAAGAGAGACAAGGCTTTTGTGGTTTGAAAAAACATGCTTATGTCCAATGCAAGAGAGTAATGGCTCATATCTTGATGCAATTCAAAGTCTAGAGTTATAGATATATATATAAATATATATATATATAATTTTTACTTTCTTACTCCTTAAGAAAGTCTTGGTACATTGACCAAAACACCCTTAATTCTGAACGAATCCGATCATTGGCTAATCCAATGACCACTCCGATAAACCCAAAATACAAGATATAAATCCAACAATTTATTTTTTTTTGTTTTAAAATTATATTGTATCGGACGACGATTTTACCCCTTAATTACGAAAGGATAATACATGTTTAAACACTTCATTGAATAGTTTCATTAATTACCAGTGAAAAAAGATTCTTATTAAAGAAGATGAGTTTACCCGAAAAAGGACCTTAGATGGCCACTATACGAAAAAGCGTCCACTAGTTCATATGATACAAAAGTGGTCCCTTGAGACCACTTTCATTTTTTTTTTATTGAAGTTTTCATTGAGCAACGACGTCGTCGCTCGTTTAAACCTTACAAAACTCCCGAAATCTTATTTTTTCTTTCTTCTTCCTCACCGTTTTCCCCCGTCTGATGATTTTGTTGCTTCCTTCTTCCTTAATAGTTTGCAACATGATCTCAGAGGTTATTTTTCAACCTGTTTTGGATTGAAACATCATATCATGTGGAGGTAAAAAGGGAAAAAAAAAAAAACTAAGATCAGCGTCAACGTCAACGTCTTTGCTCAACCATTTATGAAGTTTTGCTGAAGGGGTAGAATAAGCGACGACGTCGTTTCTTCGTAGAATCTTGAAACACTTGGTTCCATTGAAATGAGCGGCGATGTCGTCACTCCGCAGAATCTTGACATGCTTGGTCCCATTGAAATGAGTGACGACGTCGACGCTCGTCGAAAAAGGACAAAAAAAAAAAAAAAAAAGGAAAGTTTGGCGGGAATACCAGTTTCTTATCATATGAACTAATGGACCCTTTTTCGTTCAGTGACCATCTAAGATCCTTTTTTGGATAAATTCATCTATAAAGAAAGTACAATTTTGTGGTATTTGAAGGATTTTATTTTCTATAACATGTGGACAAACTCTTTTGTTTACCTGGCAATGGATAAAAACATTAAGAAATTGATATAAACACTCCATTTTTTTTATGAAAACACTCCAATTCAAGTCAATTTTATTCTCATAAATTATCTTAAAAAGGAGTGCCTCCATAAAAAAAAAAAAAAGTGTGCTAATATCAATTTTCAAACATTAATGAAGGTGGAGATTTGTCCACCAACCAAAGTACACACCACAAATGTAATTCATGATCATGATTTTTTCCATATATATTTCACAAAAGCACCATGATATAGAAAGTGTACTAACCACAGGAAATTGGAGGATTTTTCAAACTTGGGAATTACTGTATCAGACAGGTGTACTGTGGGTGTGAACTCTTTGTTTGTCATCGTCAAAGGTGGATGGAATACAGTGCCCACGACATAAATGCCTTTGTCAGATGGTAATTACCCTTTCTCGTCTCTTCCCTGTCATGCGTATCCCGTGCTGATAATCTCTCTTTATATCCTTTCTCACTGCATGGCTCCCTCCTGTGAGCAAGGAAGCAGAATCGTCTATAAATAGGGCCCTGCATACATTCCTCAACCACAGACAGAGCTAGTCACAACACAAACCTCTCTTTCCCTCTCTCTCTTAATATCTCTTAGCTTGCTCTCTTGCATTGTTGAGTAGTGTAGTGAAATGGCACTTATCTCGAAGGTGTTCAATCTTGGTGGGTCAATGTCCTCCAAACACAAGGTGGTGCAGACCCAATCAACCCCAGATGACAAGAAGGTGATACAACAAATCATATCCGCCCACTCGCAAGATGCCAACTTTGCAGTGGACGAAAGAGCCCTTCTCAGCATGGCCCTGGACATCTTGAGTCAGGCTACCCCCACACTTCCTCTGGTAATTCCCAAACTCCCTTTTATTACTATAATCTTCTAGCAGGAGCTACAAATCTGCAGAAAAAATTTTAGAAAGTCTGCAAAAGTAAAAAAAAAAAAACATGATTTAATGGGATAAACCCATTATATGGGGAGATCAGGGCCGGCTCTACCATGAAGCAAGGAAAGCCCTTGCTTTAGGCTCCAAAAAAAAATATTGCCACAAAAATACAAAACACAAGGCCCCATAATAGCAACTGGCATCTTTTCAAATTCCAAAACAACAATTGACATCTTTTTATTTCTCCCTAAAAATAAGGCCCCATCATAACTTTCTCTTGCGAAGATACAATTAAGATCTTCATAATTTCCTCTTGCCCAACTAATTCTCCAGATCACCTCATCAGGGGCCTTACTCTCTCTCTCTCTATATATATATATATATATTTTGCCTCTCTGTGTCCACTTTTAAAAGGTTTGACCCATGCTTGAAGCTATAGCTTCTGAAAGAGTTGTGATTTAATTACTAATAGCAAAACATAAGGCCCCATAATAACAACTACAATCTTTTCAAGTTAAAATTTTTTTTTAACGTAATTAGTAATTCTGCATCACAAAAAAAATAAATTTTAAATAAAATATTTATAATAATATTAAAAAATATAAAAATGCCTCATTTAGGATTTTTGCTTCAAGCCTCAAATTGTGTTAAGCCGGCCCGGGGGGGATTTATTTAGTTTGTTGGGATAAACATTGACCAAAGACAGCAAATGAGAATATATTTTTATCTTTCGTTATATGTTGAGTTTTGGCTCAAGATAGATCGGAATGAAGAAACATAATTTGTGTAGTTAATTTAAACAAAGCTGAGACAAGACTTTGATGGTGATAATGATGCTATATATTGAGTTTTGAAAAATAAAATTTACATTCGTTAATCAGCCAATGAGAGCAAACAACCTGCAAATTTTTCCATATAGATTTTGAAAATAAAATAAAATCAAGATATCATGTGATTTTTTTGGGGGAAAAGTAGTCAAAAGCAAAAATCTGACCAGTACTCAAACGACCCTATAATCATTTGGGGATTCTTTTTTCATTATCTCGTAGAATCCGATTTCAAGAGGGATTAATCCCCTTATTTCTTTCTTGTATGTTGCTCCTAGTATCAAAAACACTCTCAACTCTTTTAAGATGCATTTGGAAACGGTATTTTGATGCAGGACGCAAAAACAGATTCAAAACTGCTCAAAGAAAAGTCCCTTCAAGGGATATCTGATGAACTTGCATTCACCATCCATAAGATTGGATGCGAGGTAATTTCGGCTGCACTTGTTTAAATCTTTCTGATAGCTTAATATATGGGCTACATTGACACTATATGCATGTTTCCAGTTGTCATGTGATTGCGCCGGCGTGGGGGATATGAAATCGATGACACAAGCAGTGTTCAACACACTGGTGAAATATTCATGGGAAGATAAGGCGGTCATAGCACTTGCAGCTTTCGCTGTAAACTATGGGGAGTTTTGCCTTCTATCGCAGCTGCATTCCACCAATCCACTCGCCAAATATGTGGTTCAGCTTAAGCCATTGCCCGATATCAGCGAGCGAGAAACTCTTATCAGCATTCTCTTGAAAGTGGTAATAGATGTGACCAAGACCATCATCGACCTGAATGATCTTCCCTCCCAGTACATTTCGCGTGACAAACCTCCATTTTCTGACGCTTGGATTCAACTCACAACAGCTGTTTACTGGGTTATCAAAGGCATTGTTGCTTGTTCCTCTCAGAGCATTGGCCTTATGAGTATGGGCCCTGAGTAAGTTCATCACCAGCCAAGCTTGCTTTTTCTATCATGGGTGAATGGAACAACTGGACTATGACCTGATAACTCATGGGCCACACAACTGTGGACCTAGATCAGAGATCTTAGTACGGGTGTTCATGGCTGAGTTGGGCCTGGCTGGATATATCCAGGCCCGGTCTAACTTCTAAATTTTTTATCAAAGCCAGACCCGAGCATGAATCGGGCCTCGAGTGGCTGGCCCAAGCCCGGCCCATCTGAAAATGAGTAAGCCTGGGTCGGCCCCGAATTTTACTTTATAAAAATAAGAGAAAACTAAAAAAACAAACAAGACCCTAGATGGCCACTGACAGAAAAACATGCCACTAGTCAATATGCCACGAAAATGGTTTCCTGTGACAACTTCCGTTTTTTTATTGAAGATTTAAACGTGTGACAACATCGTAGCATTCAAACCCATACAATGGCAACAGAACCCCATTTCCCCATTTTCCCATTTTCCCCTTCTTCCACCCATCACTCTCTCCCTTTCATAGGCGGTTTCCTTCCTCCTTCCTCAAAAGGTCCTTACCTTGATGATTTTGCCACCCAAAAATAATCATACAACAAAGATAATCAAATGAATAAACTAAATATCAAAACCCTAATGAACTTTTCTCGAAAAGTAAACATGAAACTCAAGCTCTATGGTAGATAAGGCATGAAAGAAGGTCAAACTTCGCTATGCCTACCTCATTAATGGAGATCAACAACCTCCACAAGGTATATTAAATGTTGGGGGAGAGTTCTGTTGTGGTTCATTTTGGTACAGAAAACCAGCAATTGCAGATGATAAAAGTCGGAGAAGAAGCAGATTTAACGAATTAGTGACGACGTCGACACTAACTCTCAATATTAAGCGACGACGTCGTCGCTTGTAGAAAAAAGGGTAAAAAAAAAAAAAATATTCTGGCAGGAACAGTGGTTTTGTTGCATAAAAACTATGGGTACCTCTTTTGGTTAGTGACCATCTAAGTCCTTTTTTTTTTTTTTAGTTTTCTCTAAAAATAAAATAGGATTTTTCTTAATGATTCCAAGTTGTACCTCAAGTGGTGGTGACACACAATCACATTTTTTTTTTTTTTTGCAAATTGGTAAATTAGAATTAAAGAGAGAGGGAAAAGCCCGGAGAAGAAAAAATAGAACATCCAAAAAGAGAAAAACTAAAGGCGCCCTGAAACAAGGAGGGGCAGAAGCAAAATAAGAACTATACTCCAAAAAAGAGGCGGGGGGGAGGAGCTTAACCACAAGACCATTAAGAACAGTAGAAGGAAAGCATTCAAACAGAAACTAAGCAATGCACCAGCCAGCTCCACCAGCGGGATAGAAGAACACATCAGACGAAATGTCTTAAGAGTCCCATCTCCAACACTAATCTTTTATTTATTCAGGCATGGTAGGGCTTGGGCTCTCTACCACTTAACTAAGGCCTGACCCATCTATTAAATGGGCCTCAATAAGACGTCCGAGCCCAGCTTGATTACGAAAACCTTTGGCTCAAGCCCTGCCCAAAGTGGGCTGGCCCAATCCATGAACACCCCTACCCCTAGATCTAGGGGATAACCGGACCCACCATGTCGGATATTTTAGATGTTGGCTTCTCTTAGTGCTTGGTGAATGAGAGCCCAATATTGTCAGTGGCGGAGCATGTATGGTTGAGGAGGGGCAACTTTGGACTGCCTTTAAAATTGAAAAAAAAATCTCGTCATTTAAATTTGGTTCTGTTCTCTTTGTTCCTTTTCAAATTATTTTATTTTCTTGAAAATAGAAAAAAAAATCTCATGTGTGTTTTAGTGTTGTTCTATTTGACCTTCCCTTTGTCAATTTTTTTTTAACTTTGGCCAAAAATGGAGGTGATTAAGGTCACCCGCCGATTTAGATTGCGCATCACACTTGATATATGTAATTCAAAGGTGGGTCCCACCCTAAGTGCCCAGAGTGCGGAGGTGGGAGCGCCGAAACGCTAAGTTTTAAGATAAATATATATTCGGAACACTTATACAACATGGTGCTTCTGGGTTTATAAACAATTAACTAATTGGCACAAATATATCTCATCCATATATTCAAGTATCAAACGTAGAGAAAAAAATTAACTTTGCAATTTGATCACATAAAAATCGACAATAATCAATAAGTCAAAAGAATCTTTTTCATTTAAAAGATAAATATTAAGCTTACAGAAAAAAAATGCACAAAAAACCAAAATTTTGCACGGTTTGCTCTATATTCAATCGAATCGCGCTCCGAGGATGATTAAACCGCGCTCCAAAGACGGATCCTCTTCGAAAGTGCTGATCCGCGTTTTCGGAGCGGGATTGAAAGGGCCGAGCGGAGGTTCTAGGCACTAAGGTCCTACCTCTAGGATGGTTCAGATGTGCAATGCACGGGTAAATATTTCTCACAAGTATATGTGTTAAAATGATGCAATTTACCATTCTTCTCTACTCTTAATATGGACCCACTATTGAATGGTGCTAGATGTATAGAGCAATACAATTCATCATTTTTATCATTTTTAAGATAAATCTAATAACTACTTTTTTCTTTAAATGAAACGCTTGATTTTAAAATTTAATATTATGTTAATATGTAAGTTTCATTTTAATTCTTTCCAAATATCTCGCATAAAGGAAATTTTTTGCCTCTCCTGAGAGAAAATTCTGGCTCCGCGACTGCCCATTGTTATTTCTTGCCCATCTTTTTGGTCTAAAACACTCGGTCAGAGCGAAATAGAATTTAAAATATCTAATTTATACCCATTCATGCATCTCAATAAGAGGGCTTTGTATTAATCCAGGCTCCTATTGTCAATTGGGCCCAAATTCAGGGCCAATACCTAAAATTTACGCATGCGTCCTTTTGTATATATAATTGATAAACGTTACAGGTAGTTTCTGAAATAAATATTGACGATTTTGAGTGATTATGTTTTTGTCTGATCATTTGCTATATTATTTGACTTTGACATCTTCTTAACTTAATTGGTTTCAGGTACGTGGTCTCAATCACAGAGGCGCGGAAGAAGCTCACTGAAATAGCTCAAACACTTAAGAACATTCATGTGAATCTTACAAGTGCTTTAGCGCAATGCCATAAAAAGATAGGTGATTATTAACACATACCAAAATCTTAGTCTAACTTGTACAAATTAAATCCCAATCAATGTAACACTCATATTTGCATCATTGATCATAGGCTGATCCATTTTGACCTATTCATGCAGAGGACGTTAGAATCAATGAGGGTTACTATAAGATTAAACACCTCATGGAAAGTACCCGCACTGACAACATGGAGATTTTCATTGAATTGATTCACACAAAGGATGAAATGCCTCTCTTTAATGGTGTCACCAAGAAAAGGGTATGCTTTTTAACTTGTTACAAAAAGATTTCATGCATCGATCGCATTGCTTGGTATCCTAGAATAGTAGTCCCCAACCCATTTGAACTTGGTTAATCTGATACAGATCAATACAAATATATATGGAGACAAGATGCCCTCTTATTAATACTAATATGAATCATAAATATTCAGTCCTGATCACCTCATGTTATGTCAGTATATTGATGATCCTATCACATGTTAAGCTTGCAGATTTTCATGCTGATCAATTCTATTTTCCAATTCATTTGACTTGAGTTTCGCTAACAACAACTCATTTTCTTAACTAAATGAATTAAACAGGTTAGCTTGAATGTACTGAAGAGCAAGACAGTGATATTGTTCATTTCTTACTTTGATATCTCGGACGAAGAGATTAAAGAAATTGTACAACAAATTGGGAAGGCAGAGAGGGAATACGAAATAGTTTGGCTCCCAATTGTCGACAAGCCAGTCGTATCTAAAGAGATCAAGGATGAGATACTCCGAAAGGCAAGCTTTATGCCATGGTACTCACTGCATTATACCTTGACACTCCAGCCTTATGTCATCAACTACATCAAGAAAGACTGGCATTTTGAGAAGAAGCCCTTGTTGGTAGCGTTCGATGCGCATGGAAAGGTCGTCAACTCCAATGCCTACCATATGATCATGATCTGGGGAAGCGCCGCCTACCCTTTCCATGTCCAGAGGGAGGAGACCCTTTGGAAGGAAACAAAATGGAGCCTCGAATTTTTGATTGGAGGAGTTGTTAGTGAGAGTGGAAAATGGGTAAGGCTTAATATATATTCTTACTTCAAAATAGAAAATCAGGTAGTTCAATACAAGTTACTATACAAAGTTCAATATTTTCTCCTTTTTCTTGGGTTGGAGAGGTTGGGGTTTTTATAATTCACTTGTGCTAACATGCTTCTTTGTCATCCTTAACAGGTAAAAGAAAGAATCATCTACCTCTATGGAGGAGATGACTTGGATTGGATTAGGAAATTCACAGCTACAACAAAAGAGGTGGTGAAGGGAGAAGGGATCATCTTAGAGTTGATATATGTTGGAAAGAAGCACAGTGAGACAATCATCAAGGAGAACTTGAGCAAGGTTTTGGACGAGCAGAAGAGAAGGCAATTCCAGGCCCGCTTGGATAGCATTTTGTACTCCAAGATGAAATTTGGCACGTCGATTCACAATGACAAAACATTTAAAGATGTCATGATGTTGCTCGGCTCTGAAGGCAGTGGTGATGGATGGACAGTTGTGGGCCATGGATCCGAAGAGGTGGTTACTATGAATAAAGAGACGGTCATGGAGAGCTTGGTTCAGTTCAAAGAGAACAAGGTTAAGTTCACATTTCAAAACTTCTTTATCACACTCCATAAAGTAATAGAAATTGTGATCAAGGGAAATAATCCTGGAGAAAGTGATGGAAAACAAGCTGGCAATGGTGTCGTCATACCCACAGGTCCTGGCTCCTACAAAAAGCACTGCAAACACATTTACATTCCAAGCACCAATGGCATAATTCCAGAGAATATGGTTTGTGTGGATTGCCATCGCCCCATGGAGAAGTACATCATGTACAAGTGCTGCATCGAATGAGTAGCATTTCCAGCCTCTCAGAATCAGTCGGGCATGTCATCGTATCCTCGGTTTGTTTAGGTGTGTCTCTTAAATTGAATAAGTACCTTTGAGTACCTTGTTATGGCGTGATGTAGGGGTATGTTAATGTATGGTTGCGCGAACTTCGAATGTTGTTGTTCCTTGCTTCTGATGAATGTAGCAGGAAGCTTATTATCTTTAATTTTACTACTGGGTGTCTGTAGTTGTTATGGAAGGATGTTGGTTTTCAGTTATTATATTGTCATGTAGTGTGTATCCTTTTCTTTGGAGCCTGTCATGCTGCATGACATGGCAGGCTGATACGGTGATGTGGCGGATAGTGCATGGTCCACGGATTTTACCTCACTAGATCCGGACTAAAAAAAAATCGGAATCCTCTTAATGGGTTTACACAGGAGTGGACCATTCACGGTCCACCACGTCACTGCGGGCAGCCCCTGCTCGGATGCACGACAGGCTGCCTACGGTGATGTGTCGGACCGTAAATACCGTACACGCATAAACCCACTTAGAGGATCCCGATTCATTCTTTGTTTTGCTATAGACTCTGCCTTGCTTCCAGCAATGTGGATGCTTATTATCAATGCAGTTAACTGAATATATAAAATAGGTTATCTACTGATTTACCAAATTACTGGTGGCCATTGCATAGGTTCACATGGCCGGACCCTTCCCGAAATGCAATTCAAGTTGGGCTTTGTAGGGTTCGGGTTGGCCTTACCCATGGTTTTCTAATCCACTTGAATTTGGGCCAGATTCAGGTTTAGGTGTTGGGCCGGACTCGTAATAACCGCATTGTTATTTTCAAAAGATGGGCCCTACATACCACAATTCTAAAGGTGGGTCTAAAGTACGAGCAGATGGCTTGGATTTAATGGATACTGTGAATATTGATCGGCCCTTGATTACTTGGATCAACTTGAATGGCCTCTTGATCCATCTCAATCAAGAATACAGGTTCAAATCTAACCTTATGCCGTCAAGATGGACTTAAGATAGGTCCCAAACCTGAAAATATAAGTTCAGACCTTTACTGGGGTCTAAATCAATTTTATTAGGTTCCAACTTGCCCCAAATTTTAATTTCTAAAAGTCGTCCCCATGTAAACAAACCACGGTTTCTAAAAGTGATCCCATGTTATAATTCTAACGGTGGGTTCTATGTTATAATTTCTAAAGTGGGTTCGCCTCAACTATATAAATCCTGATTATCCATTCCAGTCTATCTTAGCCAAAACCTCATAATGCTATTTTTATCCTTGTCCTCTTCAACGTGCCCCTTTTCCTTAGGGTCATCTACCTATATAGAAAAACTTCTTCTCATCGGTATTGTTGTTAATTAGTCTTCGTTGGACTTGTCTAAAGCATTTCAAATGAGTCACTCTTAATTTATCGCATATATATGCTACGTACCCCTTAATGCGCCCTAATGTGCTCTTCTCTAATTCTATTGTTCTTAGTTTTACCACGCATCTATCTCGAAATTCACATTTGTCCTATCTTTGGATTTTTGTATGTGTTATTTTCTAATTTGCCAACATTCTGTTTTACACGTCGGAGTTGATCTAATCATAATTGTCCTGTAAAATCTTGTCTTCAATCTTGTTGGTTTGTAGCAACACAAAGCATTTCAAAAGCAGGTCTTAACTTCAATCATCCTCCTCTCATCCTATACCTCCTCATTATCTCCATTCTTAATGATTATATAAAAAAAAATTCAAAATTAATTTCTTTGTGCTATCTCTTTTGCTTTAATTCCCACATGAATTACATCTCTTTGCAAATCCCTACTAAAGTTATAATTCATATATTCAATCTTATGCAACTTATTTTTAAGTCCTTGAATTTTGAAGTGTCTTGGCATCTCTCATGTTTGCAATCTTTTCATCCATCAATATTATATCATCTGTAAATAATATACACCAAAATAACTCCATTGAATATGAGTAGTTTGCCCATCCATAGTCGCTGCTATAAGAATAGGGTTGTAAATGGGTCCCCGATTCTCCGATTACCCGAAGATTCCGACCCGTTAGGTTCCGAGTCTGGGTCCTTATTTTGGTCCCAATAAGTAAATGGTTCTGGTTCCGGATCCTTTTTTTGGAATCGTTACCTAAACGGGTCCGGTTTCGGATCCACAATGGCTTAGACCTGTAGACCCGGGACCCGACCCAATATACTCTAACCTAAATACTTTATTATCTGTATTTTACATAGTAACCTCTCATTCTAGTTTCTAACCTAATCTTCCATCCTCAAACCACATGTTATTGATAGACAAAAAGTTACATTTGCTTTGTAGGTGATCCAATTGAATTACGAAAGCATGATTGTTTTTTTTTAAAGAAAAAATACAGGTATTAGGGTCCAGACCCGAAACCATACTCAGAACCGGATCCAGACCCGCGTCACATACGGTTCTGGTTCCGGTTCCCATTAATATTATCGGGTCCGGTTCCGCAACTAGTTTTCTGGTTCCGAACCGGGTCCGTTTCCGGTCTCTCCTCTCCCTTTAGAAAAAGGTTTCGGTTCCGGTTCCACTCTAGACTCAGACCGGAACCGACCCGTTTACAACCCTATATAAGAAAATAAAGTGTTTCAATAATTTATTCTCATCTCAATGATACTACGATCACAAGGAGGAGGCTTGGTCATGTAACACGTGACAAAGAATATTGGCTCTATGCTATGAGTATAACACATGACAAAGTTTCTTAGATTAAGTTTGAAAATAACTGACATTCACAGCCTTTTTGTATTTCTGTCACACACTTGTTGTCTACATTTAATTAGTTGTTATTTACAACCGTGCTACATGGCCCGAGCTTGTACCCGGGCCATGGCACGGTCCCCATGGGGGGTCGTTGGATCCCAACGTTAGCTGGGATCCAACGGTCCCGGGCAGAAGCCTCAGGCCATGTGGACTTTCTATAGTACAATGGATAGTGAAGAGAAGAAAACGAATGACCGTCCATCACTTGGGATTTCTTTATCCTCACTCTGATATCAATTGTTGGAGATTAATTAAGGTGATTATGCACGATTAATTAAATAAAGAATTTTAAGAATCACTTATTTCCCATAATTTCACCGTAGGTTCTATTAAATGAAATAGCTATATTTATAATAAAATATTAAACTAGCTTTATCCTAAAGAATAAAGATAACGTTATCCCAAGGATAAGGATAATCTATTAAATCCTAACAATATTCTATTTTCTCCAACATTCCCCTCAATCACATGATCTTTTTAGAAAAAAGATTTGTGATTGGTAAGATGAAGATAAACTAATTTCTAAAATAAGAAAAAAATTTGTAAATATATTCCAAAACTGATCATCATGTCTTCTTCGTGATCGCCGCCTGTCCGTGAATCCATCACCGTCGCGACTCGCTCATTTATTAAGTCTGTTGGTGCCGGTGGCTCACTAGATTAGATATGTTGCGATTTCTTCCAGAAGCTTCGATCGTGCAATTTTGATGAAGATGGTGAGATTGTAGGGCTTAGATGAATGGGTGGGTAGGAGAAGATGATCGTTTCTTTATTGAAATAGAAAAAATGACGGTGATTATTACGGAAGATAGGACCGTGCCTCAGCTTGATAGTAAGATCATCACTGGGCCCAGCTCTGATACCATAAAGAATTTTGAAAATCACTTATTTCCCATAATTTCACCGTAGGTTCCATTAAATGAAATAGCTACATTTATAATAAAATATTAAACTAACTTTATCCTAAAAATAACCTTATCCCAAGGTTAAGGATAATCTACTAAATCCTAAAAATACTTTGTTTTCTCCAACATTAAACAATCACACGACACAGATTTGCATGGTTCAACAAACTTGTCTATGCCCACGGGGCTATGAACGTTCTTCTCGATGCAGGAATTGGGTAACTCGTTATAAGAATTAAAAATCCTCTAACACTTAGCCTAATCTCTTGCTCTCACATCTGCCCCCCACGTGGTTCAAAACTAAACTCTCTCTCTCGGAGTTTAGGGTTACCAAATTACATCAACATATAATATCTGCCTTTCTTGGTCGCCAAGAAAGCCCCGGTACAATAACCAAAATACCCATGACCCTGAACTTGATAATTAGCCAACCCAATGAACCAATCATCCAACTGGAATAAAAGATATAAACCCAATACTCTACAATTCTTTCCTTGGTTAGAATAGGCCTTCTCCAATGTTCTTTGACTGAGTACCTGCTAATAGCTGCTTGGACTTCCTAACTTCTTTGACTGGGTATAGGCTGAGATGCTATTTGGTAGGCTGGATTAACTTGCAACTGACCCACTTGATCTTAATTTGCAATAAAACTAACAGTCATACAATGCAAAGTTTGTTTCGGTATGATCATAGGCTGATGCATTCTGACCTATTCGCACAGAGGTAAAGAAAAACAATGAGGGTTACTATAAGATTTAACACATCATAGAAAGTACTCACGCAGACAATGTGGGGATTTTTTTAGTCGATTCACACAGAGGATGAAATGCCTCACTTTAATGGTGTCACCACCAACCGGTAATGAGCGTCGGTACTTACCTGGCTGTCCGGGGTTCAAAGTCGTCTCTCCCTGCTTGTGTAGACTCAATTTCCACTTGTGTGAGCTTTCTTGACGCTTGTGCGGACTTCTTTTTCACTTGAGTGGCCGCCTTCCCATGTATTTGCGGGCTCTCTCTTAGATCCCGACCTCCTCGACTGGATTAAAAAAAAAAAGCGTCACCCAGAAAAGGATATGCTTTTTAACTTACATATCTCCCAAGTAGTTTCATTTCATTACTTGGTAAGCTAGAATAATCGTCCTTGCCCCCATTGAAACTTGGTTAGACAGAGATTGATACAAATACAGAGTTAAATGCCTTGTTAAAAATACATTGAATCGTAAATCGGTCCTCGAACTCTAATAGAGAATATTGTAAAGAAAGTTAAATATGGGAAGGACTTCACAATATTCTCTGTTAACCTCATGTGTCCCGAAGTACATTGGTAGCAAGTCCTTAATATTCCTTACTATTAATTATTATCATAATCATACATCAGTTTGCAAATTTTCATACCTATTCTCCTCTCTCTCTCTCTGTGTAATAGTTTGGGACTAGTAGTTTATCTATGAAGGGAAGATAGTTGTAGAGAATTGGGGGCCATCACGGGCATGCAGTCATGTCATTGACTGAATCCTAGGAACTCTCATCAAAAGGGCATAGTTCTCCTGGGCCACAATTCCATCAGGAATTGAGTGAGGCTCTGATTTTCCTTAACCATTGAGTTGGATATGTCAACACCATTCAGCATTAGTGCAATTGGCCCTATTGCTCTTCTACTCGAAAAGGATTTATAGCCTTAATAGGGGCTATGAAAGCCCAATTTAAGGCAATAAATCTGTATTAATAGGGTACCACTACCCTACATGAGAGGTGAAATATGTGGCATTTATGCACGCATTTTCACCGATATGAGAACTCCTTGACAAGGGATTCAAATGGTTCGAAATTGTTCAAAAAAAAATGGAGAGGACTCACCTGGATGCTTTACAATCAGGTGGGTAGTAAGGAGATAGCTTTAGACTTGGGTAAGGGATGATATAACGGGACCATGGTTTAAACTTCGGATCGGCACCGGGTCAACTTGGTCAAGTTGACTCAGGTCCGCTAGGTCCAAGTCGAGTCAAGTTATGCGCCAATAGTCATCGTTGCAGTAGCTCAGCTGACTTGGACTCAAAGTGTGTTTAATTGAAAGCCTACGTAGACTCTTTAAAAACAAGAAAAAAAAATTACCTAATTTAGAAAAACTGAAATGACTTATCCCTGTACTTAAAAGATGAAAAACCAAAGGTTGGGATCATTTCAATGACTTAATATTACATATTTCCTCATCCACATCCAAGCCCTTCGATCCCTATACTCACTCAGTTTTTTTTTTTACCATCCAAGTGGTCCTCGCCACATATAATTGAGTTAGTGAAATGTGATAGGCTCAAGTATAAGGTACTTGTATCATTTATCAATAAAAAATAGCTTGTCATATAGGACACTTTCAGCAACTTAAAGTTCAACACCACCACCACCATATTTGAGAAATGATACCACTTAAATAGCACAACGTTCACATTTTTACTGATTTTTTTATTATTTTCTTTTTTCTGAATAAAAAAAAAATGATACTTTCTAGTACCGGCGCGGCCATACCCATTTGACATTAACGGGCAGCATAGACTCGCCCCAGTCCCAACCAGCATGAAAACCGTTTCAGGAATTTAAAACCATGATTAGAGCCCAATTTGGCATTGATTCAGAGTTTGATTAAATTAAAATCCAAAATCAAGGGATAGTAGGGAGAAGAGAGTAACTGAGGAGAAAAACTCATATTCAACCATTCAAACTGATCCTTATCTGCAACAATCTATCTTATTGTCTCTAACAAATCCTTCAAAGCAAGTACTTCCTCAAATATATGGTAACAAGAGCCTGCAATGCACACAATCATGATATATTTTTAAAGGCCAAGGCTCCCCTAAGCTCGAGCTTAGGAAAAAAATTTTGTAAGCTCGTGCTTGTGAAGCCCACCTTTGGTCCATCCAAATGGACCAAACACATGTCCCCCTTAATTTGTACATGTCCGCCAACTTTCGGTAAGATCCGAATTTACTGGGCCGTTGGATTGACTATATATCAATCAAAATGGATTGTTGACCATTCAACTCTTGGGCCCATATGGAGATGATAGAAATTACGGTTGAGACTGATTTTTTTACAGGGAGTCATTGAATGCCCCCCCCCCGGTGGGCCCCACCACACACTTGAGCTTACCTTATCCTAAGCTTGAGCTTAAGGGAGCTGGCCTCATTTTTAAATCCATGTGATGCGGGTTGACATAGTGAACATATGTAGATCATCATCAACAAATCTAGTGTAAATAAATGAAATGAACTCCACAGTTTTCTTTTCTGATAAATTAAAAAGGGTAAACAAGTAAAAGCTCTTCAAATGTCAGACAGGTCTCTAAGAGTATCACATAATTTGTGTAGTATGGTAGTGAATGTCAAACAAAAAGAGAAACTAGAGTAAAGCAAGTGCAACCTTTTATCCTGTCACCCAGATACCTTTCTACCCTAAACATTATGAAGATCGGACCTCCAAACTAGCATGCTCAACTCCATTCTCAGAGGCTGGTGCCTCCTGGTTTTCATTCATGTTCATTTCCTGCACGGGAGGAGGATTTATGATGGTCATGGGCATGACAACGTTATCAGAGAGGCGTCCCTTCATCTCCCGGTGCTCTTGACAAAGGGCACACCAGTGCATGCAGCAATGAACCATACATGGGTCACATGGCGAGTTCTGTAGACGGCAACAAGAATCATACATTAGCAAACAATTGAAAGACCAAATTTCTCATTTAATACCCGTGGAAACAAATGAATGATCTTGCACGCAAATCAACTGCACACATTTGTGTTGCAAATTGCACATATTAGATATTTATATTACCAAACCATAGAGGTCAATGAGCAAAACATTTCATAAATATATGCTTGGCACAAACATACAATCCAAGATTTATTTCCTATCAATCTTAATCCATATTGGATTAGATTATGTAACTGAGATGTGCACGCTGCAAAGATGGCTGTGTCGAGTTAAAGAAAAGCAAAGAATTATGAATTGAGTACATAATGGGAAACTTACTTGAAGCTTGTATAAAAGGGGAAAAAAACCAATGAATGTGGTTTGGGATCGTTTGGAATGACTGAAGGCCAGAACCAACTCCTATATGACGTGTTGAATGGCTACAAGTGCAAAGAACTAGGAGAAGGTGGAGACCTATGAAAACCTTGGGTCAACTAGTGAAAAAAGACATGTTAGATTATAGATTTATAGTGAGCATGGCTTTAAATAGCACCAAGTGGTAAGAAGAAGAACAAACAGCAAAACCTAAATGGATGAATTAAGGCAACAAAGTTTATGGTGATGTTGTTTATCCCTTGATGGCGACTAATTAATATGTATCAAGAGTAACACCTATGGCCCTATCATATAATTGTTAGAAAAGTTACCTCAGATCTTGATATGCTGTCTAGGATTCTTCAGGTAGATATTCTAGTTCCTGCACATACATTCGCATGTATGTGTGCGCACAAACAAAACATGCACCCACACACAAATACACACACACGTACAGAGAGATAGAGATGGCAATGATGTGCAGATACTTCGGTCATTGCTGTCAAAGTTGCTAGAACCAATTGGTGATAGGAAACTGCACAAACAACTACTTAACACCCCCCTCGGGCGGTGCTCGAGCGGGACACCGCCCGGATCCGAAGCACACGCCCGCACAAGACTATAACGCGGCATGGGGCCTTTTTACCCGGCGCATTTTGTGCCCGCACAAACACACAACGCGGCATGGGGCATTTCTGCCCTGCGTGGTTTCGAACTCGAGACCTCAGGCTCTGATACCATGTCAAAGTTGCTAGCCAGTAATCCCAAAACCAATTGGTGATAGGAAACTGCACAAACAACTACTTAACAATTGCTTCTCTTTTATTTTATTAGAAGAACTAAGCTGACCCAACATTGATGGGCAAACTGTGAAGCTGAAGATGATGATACTTCTCAGTCTTAGTCAATGATGACCAAACTGCAGCATTTTGGTTTCCAAGCCAAAGCGCAAGTGCCAAACACAGCATTGACATCTTTTTTCAGTTTTTACAATTTATAGTGGATTTATGCTACCTTTTCTGCTTTTTTTCCCGAACGAACAATCAAACCAAACCAAACCAAACCAAACCAAGCCTTTTCCCACTAGGTGGGGTCGGCTATATGGATTTGACGACGCCAATCAAATCTGTTTAGGGCCATGTCCTCCGTTAGATCCATGTAGGCAAGATCATGTTTAATAGTTTCTTTCCAACTTCTCTTGGGTCTCCCTCTCCCTCTCCTACTCTTGGCAAACTCCATGCAAACTCCCGAACGAACAATCAATGCCTAAAATATTAGAAGCCAGCATACCAGCACACGGAACAGGAGAAAGGCAAGTTAAAATTTAGAAACTACATCTTGACAAAGTTCTTTGTCATTCCGGTTGAGAATAGCCATTAGACAGTGGCAATTTATAGAGTACAACCAATATATTAATCTTAATTAGGAACCCTAACTAACATCATAATAAGAACCATTGTTCGCCTCATAACACTAGCCTATTGCAACACAAATTTAATCTAATCCAGGTCTAAGTCAACTTATTCTCAAATTTACAAAATAATCTAGAATTATTAGAAAAGGTCCCCCCTCAACTGAGCTCCGGTGCTCACGATCAAGGATGAAAATAGCGGTAGCGGCGGGAAAACGCTACGTAGCGCCAATGCGATTTGAAAAAATCGTCAAAAAAATCTCAAAATTTTTGTAGAAAATCTAGAACATTGGAAAATGAGAGAAAATGTATTTTTTTTTTTTTTGCAAAAGTAACTAAGGGGTCACATGTATTCATATTTCTTAGTTATGCAAACTTAGAAACTAATGAAAGGCTCGTAAAAAAAAAAAAAAGAACTATGTCATGAAGTCAAGACTAAGAGTACCTAGAGAAAAGAATACATCTACCAAAGGGGATGTCTAATAGGATGTACTTAGAGAAGAATCATTGAAAAGAACTCTCTGTATCAACTGTAATTCGGTGAGATTATGTGTTTTTTTGTGTTCTTTTAAATAAAAAAAGGTAGAAGAGTTGCGTAGAAATGTTATTTGAATAGAAAAAGATAAGAAATAAGTCTTATTATGCATTTTAATTTTTTTGGAAAGTAAGAATCTGTCTCACTCCGTAGCGGTCTCGTAGCGGACGCTACGGATGTGAACGGCGATAAATACCATTTAGCGTTACACCTGATGTAGTGGCTGCTACGTTACGCTATTTTGATCCATGCTCACGATAAGGTGAGCACCACTTCTTGTGGGGCCCACATGGGGATTGGTCCGAGGGCAATCAAACTCCCCACGCCCACCATCATCGCACTGTGTATGTGATGGAGGCTCAAAGCATCATCCCAGCTACTTGATCAATGGCCAAGAAATTTTCTCTGTCCAAAACGAGTACACAGTCAATCCAATGGTCCAGTCCATTTGGATGGGTGTCAAAACCATTTCAAGAAAACCCACCCCCATGGCCCACCGAACTGTGTATGTGATGGAGGCTCAAATCATCATTCCAACCACTTGATCAATGGCCAACAAGTTGTCACCATCCAAAATGAGTACACAGTGGATCCAATGGTCGAGTCCATTTGGATGGGTGCCAAAGAGAGCGGGGGAGAGGGGGGCTGTTTTATGGTCCACTCGGACAGATAACCAGGTGGGCCCCACTAAGTATTTAGGCATGCAGTGCTCACCTGAAGTTTTTTCATTAGAAAAAATTACTAACAAGACCCTAACGGTTTCTCAACAAGGCACACTCCCATCATGGGGGAGAGTTCAAGGGATCTAAGTACTACTTGCTGTCTAGAGACCAAAAAAAAAAACCATGCATAGAGACAACAATTAGGTACCTATTAAATAGAGATGTAAATTAAATGATGATTGGAGAAGTGTAGCAGATACTATGCACAAAGAAGAGATTACCTTGAGATGATATTTCTTCTGTAATGATTGCCGAAAGAGACCAGTATAGATGCCACACATCCACCAAGCAAACAACAAACCCTCACCAATCAGAAATGATGTCCTCGGGTCAATACCATGGAATGCTGCTGTTGCAGCTGCAAGTGCAATACCACCTTCAACAAAAATCGCATGACAAATACATGGTCTGGTCCATTCAATATCTTCTCTCAACCTCTCTACATTACGCCCAAAAAGAACACATGGACAGAACAACCCAGTCCAACCTGTACCCATAAAGCTAAAATTAATATCAGTAGAATAGAATGTTCACCAGATAGCAAATTAATATCAGAAAAACAAGGAGGTAGAGGAAGGCAATTGCTAACAGCTTGTAATTGCTTGGTTGATTGAATTATATGATGATGATCACCATTTGAAATGGTCATTGGATTTTATCCATGCTAACCCAATGAATTGAATTTACTTGCGTATAGAAGCATGTCTGAGGGAAGAAGCTGAAGCCTTTGCACAACATATAATAACATCCATGACAAAGTATGACATAAGATGAAAATTACAAAAGCATTGCGACCGTGCATCATAGATTTGTGAGCTTTGATGAAGGTGACCTACTTAAGGTGCAACTCTACCCATAAACATTTCCTTGGGAAGTTCAAAAAGTTGCAACCCATAAATCGTCTTAAATTATCTAAAAAATAGTGTCAATGCTTACTTGAGTGTGTAAAGATTGGAGTATTAAATCCAACATTCAATATTGAAGACTTGACTCTTTATCAGGGATATCACGAGAACAAGTCATATGAGGAACAATAAAGGTTACAAAAAAGACTGAAGTCATGTTGGACAATCAATTCAAGTCCTGAGTCATGTTCTCAGTTAAGTGGAAAGGTCATGTTGTCTGACTACCATGGACAAATACTTCCAACTTACAGCAGTTCAATGCATACTTCTATGAGCACTGCCAGGCCTTCGACTCATCAAAGCCCAATCTTTTCAAACCAATAGATGATACATGTCATAGGCCAAAATTACCATTCAAGACTTATCAAAGTAGGCTGAAGACCAAAACAAACTCAATCAATGAAAAAGGTCCACAATTTAATTATTTAATTGTGCACATGCTAAAGAAGGGCATTATAGACATGATACAAGCCCATGCCCAATTTATTGCAATCATGATGGAAATATGGTGGGCCAACCCAGCCAAAATTGTGGCCCTTATTTTAGGTCCAAAAGAAGAAATTTTGTGACAATTAATCCAAGAGGAAAATTTATTTTGAATGGTAACTTGTATTAAAAAAGAAAAAGGCTTAACAGTACAATAGAATTATACCGAAAAGCCAATAAAAACAAGAACCACTCAAAAAGGAAAAGCCTAAAAAACTCAGCAGCAGTATAAAAAACTAAAGAGAAAACAACGCTAATCTGAAAGGGGAAGGATTTCCAGTTGCTGTCTGTTGACATCATCCTTAGCTATAATATATGTTGCACAATTCGCTTGCCTATTTACATGAGAGAAGGAAGCAGAGGTAATATTGGCTAGATCCCAAATTTCCTCTACAATGTCTGCAAGCCTCCATGGTGGGCACTGGGCTAGACCGCCTCGAAGCCCACCCAATAACACAGAAGGAATCACCCTCCACAAGAAGATTATGAATGTTCAGACGCTGCGCTTCCCGAAGGCCCGTCCTTTAGGCTAAAAGCTCAGCTTTATTAACTGACCAATTACCAGCAGAACCTGAGAAAGAAGAGATAATCTTTGAATTACAGCTGCGAATGACTCCACCAATACCTGCTCTTCCTGGATTTCCAATGGCGCTACCGTCAAAATTCAGCTTAAACATTCCGGTTGGAGGGGGAGACCACCTAATAGATAAGGAAGATCTACTGGTGAAAGAATAAGCAACCTCTTCCCAATTTGTCATAATCACTGAGAAGGGGAAATCACTGAAGAGGGGTAGGACTGAGACCAACGAAGCCACAAGGAGTTTTATCTTCTCTTCTAACTGACCAATGGAAGAGTGAGAGTTTTCAAAGCATCTCGCATTGCGTTCTCTCCAAATAACCCAGATGATAGCTAAGAAAGAGAGTTTCCACATAACCGTTTTGACCTTGAAACAAATTAGTAAATCAATCTCTAATCTAACACCTATGATGCACAGATACGGCGTGGATACGGCAAGGACATGCCATAGACACGGCAGGGACACGGATTTTACACATAAAAAGTGAAGTATCGGATACGATACAACAAGATACGTTGCCCATTTTGAAGTATCCATGCATTATAGTCTAACACAACAAGTAAATGAGTTAATATTGGGGTACGACCAGTTGTCCATCGAGCCACAGACCACACCCGATTAGCATCTGATATCAATCAAAATAGGGATAATATTGCATGCCTTTCACAAATTCAACAGTTGTTAACTTGCATGGACGCTCGATTTACAAATCTCAAACGCAACTCATGAACAACCATCAGAAAAAGAACTGTCAAGAAGAGTCCAATTTAAACATTCAAAATAACCCGAGCCCTCAAAACATTGACAGGGATTTGGGTATCAATTAATTTTTATTCCAGATGCAACCTAAGACATTCATGGATTGGTTGCGTAGGGATTGTGTTTTCCCATAAACCTATGAAAGATGGCCACAAAGTGACACTAGTGGCTACCAGATTTCATGGATATGTGGCTACTTGGTGGACAGAGTTGCAACGACGACATCAACACTAGAATAGATTCCGTGTAAAAAATGGCAAAAATGCATAATTTGATGGAACAGAAATTTCATCTGGTGAATTATTAAAGGGATTTGTTCTCTAATCATCAGAATTTGAAACACGGCAACAAGTCAACGGTTGACCACATTTTATTTGATAGTTGATGACAAAGGATGAAGTGCAAGTGAGACATGGATGCCAAATTACCTTTACCATCAGTAATGACTACATGGACAAAGTGTGGTGCAATTAGGGGTGGAAAATGGGTTGGGTTGACCAGTGGGGTCTAAAGGCTGAAGCCCAACCCTTATCTGCCCCATTTTTAAATGGGTCAGAGCATGGATTGAAATAGCGGCCGCCGGCCGTGGCGGGGGATACCGCCAAGCCACGGCCGAAATATCGGCCGTCGCATCCGTGGCGGCCCGTAGCGGCCGCTACAAAGTGTGGCGGCCGATACGTTTCCCTTTTTTTTTTTTCCCCGGACCCCCTCTGCGAAGCGCATGTTTTTGAGAAAGTGGCAATCAAGAAGACAAAAAGATCAATGATGGCTAAGACTCTTTTGCTGGTTGTCTTTCCATTTTTGTGCTTGGATGTCTATTATTATCATAACTTGCTAGATAAGATATTAAACCTGTTTAATTATGTTTGAAATTGTATAGTAGTAAAGATATAGTTACCTATTACTACTAGATTTCAAATTGGTCTTAATTAAATTATTTTATAAAGAACCCTCATTGTGCTGGTAACTAAGGTATTCCTATTTCCTTCACTAACTCTCTACTCTGTCATTTTTAAATTGGTGTTGAATGTTAATTATTGATCACTTCATAACTTCATAGTTCATTCACTTGATTGAGTTTGAACCTAGAATGTTGAAGTATTGATATTTAATTGTTCAATGTTCATTAATGAGTAATGACCTAACTCTTAAGTCTTATGCCTTTATTTTATGTTTCTAGTTTTTTTTTTTATGAGCTTTCCATTACTTTCTAAGTTAGTATGACTAAGAAACATGAATACATGTGAAAAAACTAATAATTACTACTATTTTCTATTTATTCAGCGATACAGGACTTCATATATTGAGGGCACCGCTACACCCACTTTTCTTACTTACTTTTGCAAAAGAACCACATATTCTTTCATTTTACAATTTTCTGGATTTTCTGGAAGTTTTTTAGATTTTTTGGGCGATTATTTCAAATCGCACCGCTACGCCGCTACGTATCCCCGCTACGCTACGTATCCCCCGCTTCGTAGCGTTTTGGCGGCGGGCCGCTACGCCCGCCGCAACCGCTATTTTCATCTTTGGGTCAGAGATCATTGACCCACACCTATTGCGGGTCAACCTGACCCAAACTGCAATGGGTAACCCCAACCCTTCCTCTTCTCCTTCCTCCTTCCTCCTTCCTGAACACACACTTCCCCCACTTCAACCTCAACCTCAACCTCAGAGGAGTTGTTTCCCAAATTCATTATTAAAAAAAGAAAAAAATTATTATTATTATTATTAGTAGTAGTAGTAGTAAAGCCATCTCCAACCCAATCAACTGCTTCTCAGCCATTCAACCCTAAACCCCTTTCTTTTCTCCTCTTGTTTATTTGCAGGTTGCAGGTTTCCATTTGAGAAAGGAAGCGGTTCTGAAATGGATGCCAACTTATTCCATTCTTTTTTTCTATTTTCAGATTCAACCCCCAACCCAAACCCCTCTTTATTTTTCTCGTTTGCAAGCTTCATGTTTCCATTCTCAAATGGAATGGGTTCTGAAAAGCAATCCCCATTTATGCAAGAGTCTTTTTTTTTTCTCCCAATAGTAGGAGGAAAAGAAGTGGGGAAAAAGAAGATGATGATAAAGAAGAAGTAATGGATTATGCGAGTAAACCCTAACCCAATTTGTTTTACCGTAGGTCAGGTTTACCTGAACCGTGACCAACCATATTCAATACAAATCAGGTTATGTAGGTTGGATATGGGTCAGATTAGCAAGTCAGGTCTTATTTTGCCACAACTAGGTGCGATGTTGTGTCAATGGATGCCGGGAATATCTTACTTGGAAGATTGTGGATGCATGACAAGAATGAAATTCATTGAACAAGAGAGAATACATATGTTAAGTAGTTGTTTCTACAGTTTTCTATCACCAATTGGTTTTGGGATTACTAGCTAGCATCTCTATCATGGTATTAGAGCCAAAGGTCTCAAGTTCGAAACCACACCGTGTAAAACTGCCCCATGCCGCGTTATAGTCTTGTACGGGCATGTGCTTTGGATTCGGGCGGTATCCCACCCGAGGGGGAGTGTTAAGTATTTGTGCAGTTTCCTATCAACAATTGGTTTTGAGATTACTAGCTAGCAACTCACACAGATTGTATACATAAATAGTGAAGTATTGGATATGATATAACACATTACGTTGCCTATTATGAAGTATCCAAACATCATAGAGTCAAGGTTAGGCCGTGTTACAAAAGAATCACTTCAACTGTGGCATGTTTACAGTGGAAATGTTAATGGGAGCCAAGCTCAAGGTTGAGCTCTTATTGCAACCCAGGGGGAATGGTACAAATATGTTGGGCCAACCCGGTCAAACCCACAGCCTTAATTTCAAGTCCGAAAGGAGAACTATTGAGACAACTCATCCAAGGCAAAAGGAAACTCCTTCCATCAGAATTTTAGTAGGTATATTTATTAAAATGTGATTAGGATTTGAATTAGAAATGTGATTAGGTTAGATATAGTTCCTTAGTCTAAAAACTTTCACTCTTTAGGAGTTTTGTTTCTTATATGTATATGGATATGTAATGCAATGAGACAGAGAGAGAGATGGAGTTGAAGATTAATAATAAAAAAAAATTCTACCTTTGAAGTTTAATGTCCTCTTTGTTAGGGTCTCCAGGAGACATCTTTTTCGTGCTTCAACACTTTTTATCCCCATCAAGAGTGATTGCATCAAATCACCATGTTTTAGGAAGCTTTATCCTAAGAGAATCCATTTAATAGTAGTATGGTTTAAGTCTAGCAACCATTAAAAAAAAAGGTCAAGTCTAGCAAGGTGCGTTGGTCAAAAATCTCAAGTTAGAAGGTATAATCTCCAATAAGCTAATCTATATAATGATTGTAGAAGCGTACCCAATGAATTCAATTATCATTTTCTCTTCCTATTGTGAGTTGGTGAAATAAACTCTCTTACCCTTGAGCAAAGACTCCTTGGCATCCTCAATGTAAACTCAATTGGCATCACTTTAAGATGTGAGTGGATATTCCTCATCAATCCACCCTTGATTGTTGGAGTGCCTAGTAAGTTTCCTCTAATGTAATTATTCCTAATTTTATCATTTTTATTAAATCCCCACATCCATTACCACATGCACATGACAGCCGCATGTACTTTAGCTTCCAAAATCAAGTTTGGTTGTCAATCTGTCAAGTCAAAACTTAAAAACAACCGTGTCATATATTCATTCGTGAATCAAATAATGAGCACTTGAGTAGAGTGGTAGGTAGAATACTAGAATCCCAACATTCTAGAATGGGCACATTCATAAAAGATGAAACCATAGAAGAAAAACCAATTCTAAATTAAACCAACAAGAATGTAAGCTAAGTGGCATGAGTACAGATACTCAAGAATCCAACACCACTACTAGGTGCCCAATAAATCCCAGATAGAATTATGGATTCAGCATACTATTTTAAGATTAATTTTACTAAACATATATTATTGAATAAATCATTATGGAAAATATTAAGGAAAATAATACCAAAAAAAAAAAAAACTGTAGAAATCTTACTCTAACTTGTAAGACATAAGTCACAAATATTCCTTATTCTAATTTAGAATTAAAAAAGATAATATTTTGTCAACTGCAAGATGGTGTGAAAACTAGTAATAGAAGAGTCCAGGTTAGTCAAGAAGAATCTGACACCATATCATAAAATACCAAAATGAGAACCGTGTTGATACTTGATAAGCAATATGTTGCTCAATGTAAAGCTCCCATGTATATAGAATATAAGTCAAACACCCAAAAATTTGATACCGTGATTTTTAAGTAAACAATCAAGTGGTTTCTCTGACGACCAACGTGATTCAAGTATTGAAAGAAGGAATCTTACAACTGTCTGTATCTTCAGTACATCCAAAAATTCCAGTTGTCCAAGGTTCATCAGATGGGGGCTCGTAGCTTTCAGGAAGAGGTTGCCCACACTCATTGCATCTGTGAACAGCCAACTGCCGAGTGACACACATTTACAGTTAAAGCCATTGCGAAACTCAAATAGATGGAAAAAGAAAGAAGATGATCATGATGAGGATCCTGGTGATGATGATTAATCAAGGGAAAACTTCAACTACACAATGAAACTTTTGACCAACACCCAATTGATGGGCCCACAGTAACAATAAAGATTTGATGTGAAGAACATGGGCCTAAATACTGCTCACCAACTCGGTGACAACCAACAAAAACTGATATGCACAGATAACTAATCTTGTCAAAAGAAAGAATATCAAATGCATCAAAGATTGGAGGAAATTTTGGAGAAAACATTGTCAATTGATATTTTACCGTTCTTCATATATGTTGTTGAGTGGCAGAGAATTTATCCCCAAAAAGAGATGAGTGGAGAAGTATAACTCAGAGAGTTACCCTAGATATCCCATTCGGGGAAAAAAAAAAAACTCTTGATAGATGGGATAGGGTTTCAGTGATGATGATAATGACAGTGAACTAATATATTGCATATAGCCAATGTTTTACGCTATCTAAAGGTCATTGATACAGGATGAATATTCGATGCAGTAAGCACTACTTTGCATATCAGCATTAGATGATATTTAAAACCTTTATTTATAGTGAAATGACGAACCCACGGCCTTGTCAATTGTCATTGCAACCATGAGAAGCTTATGTATGAACCTACACAGCTCTGGGGCTCATCATCATCAAAACCTTACCCCAAAATTGGGGTTGTCCTGCTTTCGGCTTGCCGTTTTTAAAATAATGTCTAAAAAATTAAAGTAGCAATGCAGGTAACAGCAAGCAAACAGTAGCAAATGGTTTTTTTTTTTTTTTTTTTTTTTTTTTTTTTTTTTTTTTTTTATGTTTGTCACAATAAAATAAAACAAAGTTAATTTTCCCTCACACCATTCAGTGCATCTAAGAATGTCCATCTAGATGTACAAAACAACAGACAAAAAGAACAAGGGTGTCGCATGGTTTCAATATTTAGGTAGAACAAGTAGTTACATCATTATTGTCGAAATCTTATAATTTAAGATTTGAACATTACGCTTGACTAATTATAAAAATAAAATAAAAATATTATGCTTGAATCCCACTTTGTAAGGATCTTATGATTTTTCCCCATGAATCTGACAATTCAAATGGAAAATCCTTTATGTAAGTGTCATGATTTGTAAAAAATTGTAGCCAATGGAATACACTTTTGTCTTCTTCTTCATTTTTTATAATTTCAAATTGTGTGTCAGAGCTTTTAGGTACAAATAATATATTCTCTGAATTAAATTTTACAATCCTAACAAAAAGGCATAATCTGCATTGGCATTAAGCTAAGGCAAAATATCTAAGGTAAACCATCCAAGTGAGCTCTGTGTTGCATATGCATCTCTTCTCCATAAACTAAACTGAAGGTTGCACTTGCATTTAAGACTCGCCAAACTTTAAAAAAATAAATAAATAAGGCTTCTTTTTTATTTTTATTTTTTTTGCTTCAGGAAAAGTTGGAAGACTTTCAACTGGAAGACCCAGGGATCCATCCCTAGGAATGTGAGTGATAGTAATGTGCCAACACCACTCAACCATGAGTATGTTGGCAGATGGAACATGGCTTTGATGATGTTGATTAACTTTATTTACAATTGACAATTCCTGCTTTTAGTTGTCTTCTGATTTTACAAATCAATTCAATTTTAGAATATTGGTTAGCTATGCATAAGGTGGCATTGAAAACGTAAACAGAACTTTCCAGATTTATTTTCAAAAAAATTCTTTTGGTTGACACTGTAAAAAAGACTGAATAAAATCCTACTTTAAGTGGCTTTAGATTTTCCATGCCACTTAAAGCACAGCAAAAATGGTAACCATGTATGCTGGCCACATATTCAAATTCGAAACCATTGCAGTGCGGCATATATCATGGTTTATAGCATCATCCAATGCATATCAGTGTTCAGGAGGGGGTTAAATAATATGTTGTACCAATAGGTATCATACTTGTCAGCTGATATTGATGAAGTCTGTGATCCAGATCCATGGCTTGACTCTCTCCCAACTAGATGCATTGGAGGCCCAAATACCAACCTAGATGGTGTACATGAAAAGAATGGGAGAAGTCCTTAATTTTGTAAGGGAACTAATTAGGATAGGTTACTTATTATATGTTTTGGATCTATTTTAAGTTATAAGACTTATTAGATGTGTAGGTTCTTTAAGTTTTGATTAAGGTTTAATTCGTAAAAGAATGCATTTAAGAATGTTTACAGTATTGAATGAGATTTTTATTTTCTTAATAGTAACTTTATAAATGTAAGATCTGTACAGTATATGAGGACAATGGACAAAAAAAAAAAATCAGGGGAGACACTTCAAATCAAAAGCAAGAGGAACGCCCACCCACCCCCAGCCCTCCTCCTCTACAGAGATAAATATGCAAAAGGATTAGACAAGCATGTCATAAATCCATGATGATTTTGTCGCTAAATCCTACTGCTAGAAGTGGGACGCTTTCTTTTCCCAGACAGTCTGATGCCTTTTGACATGGGTAAATGATGCTTGCACAGAGCTAGCCAATTCTATGATCTATATCACCTCTTCTACTATGTCTGCCAGACTCCAGGGGATCTGGCACTGACCCCTTGCCCATTGAATGGCACATGAGGACTCATCCAGCACAATTATCCGGTGGATGTTCAGAGAAGAGGCTTCTATCAATACGCTAAGAAAGCTATCATTTCAGCTGTATTAACTGACTGAGAGCAGGCAAAGCCTAAATGGGTTGTAATAACCGTTAAGGAGCTATCTCAAAAAACTCCTCATTCCTGCAGGCCCTGGATTTCCGAGGATACTGCCATAAAAATTTAGCCTAGCTTTCTAATAGAGGGATCCATTGAGCCATCCAAAAAGACCTCATACATTGATCTCTGAATAGTGGAGATCAAAACATCATGGCAGGTATCAATGTAGTACATACCCATTAGGCAACATTGAATTTGACCTAAGATTATATTTATTTCCATCTTTGATCCCTTGCTAGTAAAAGTCAAATTCAAGTTTCCCAATATGTTTAATGGCAATCACCTAGTACTCGAATGATGACATGTAAAATATTGGAAGATTCCACATTGCACAATGATGAGTGTGATTCTTCACCAAAGATAGAATTTAGACTTCAACAGAGAGTTCCTTCTCCATTTGTTTAACTGCCAGGCCATGCCCATACATAAAGGAAGGCTCAATTGTTTCACCATATACAAGGAGAAGGAGGTATTTTAGATGAGACATCAGTTCTAGCCATCGATTGGAAGAGATGGGCTCAAAATCAGCTAATAACATTGCCATATATCAACATGCCTTTTGTCCACTTTAGACTGAGTGATTTACCCATTCATCTCACAAGGACACACACAGCTTATCCTAATCCTTCTAAGTAGTTGAGCCCTTTTTCTTTTGTTGGTAAAGTAGTTAAGCCCATTTGCACCTGGGATCTGCACTTCCAATCAGCAATCAGAAAATGGATGATGCCAAAAAAACACAAAATGCAAAGGCAGGGAGGGTCTTCAGATCTCATCTTTCAGGGAAATGTAATTTGCAACATTTGAATTAATCTCTAAACATCCCAATCAGCAAGTACAAAAAATACTTCATTCCAATTACAACCAACTCACAAGACAAATCATAACTACAATCAAATCAATACAAATCTTTCAAATCCACATCCAGGTATCATCAGATCTCTATAACGTGAACCCATAAGAAATCACGTACAAAAACCCCGAAACAGATAAACACCAGTCCAGATCTACATCCAAATCATCGAAAACTATGATATCAATAGCAAACCGATCAAATTCTCGGAAAAAAAAATAAAAAAACCAGATCCAAACAAACAACGGCATCAAAATCGGTGCCAAATACAGGAAAATCTCACCTGAGGAATCTGAACCGGCTGATTGAGCTCTCCAGGCCGAATCTCCTCCGCAGGCGCGTCTTGATCCTTCGTTAGCTTCACGTAACGTGACGACACGGTACCCTCCCCCATCCGATCCGGCACAAGAAAAATTCAAAAACCCCCCAAACTCCGTTTCGTCAAAGAAAACAAAGATCCTCTCCAAAACCCTACCTCTCTCAGATCCACCAACCAGTCCTATTTACAGCTTCCAACTTCAAAAAAAAAAAAAACCCACCAGAATCTGAACACGCGAAATCTACGATTTCGTCATTTGGAAGAAGATAGGAAGAACCCTAGGCAAGAGTAGATTACGTAACAGATCAAAAGATCCCGCGGAGACCAAGCGGAGGGAAAGAAATCGGGTCCGTTTCTCCCTAGTCGTCGGTTCTTATTGGCATGAATGCGTATATATAGCTAACGTACGTAAAACGCCGTACGCCTTGTTTTTTCTTTTAGAAAGAAGTAGAGATATTGTGTTGGGCCCTACCTACTGATAAATGACAATCCAGACCGTTCAGAATCCATATCAGGCCCTTCATCCCTTCATCATCGGTTTGAAGTATCCTAATAAAATAATCTTAGCCCGATCTGATATAATCAGTGTAGTAATCATATTTATGTTATTGAGGTAATGGAATTTAAGTCATATTTTGAAAGAAAACTATGATGCATTGAATTATATTCTTGGGGGTGCTCTGATTTATCAGATGGCGGAGTAACCAACTCTTTGGCAAAGCTGGTCATCCCTTCATTGTCGTTCTTACTGGCCTCATCACCTCAATGCCTTTTTCATGTAGCACTAAGACAGGAGGGAGGGAGGCACCCAACCACAGAAGTCTATAGTTTCACAGGATCAATTACTATCTAGGGAAACAGGAAGAGAGAGTTCTTACTTAAATATTTTTTAAAGGGACAGGCTCTCCTAAGCTGCATTAGTGTAAAAATGGGTCACACATGTGCGGTTTACACACTGCAGCTTAGGATACCCTAAGCTGCAACTTAGGAGAACCTGCCCCTCTTTTAAATATATATATATATGGGTCGGCTCTAATAAGCTGAATTTTACGATAAATAAGCTTAATTATGTGGCGGGGGGACCACATGGGGATGGGGGATTTCAAGGACTCCCTCGGATCCTCCTTCTCTTTGCAAAAAATAGCCTCAACCATAATTTCATTTCTATCATCTTTATCTAAACACCAAAAGTTTAATGGTCAACAGTTCATTCGGATCGGTACACAGTCGATCCAACGGTTCAGTAAATTCGGATCTGACCAAAAGTTGGTGGACATGTGATTTAGAGGAGTCATGTGTTTGGTCCATTTGGATGGATCAATGGTGGGCCCCATAAACATTAGCTTACGAAATCTTATTCTAAACTTAAGTTCATGAGAGCCTAGCCATATATATATATATATAGTCCACCCCTTGAATAAGAAAAATCTTTAGGCAAGGAAAAAAAATAAAGGAACAAAAATGATTGAAACTTATCGCATGGTTGGTGAACACCGTATCATTTGACATAAATGAGCTTGGCATTTTTACTTTTATAAACGTGCGAGCTTGGGCCAAGGACTTGCATGTTTGGCAATTAACTAATTAAAATAATGTAAAGTGAATCCGGACAAGAAGTAACAAATGGTCATATCAATAGTACACAATTTCAAATTTTCCTCCGAAAATTAAAAAAAAAATCAACCTCCTTTCTCAACTAAAATTTTATTTTCATTTTTTATATAAAAAATTAAAAAAATTTCATAACAAATAATTAAAAATAAAGCATCATCATAATATTTTATATTTTATTCCTTTATGATTTGATGCTTCACCTCGCCATGCATCCAAACGGACCCTTTTTTTTTTTAAGGCTTGTGTCAGGCTTGGGGTCGGATTCGCGGAACCGACATCTAAGCTACTGGCGCTTGTGGCCCCGTTTGGTCTGGCCCCGTGTTAAAAATCCCTTCGAGACTGCGAGTGCCCGAAACCTTCTCCAATTCCAAAAGAGAGAAACAAAACGAGAGAGAGCTTCTTTCTCTCTTTCAAAAGTTCCCCAAATCAGTCTCCATCATCGGCATCCTCGCACTGCTGCCGTCTTCTCCGGAGGGTATTCCTCTCATCCCTCTTCCCCGGGGCTCTCTCAGTCTCCTCTAGCCTCTAGGGCAGGTTTTTTTTCCCTCATTCTTCTTTTATGTTCAAAATAGCAAATCTTTTATTTTTGAAATAGAAATTCTTATTGAAATTAAGTAAAATAAAATTGGGATTGAGATAGTAATGTGTCATGATGTAAGTTTGAATGTAAGTGTTGTGATTTTTTTACCAGGGTTTTGTGGAAGGATCTTTCTATCAATAATGGTCATTGTAACAGCTCGATTTTAAAGGCCTCAAAGGAATTTGAAAATGTTTGAAAAAAGAAAGAAGGATGAAAAATTGTATAATTTGAAGCTTTAAGAGATTTTCTGTTCTCTCTCTCTCTCTCTCTCTGAATAATTAACTGTTCTTAGATTCTATATATTTCAATCCAATAGAGTAAAAAAAAAATTTGCTTTTTTCTTTGAGAAGAAATTATGACATTTTATCTTATTCATGGTTAGGTGCATTCATTTGTGCATTGAGTCTGTCAGTATGAATGTGTTGACTGTGTTTCCTTTTTTTTTTCTTCTTCTATGAATGTGTTGACTGCTTCTTCTTTTTTTTTTTTATGTTTTATTTAGGGTTTTGTAGATGGATCTATCTATCTACGTTTGTAGATTGCAACCTTTTAATTCTGTCGATGTGCATCTCCTTGAATGATATTTTGCATAGAAAGATAATATTCTCTCAAGGGCCTGTTTGTTTGCCATAGGATAGAATAGAAGAGGAGTAAAAAAGGTTGCAAATGTTAAAAATTTTACTTCTAGCGTGTTTGGATGGAGTGCAACGGACAAGGGAAATAAAGTTGTCGGGTGACGTTGTACCCTCCTTTACTCTACTCTAGGGATGTGCCACGGGCCGGCTCTAAGTCTGGCCCGTCCGTGCCACCGGCCGGGCCGGCACAGCCCGCCCCAGCTAGCGGGCCGTGCCGTGGGAAAAACCCTGGCACGGCCCACAATGGGGAGGGCTGGAGCGTGCCGTGTCGGGCCGGCGGGCCAACGGGCCAACATAATTTTTTCCTTATTTTATTTTATTTTTATTATCAAGAAGGCTTTCCAAAGCATCCATAGATGACAAGCTCGAGCACATTGAGAAGTTCATAACTTGTAATCTACCCTAATTCTCAAACTTGCAACCCCTTTCAATCCCAGCTCTCCAACTCCAGCAGAATTTGGTAGCACACAAAGATGAGTGTATCTCTGCTGATGGATTTTTTTAGTTTTTTATTTTCCTAGTTTTCTTGATCATGCTGCCATCTCTGTCGGTGGATATTATTAGTGTTTGATTTTCCTAAGGATAATGACGTCTCAGTCGATGTTTTTTTTTATTATAAGTTTTTTATTTTCCTGATTTTCTTTAAGGTAAGGCTGTTTTTAAGACACATGCCACTTTAAATTGTCACAAAGAGGTGTGTATATGTCTCCTGCAATGAAATTGAATAAAGAGAAGATGAGAGATGAAAATCCAGCCATCACATATGCTAGCTCGTAATTCAAATCCTAGAAAAATAAGGTGCTATCTATATCGCTACTTCATATCCTCCACCCTTCACCTCTTCAATAATCTTTAGGTGAGGCTCATTTGACCATGAATTCCTAAAATTGATTGATACAATGTATTCTATCTAAATAAACAGACCCTAAACCAAACCAAGTTTTTTTCCACTAGGTGGGGTCGGCTATATGGATTTGACGACGCCAATCAAATCTATTTACGGCCATGTCCTCCGTTAGATCCATGTAGGCAAGGTCATGTTTAATAATTTCTTTCCAACTTCTCTTGGATCTCCCTCTCCCTCTCTTACTCCTAGCAATCTCCATGCTTTCACACCTTTTAACAGGTGCCTCCGTAGGACGCCTTCTAACATAGCCGAACCATATCAATCGATTTTCTCTCATTTTATCTCCAATCGGTGCATTCCTACTAATGAAAATAAACAGACCCCAACTAATGAAAATTATCTTTTCACATATTTCTTTAGAATTTGTTTTACCCTTTTTTATCATACTGAACAAGAGTAATACGGATACATGATACCACCAATATGGCCAGTATGTATTTATTTTTTCTATACAGCCAAAATCAATAAAACCTGTGACATTGATCTGATTGATCCCATCAGAAAGGATGTCATGAAAAATCTCCATAAAACTAGAAAAATACACCAGTCCTATATTTTCTTTTGATCACTTTATAATTTCCATGCCACATATCAAGCACATTTAAAGCAACCGACGTGGACTACTTCATGTCCCTATCTTTAGTGGGCCCCACAATATCAAATTGTTTTCATCAACAAACTATATTCCATCATATGATATCAATGAATTGGGAACTGTACTTCTAATTGACCCAATAACTTTTATTTAAGAGCCACATTGCAAAGGTTAGATACATTAGAAAAGTCATACCCATGTGGAATCAAGCACTTAGTAAAATGGAAAATGACATAAAGGTTTTTTTTCTTTTAAATATAGCCGTTTTTTGCTGTTGGGGCAGGCCGCAGGGGCCAGCCCATTTGCCAGGCGGGCCGGTGGGCTGTGCCAAACAGGCCAGCATTCCAGCAAAGCTCTGCCCCGTGCCCAGTGGGTAGGGTTGTAAATGGGTACCCGATTCTCCGATCACCCGAAGGTTCCGACCCGTTAGGATTCGGGTCTGGGTCCTTATTTTGGTCCCGATAAGAAAATGGTTGCGGTTCCGGATCCTTTTTTTTGGAACCGATACCTAAACGGTTCCGGTTCCGGATCCACAGTGGCTCAGACCCGTGGACCCGGGACCCGACCCAATATATACTAACACAAGGTAACTTTAATATATGAGAACAGAACCCTTTTTACTTTTCTACTTTTCTACATTAGGGTTTTCTACTTTTCTACATCCCATTGCCTGTTTGGATGTGATTTCTGAGTTTTTGGTTAAAAGTGTCTGTTATTGATAGACAAAATGTCACATTAGTGTTTGTAGGTACGTGATCCAATTGAAATGTGAAAAAAGTATAATTTTTTTAAAGAAAAATACATGTATTAGTCTAGACCCGGAACCGGAACCACCGGTTCCGGTTCCGGTTCCCATTATTCTTAACGGTTCCGGTTCCGGTTCCGGTTCCCCTTCCCCTTCTTAGAAAACGGTTCCGGTTCCGGTTCCACCCTGGACCCGGACCGGAACCGACCTGTTTACAACCCTACCAGTGGGCCGTGTCCTTGACCGGGCCGTGCCGTTCCACGGCCCGTTGACTGGCGGGCCAGGCCGGCACGGCCCATTTGACATCCCTACTCTACTCAACCCATCAAAACTACATACCAGCCAACCTGAATAACTTACTTACTTTACCCCCACCTTCTTTCTTTCCCATGAAAGTTGCTACCCGTCACTTCCATCTTACTTTATTCCAACAAACCAAACACATATAAAGTAATTCAATACTTATTTTATTTCAACCCACTCCACTTTAATTTTATTCCTAATCTGATATTTACTCTACTCTTATTCTATCCCTCTTGGAAACAAACAGGCCACGTGATAATATATATTCAGTGACATCCGTTTATACAAGTGATTTTACCTAGTTTAGTATATACTTCCAAGTGAAGGGAATAAATACAAAGAAGGCAGGTATGTTTGCTATTGATTGGTCTCAAAATGTGATTGAAAGGTCTCGAAAAGGACATGAATGGACTCCTCTGATAATGACTTCTAGAGTTTGTGGACACCTTCATGAATTTTGGGTATTTTTTGGTGGCATGGGAGGATTTTGATTATTTTGTACCAGAGTCTATTTGATAAGCTCCCACAACCTGTGGGACCACCAATGGGCCAATGACAATAGGTGTAGCACTGGATTTCACTTTCCCACTAGATTTCACTTTTTAGGTGTTTGGGTCACCTATGTCTCACACACGAGGTCATTGTTTTAATGTATTTAGATTATTTAGATGTATGTCACAAAATCCTCAAAATCCATTAAGTTCAAAAGATATGAAATTGGATGTATCGCTAATGTGAAGAACGTATAGTAAAATAATGATTGACTCTTCAATTGACTATCATCAGCCCTCAATCAAAAATCCTGGATCCGCCATTGGATTCGGACATGCCTTAGGCTAGGCTGGTCATAAACAACCCTAGGAAATGTAAATACAATAAGATGGTATAGGATTTAAAATATATAGGAGATAATTGATTTAAATGGACATGTTTATTTGCACAGAATTGAAATAAATAGGTAGTCATTGTCAGAGGGCATAGATAGGCTCATTTGTTTAAATAAAATTGGGTACTTATATAAATGAAAAATATCTATCATTATTTATTATGATTATAAAAAAAAACTAATTTCATGCATTTACACACGTAGCTAAAACAAACTTTAAGTGTAATTTTGGTGAAGGAACAAACTTTAAGTGTAAAAGGTGTGAAAATAGATATTTTAGTAATTATATAATATATTAATATATTTATATAAATATATTTTAATATAAATATATGAGGGCCCGGGAGCGGTTGGTGTTGTTATGGCTTGACCATTAAATTACGGGTGTGCAAAAGCATTTTCCTACCGTACTGTCGGCATACTTAAGAAAAAGAACCCTTTCTTTATTTAAGAAAAAGAACCCTTCTTTTTGTGGGTTGTTAAGGATTAAGCTGGGTAAAAAACAGACTCTTACCGCGTCAATTCTTATCTGGCTGCTCAGGATTCAAACACTGGCAGTCAACTTCACTCACATGAGGGTTGTGCTACCTCATCCGAGGTCTCTTTCGTCACTCAAGTGCGCCCCACCTCACCCGAGGTCTATCCTCTTAAGCTGGTATAAAAAAAGAAAAGAAAAGAGTGGATTAAGCCGGATTAGGCACCTTGATAAGAGGGCCCAATGAACAGCTCTACTTTTTCATGCTGTGCATTTACGTGACTTTCACAGACAACTTTTTAAGTTTCACTTGACATAAAGTTTTTTTTTTGGAAGGTAAAATGGATATCAAAGTTTCCTTTGATTTGGTGGGTCTCATGAGACTCGCACAGTGAGAGTTTAGATATATTTTTTAGGCTTATTTGATCTAAATGGAAAACTTGTGAGTCTCTTCAACAGCCCTCAGCATCCCACTCATGGAAGCGGGTCCGTACCCTCGAATTGCAGTCCGAACGACGAGAAGGTTAAAAAGGGCATTTGCTGATTCTTTTTTTTATTTTGATTTCTGAGTCCGGAAGAGGAGAAACTGCTGAATAACAAGAAGAAAAGAAAGAGAGGAAAAAAAATCAGCAGGTCACGCACACGATAATTAGGTTCTCTATCTCTCTCTCTAACCTCTCTATCTTTCCTTTTTTTTTTTTTACCTTCTATTCTTTTAGTTATGCAACCTGGAGAAATCTCTTTTCCCTCACTGAACCTGGACAGTTTTCCGATTTTATTTTTCTAAGCCCATGACTGATCCATCACATTCACACATACCATGTTTGAAGTCGTGGAATTGATAACTAGCTTAATTTTGCTTGGGAAGTTTTGAAATTCGGGTGGGTCAATTTGGCCGGTCATATTTAGGGTTTTAATTGCAAGTTACTGCTTTTCTACCCAACACTATTTGAGGCCATTCTCTCAGTGGCTCCACATTCTAACTTGTCTTTTCCTCCCCTTCTCTTAGGTCCTTATACTTCTAAAGGAAATTCTATTTGCACCCACCATTTTTTCTGAGCACACCCACTTGTATGAAAAAAATTTGCAGGGATTGTACACATGTGGGTGAGCTCAACAAAAAAGGTGGGTGCAAATAGAATTTCCCGAAAAAAAAACCCTTTAAAACTTTCATGTCCCTACTGTTCTTTCTTATTGGATTAAGATTACTTTATTACTTAGAGCATAGTAAGGGTAGATGCTACTTTCATAAGAAACAAACTAATCTGAAAGCAAACAGAAGCAGCAAGAATGTTAAATGGAAGCGCCACGTTCAATGAAGTCTTTATAAGTCCTGCTGCTTTGATCTACTCAATAAGAACAGGAAGGGTAAGTAACTAATTTTTGTGTAACAACGCAAGTATTCCTTTCAATTGATAAACCCTGTAGAAAGGGGAAATGTCTTTGGTCTTTACCTACTTTCCGGTATAAACAGGACTGTTCATCATCACCCCATTCATTCTCTTCAGCAACTAATAACTATTTCCATGTGTAGTAAAAGGAGAAAAAAATAGCAGGAGAGCAGTGGTCTTCTAAGTCACCAATGGGGACACCATGCTATTTTCCATAAAGGGAACAAGATCAAAGAAGAATACAGCATAACTCCATACAAATTTTTCCGTTCTCTTCAGATATTTCAATGGCTTTATTATTTCTTTTAAAGATTGATACGTGGGTTTTTCTATGTGAATTTTATTCATGTTTGTACGGGGACATCCAAACAGCTAAACAACTATAAAGATTGTGCTATAGACCAAACAATGATTTTGTACGCGCTGTTTCATTCGCTTGTACTGTAATTTCCGTCAACACCATCAAAGAATCACAAAACTCCTATGATGAAGAACATATATTGCTAAAAGGCAATGACTGATACCAAATGTTCCTAGATGAGTAACTTAGATTAGGAAAAGGATAACGAATTATGATGATCCAATGTTCATTCTTTCCATCACAATGCAATTGCAGAATCATTCTTGTAGACATTTAAAGATACCATATTAACTCATCATCAACAAAGCCTTGTATCATCATATTAACCTATATGCTTCAGAAATTCAATAGATTTTCTTCCTTAATGTTCTTTTAAAAGGGAAACCAATGTTTCCATTTGCCAAAATCTTTGATCTTGATGGGACCCACTGATGGATGGAGTCTCAACGCATTCACCTCGGGTGCCCGCTGGAGTCATCACCATGAGCAGTGGTAATTGAACAAGAGTTTCCCCTTGTGTGAAGAGTGAAGACTCCTTGGGTTGCCATTGGTGATAACTTAAAAGGGCAGGCATCCGTGTCGTAATCATCATATTTTGCATGAGAGCATCATATTTGGGTCACCGAAGATCTGGTCTCTCAAAAGTGGCATGTTCCTCTTTTGTACTTTTGTTGTTGTTGTTGTTGTTGTTGTTGTTCTTAATTTTCAAATGAGAGAGCGGCAAAGATAGACTGGGTTTGAGATTCATCTAGAACTTTTGGTGTTTTCAATTGCATCTCCAGTTTTGCTAATTTGTTTAGCTTACAAAAGAAATGCTTCTGTTTTGCAGAGGGAGTTTTCAAAATTATTAGATATCTTTGAAGATAAAGAATTTGTGGAATTAAAGTTGAGTTCAAAAAGCCAATTTGTTATGGTGAGATCTTTTATTATCTTTGAGTTCAAAGTCTGTTGAAGTTACATACATGATAGAACGTTGATGTTTTTTCCTCTTAACTTATTGTGTCTGATGATCAGGAATGTAAGACGAACTAAGATTCGCATGTGGGAAGAGGAAGTAGGCGAGCTCCAGAAGAGGGGCACGAAAAGCAAAACAGACAATAAGATGAAGAAGGATAAAAGTGCTGTTGCAGAAGAGTTGACTGAGTATGGAGGAGTAATTGACAAGGACTTTCCCTCTCATCATGTGTATTTTAGTGACAACAATGGAGTAGAGAAGATCAGAAAAAAATCAAAAGATGATAAGAGGAAGAAACAAAAGGGCACTGACACCATAGAATGTACAGATAACGATAGGGATAAGCATTCTCTTGACATTGATTCTTACAATGTGGTTAGGGCAGTAGAGGTTGGTGATAATAAGAACAAAAGGGAAGAGTGGAAGAGAGGTGGTGACATGGAGAAATGTTCTCATAAGAAGAAGAAAATGGCTGCAGATGATGAAAGGATCAGAGAAGATAGCAATCATATGATTGGAGAGGATGTTGAGAAGGTGGAGGATGTTAAGGTGAGGAAGAAGGTTGCAAATTACGAAGAGGCCGGAGAAGACAATAATGATTGCCCCGATATTGTAGCTAGGAAAAACGACCGTGTGAAAGAGAGTAAGGTTTTAAATGAAAAGGTTATAGGAAATAATAAGAGACACAATAACGTAAAGAGTATGGATAACGAGAAAGATGTGCACGAATTGAGGAAGGTTTCAAATGTCAAGGAGGTCAGAAAAGATAAGGATCGAACTAGTGGAGAGGGTAAGAAAAAAGTGGAGCATGTGAAGGAGGGGAAGAATGGGAAGCGTACTGAATCTCGCTTGACACAAGCCATTGCTGGAGAGCCTACTAACGGAAGAAAGGAAGTAGAAGATGCAAAGGGTTCAAGTGATAAAGTTTGTATTACTTTGAATAGGAAGCAGGAAGCTGTAGGTGTTAAATTGGGGAAAAATAAGAAGAAAAAGAGTAAGAATGTCAGGGAGGAAGAGGGGGAAGCAGTAAAATCCATTTCAGAAGAAATATCAGATGAAGGATTTGAGATTGATGAGAGAACAAAAGATAAAGAGGCTGCAAAAGTGAACGTTAATAATGGGGAGTTGAATATAAAGAAAAGGAAGGTTAATGCTGATCACTCAACTAATTTTTCACCAAAGAAAAAATCTAAAAGTGTAAGCTTTTCAGAGCGAGTGGAAGTGTTCACTTTGTCTAAGGACAAAGAACATGAGGAGGATGATCCTTTGCCTGATGACATAGAACATGAGGAGGACGATCCTTTGTCTAATGACACAGAAAATGAGGAGCAGGATTTTGAAGACAATTTGGTCCAAGGCAAGCGCTTTTCAAAAAAAGAGGATGCATTGGTCAAAGAATCTGTTGAGAATTATATAAGGGTAAGTCCTATAATGACTTGAAGGTTCTTGGAAAGTATCCTATTTGGCATTTGGATTTGCTTGTTACTCATTAAAATTCATTGTATTTGATATAAATCCTTGCTCAGAAATGTCGCAACTAATTGATGGTTCATTTTTCATTTTTTTTCCCCTATAACAGTTTTTAATTAGGGAAAACTACTAATTTTGGTTAAGATTGAGTCTAACCATGAAACTGAAATTTCTTCCCCCCTCCCCCCTCTTTTCCTAGCTGTATGGAGGGTTGGGATGTGAGCTCCCGCATCCCATTGCTCGTAGGAGAAAATTCTCCCAACCTTTATTTTGGTCATGTCTGCAGACAAATAAGTGCAAGCATGGTTGGCTGCCAACCAAGGATACCTAACTCTTGGGATGGGGAGAAAATGTTGTGCACTACATGGCTACACCATCTTCTCTAAGCTTTAGGGACAAGTGGGTTGAACAAATATCACAACTGATAAGCAACCGAAGCATCATGGTTTTGAAGACATTACGTCCCAAACAACTGTATAAACATTTTTGTTATTCCCATTAACTAATAATTACAGAACTTTATGAGAAACAATATATTGATTTTTACCTGGTTTGTTTCCTATCATCATTATTATAAGAAACTTGTTGGATTGTTGTGTTCTCATAAACTATTTTGAGTTGCATATGTAAGATGCTTATTTTCCAATTAATGCTTAACTTGTTACTTTTATTTCCTTTACTGTTTCAGTGATGTCCAAATTTAAGGAACCCTTTCTGGTGCATATTTATAAAAATTTCTTAGATTCTAGGTTGGATCTGGAAAATTCTTAGATCATCTTTCTTTCGACACTCTATTAATGAATTTTATGTGCTCCAGTACCTCCTGCTCCTTTGAATGCACTATAATTGTGCATTCTGATATGGCTAATCATTTTATTATCTTATTTTAGTTGAATATTTGATCAGTATGACAAAAAATGGTTGGTGGTGGTTTAATGCGATATAATTTATAGTTTTAGTGTTAGTGCATGGAGTTTACCTGTTATGTTGTGTTTCTAGGCTCATGACTTGGGAGAGCGGGGTTTGGATATGATTCTGCACTGTTCGTCTCATCCAGAAGTGAAAGGATGTTGGTTTGAAATTGGTGAGCATCTCAATATTAGTGGCACAAGATGGGTGATCCTAACTCAAGCATGATCCTTGTGTTTCTTCTTCCGTTACATGGATATTTAGCAACTATAATTTTAATTTTAAAATGTAAACTGCTTAATTTTTTGTTAAAGAAAGTGATGCAGATCTGAAAGGCATGGCAGATACAAGTGGGCCGTGGTCATAGGGTGTCCAATTTCTAACCCATAGATGCCACATGGGTTTCAAACTTCATATGTTTTTTTTTTTTTTTTTTGGGTGCAAAAACCAAGTTGGCTCAGTGTTTTCCTTCCTTCAATACCTTTGGGATGAAGTCCAGTCTTGATCGAAATTAGAAGTCCTAGTTGAGTCAGGAAAGCTGTATTGAAAGTTCCTTTCTTGATTGACGCGTCTTATATTTATTAGTAGCGAGTTTTTAACTTTTTATTTTACTCTGTACTGTTTAGTTGATTGAGTCAGCGCTGGCTTCCTTTTATTTTTAGAATAAGAAAGACCAGTAAAAGTTGCTTTACTTTAAATTGGACTGTTAATCCTATCCTGTGGCAAACTTCGAAAGGTCTTTTATACGTGCATTTTATAAAATATAGAATATTGTATTCTATATTTATTTCAGTTCTAAGTTTTTGCTTCTCCTAGTACCTTGAACTGCTTGCTTTTTTTCTATCCGAAGGTATTACTTGTTGAAGGGCTCATAGTTCAAATTGTGCCAGACCTATTCATATGTCCAATTCGACTAACTTATAAGTAGTGATAATATGTCGTCTTCTAAAATATATTTGTAGTTTAAATGACCTTATTGAAGCAGATTGTCTATGAAAGCATCATATGACTTTATCAAAGTTTTTCCCTTTTTCTTTTTACCTGACACTTTTTTTTTTTTTTTTTTAAATTAGAAGGCATTTAAATTAGGGCCCCTCCTCTGCTGAGCACCAGTGCTCACCTTGTTGTGAGCACACTTGATTGTGGGGCCCACCTTTGGGATGAAATCCAGTCTTGATCGAAATTAGAAGTCCTAGTTGAGTCAGGAAACCTGTATTGAAAGTTCCTTTCTTGATTGATGAGTCTTATATTTATTAGTGGCGAGTTTTTAACTTTTTATTTTACTCTTTACTGTTTAGTTGATCGAGTCATCGCTGGCTTCCTTTTATTTTTAGAATAAGAAAGATCAGTAAAAGTTGCTTTACTTTAAATTGGACTGTTAATCCTATCCTGTGGCAAACTTCGAAAGGTCTTTTATACGTGCATTTTATAAAATATAGAATATTGTATTCTATATTTATTTCAGTTCTAAGTTTTTGCTAGGGATTTTTTTTTTTTTTTGGGTGTGTGGGAGGGGGGGAGGGGTTGGCTAGTTATGTTGAAAGATCTCCCCCTTGCCTACTTCTGTATGGTTACGGAGGCTCGAATCATCATCCTAACTACTTGATCAACGGCAGTCAAGTTTTCACTTTCCAAAACATGTGCATAGTCAATCCAATGGTCCAGTCCATTTGGATTGGTGCCAAACAGAAGATCGGTGACTATCAGAGGAGCCCCTGTTTTCTGGCCCACTTGGATGCATCCTAAGGTGGGCCCACTAGGTTCTTAGCACATGTAGTGCTCACCTTATTGTGAGCACCGGTGTTCAGCGGAGGGTGGCCGTTTAGCTTATTTTTACCTTTTCCTTTCTTTTGGCCATAGTTTGATTTTGTAGTTGGCCACTTAACGAAAGACACTATATATTGGTGATCGCCCATAGGAGACAGTTTTCAACTGCCCCTATATTCCTCTTTCTATCAAACTGCGTATGAAACTCAGGGAACAACTATTGGCATTGGTTCTCATTTGATATGTGACTTCTATCTATGGTTCTTGTTGACAAGAGCCTGCAGCACAGTGGAAGGTGCACACTATTGAAACCTTGAGGTCGTGGGTTCAAGTTATGTCACCATTATCATCATCATCAAAGCGTTGTCCCAACTTTGTAGGGTCGGCTACATGACTTTTGTTTCTCCATTCCGATATATCCTAAGCCAAATCCTCAGATAGGTTGCACCAAGTCATGTCACCAATAATAATAATAATGATAATGAGAATGAGAATATGAGATACATGATGATACTACTACTACTACTTTTCTTCACATTTTCAGTTTTAATAAACTAAAATCACAATATCTGCTTCCCTGTACAGGTTTGAAGTTGTAGGTAGTGTTTATAGCTGCCCCTCAGCATTTGGTTCCTTGTGGCCTTTATGAGTAGCATTGGGCGATTCTTTACTCTGTTCTCAGTTATTTGGTGTTGATTGCAGGATCCGCCTTACCTTGGCGGCCGTATAGGGCCGTTTATTCCCGAGCTCATGTGCTATATGAAAGAAGTGAGGAGCGTAAATGGGAACCTGATGAATATGATGCTCTCAGAAGGTACTTTGAATTCATTTGGTTACTCTGATTATGCTTGTTGAGATTGGTTTCTCATCCTTCTTTTATTCCCCAAGTTATATTTTGGAAAATACACTTGTCTTATTACATTAGCATGGAAAATGTTATGCTCTTGTTAATTACAATTTTTCCTTGTATCTGCTGTTATGATAACTCAAAATCATAGACACCATGAGAAACATGGACCCAATTGGAAAGCACTGGCAGAGGTGATGGGCAAACATCGGTTTCATATAAAAGATGCATGGCGCAGGTCAAAACTGCCCAACTTGAAAAAAGGTATGTTGTATTTGACATCTTGAATTAATGGATCTCGGAGAAATGACTTATTTCACATGGAATGCAGTTAAAAGATTATTGCATAAAATGTTTTATGATCCTCATATATTACCCGAATCGTTGTCTTTATTGTGAAGTAACCGTCTAGTATCTTTCTGTCCATCAATGCAGGCATCCCATTCATGAAGTGTGGGATCAAGAGCCTTTGTGCCATTCATCTCACTTATTGTGGATGGTAAATCGGCAATTCCTGACTATGATATCTAGATACTTGTAGATCCCCACTGTGTTAGTTTGGGACCGTTACGACTCTTTTATTGGTACCTTAAACCGCACTGATACTTTTTGTGGTACAAGTTTAGCATATCCAACAACTCGAGCTTTTGATGTTACGTTATTAACAAAATCTACTTGGTTTCTACACCCCTTTGATCGCCCAGAGGTTAACTCATAGATGGTGCGGCCCACCATCAGAATAGGTGGACCATGTGGGATCCACAAATCATGGTTTAAAATAGCGCCTGCATTATCGGCCGTATCGGTTGGGGCTGCTATGCTATTTTGAAAATAGCGGCGCTACGGTGTAAAACCTAGTAGAGCCAATCTGTTTTAATTTAAAACATTTTTTTCCTATTTTTTCTCCTCAATAGTCTTTCCTAAAGTTGTCTCTATGCTTATATAGCTCCAAATCGCTAAAAATACACAAGATTGACTGCTACACAATATTTGTATTCTTTTGACCACTTAAAAAACTCACTCCGCTACGCTGCTATGTATCGTCGCAACTCGCAACTGCTACATATCGCCCACTATGTAGCGTTTAGGCCACTGGCCGCTACGCTTGCCGCGACCGCTATTTTAATCCTTGTCACAGATAATATCGTTTTGAAGAGTCTGTGCTCTGGACTCTAGATGACCCTGTCATTGAATAATTTGTTTTTATTTATTTGTAATGCTTTTCTCATTTTGGCTTCCAATCATGTCAAATAGGTATATTATCATTAGGAAAGAATTGTAATGATGAGTAGAATTGATTGTCATCAAATTTTCTAGGGTCTTTACTCTAAAAGCTTGTATAGCCAACTGTGCAACTAGCGGTGCACAGTTGACATTCATAGTATTGAAATAAAAGGCTTTTAAGCCTCCTTTTCCTCATTCCTATATTTCTGTTTTCTTCTCTATTCCCCATTACATGTGATATTTTGCTTTGAAGTTGGTAACGTTTTCGACCATTCCGGCATGAACAATCCAATTTTGGCCATACTGACGGGAATGAGACCCGACAACTCTCGGCGGTATTCCAGTCCCAGGAGAAATCCAGAACACTCTGGGGAAATTGACTATAAATGGAATGTAATTGACAACTATGGTTTCAATTGACTATTGAGAAGAAGAAATGCCTATGGTTGCAATTGAATCTTTATTTTTGTGTCTTTGACAAAATCAAAGGCTTTCCATTTTGTGAAGTGAAAGTTGGTTCCACTATTATCTCAGATTCTCAATTGCAAATTTGGTGCATGCCAACCATCTCATATACAAATTTGTTTCTGAGCTTCCAAATAAGCTCTTAAACTTGTAAGTTGTAACCATTTGAAGGAGTTAGCTTCTCCAAATATTCTTGCTGTAATATGCTATTACAGTGTTGATGAGGGGCTTTCGACTTTTATATTTTTTTTATGGAGATGTCCTTGGACATCCAATGATTTACAGCTTCTATAGATCTACTCTTATTTATCATGATCTCTCTCTCTCTCTCTCTCTCTCTCTCTCTCTCTCTCTCTCTCTCTCTCTCTCTCTCTCTCTCTCATTTTCCTTTCTGTAACATGATATGTGAGCATCAGCATCAAAATTCAATCCCTTTTTCTAACCTTTTTTTTTTCAAATGGACCCTCATCTTCATTCCCATATTTTCTCATCTCTCATTGTCTGTTCAAAATTCATTTCGACCAATTCAATCTATGCAGCCACACAAAGGACATAAGAAACCCTAGTCAATGTCCTGATCAAAGGATAGGGATGTTTTTCTTGAGAGCTATGGTGATCTATATATGATTTAAATTGCCTATTTTTGTTTCTTAGAATTTTGGTGATTAATATTTGATTTTTATCTCTAAGAGTAAAGTCATGTGACAATGCCAATATGCCATGCGAATTTCTTTGGTCAGATCTCCATGAAGAAACATGTTCTTCACATTGAGTTTCTGAAAAGTGAAATATGGTGGAAAATGGTTGAGATGATTTACTGATGTGATTACCATCTCTATTTTTAACCTAGTTGTCAATTCTGGTTCATTTTGGCCGAACTAGCTGAAACTATCTGTTTTTGGTCAATGAACCAAAATTAACAATCCCCCTAAAGTTCGGGTGGATGCTGTTCTGTCTGGCCAGAATTCCCAATTTTAGCTGAATGGTCATGTTCCATTGCATGGAACTCATTGTTTTTACGTGTAGGAAAAACTCAATAAAATCATTAAGTGGTTCGGATAGGATCTCTTTTCATATCCACAGAAAATCAATACAACTAATAGTTAGTAATTAAATCTAATGATATGTTTTAGGTAGTTTGTGTATGCAATACTTACCCCCATGTTGATCAAATCATCTTTTGTTCTTTTCTACTAATCATGTCATAGGTTTGTGGTCTCAAGACGAATACCAAACTTTATTTGATTTGGTTAACATGGATTTGCGGATGAAGGCGTTCGAGGAAAAGAAAACTAAACATGGCATGGTTCGTGAACTCTTCTCTTTCAGTGTTTAAAATCAAAACTTAGACCCACACTAATTATTTTGCTATAGGTGTACTAGAATTATTTTGAAAATTCCTTTCATAGATACCCTTCATGCTATTCATGTGGTTATTTGCAATCTGGAGTGCTTTTGCAATATTGACTATTTTCTTCTTAATGAACATTTTCCTCTCATCGGTAGCTGCGAGATAACATAGCTTGGGAAGCGATCAGTGAGAAGTTGTCCACACGGACCAATCCAAATTGTTGTCTTAAGTGGTATGTATTTTCCCCCCACTTATTATCATACCTTTTAATTATTTTGGGGTAATCATTATCATCATTGTAGCCTTGTTCCGCTAATTCGATGTTAGGATAGGTGCCAAAATTTTGCATGATCAATTGAAGGACAATGAACTGGAATGAGTGTCAAAATTTCAAGAGTGCCCACCGGGGGGGGGGGGTGGTTAGTGGATTTTGAGGTGGTAATCAGCAAAGGGCTTGGATTTATCATAGGAGGAAGATGGTCCCCACAAACCAGAATATTCCTAGCACAAACTGGCCTTTGTTGAAAGTGATAAATATGCATGCACATATAATATAATGGGGTTTTCAGTGCTGAGCTGGCCTGTGGGGCCCACCTTGTTATCAATCTAAACCCATCCCACTCATTAACAGCCCTGCTCCTCAGCTGCTTTGCCTCCCGACCCACACCAACCCACAGATACACAGGAGAATTGGCACTCATTTGAGCCTCCTAAGCCGTTGACTTGGTGATGGAAATTTAACACCAATTGGACTTTATCTATTGTTGAGGATTTGTACTTCTTTGATGCCCTCCAAAATCCAAATAATACCTCCCTTAGCTTGATGGTTCCCATTTTTTGCAAAGAGGTAGGTCATGCAGGGACCTTAAAAACACCTTGTCCTGCTTACTGTCTTACTTCTTGATGGCCCCCTTAGGCCAAACCATTCCATTCTTAAGGATGGAATATGTGTGCATGAGAGATTTATTGCACACAGTGTGCAAGAGTCTTACGATAAGCACCACCTAGTGGGGCCCACGTGATCACCCATTGAGTGGGCCACAAAATCAGGAAACTTCACTGGATCCCAGGGGTTGCACTTTGCGCCCATTCAAATGGAATGGACTGTTGGATCGACAGTACTTTTTCTTTTTCTTTTTTAATATAAAGCCGTCGAAACTTGTGGGCCGTTGCTCAAGGGGTTCCAATTTTATCACTGATCAAGGGTTTATGATGATCATGTGAGCCCCTAATTTTTTATGCGAGTATGTTCCAATCAAATTATCCAATCCCCACTAGGACCCATCCCTAGATGGGTAGCATGTGCCCCAGGGTGGGCCTCACAGCGAGGTGTGCATTGTAAGACCATGCACACTGTGTGCACTGGATCACTACTATATGTATATAATTTTGCTTTGGTACATGCACCTTGTATCGTATTATGATATGAGGTAACATGGTGGCCCCACTTATCACCAATCCAAACCGAATATAGTCATTGAACTTGTGGGTCACAGATCAAGGGCTCCCTGTTTTTGATATCCGGGGCCTAACCAGATCTTTCCACACCCTAGTCTAATTATCAGTGGGGCCCAAGTGGGCCCATCTAGCTTCCTCATACGGTATTATGGTACGAGAGGCATTTGTACAATAGCAGGCCTATATATAAATATATATTGAATGGTAACACAATTTTATTAAAAGCCAAACAACAGACGAGACATATACTGAGAAACAACAAAGGAAACCGAACAAAAGAAAAGGAAACAGCAAATCCCTTAGTACTAGGTCAAGTGGCTACAGAATTAATCTCAATAACAAGATCATCACTCCTAACACCCCTTTTAGCTAGAGCATCCACCACCTCATTCGCTGACCGCATGAGCAAAGGAGACATTGGCCTCCTCATCACACAGGTCCGCTAGATGCGATAGGCTTAAAAGAACCCATGGCCCACCCTATCGCACAAAAGGAATCACCCTCCACAATGAAGTTCTTAAAACCTCTCCTGGCAGCTTCTTGAAGACCTGTACGAAGGGCAATAAGCTCAGCCTCTTTCACTGATCTAATCCATAATGCCCCGAGAAAGAGAGAAGACAAACTCCTTTACTGTGTCTAAAACCCCCTCTGATACATGATTGCCTTGGGTTGCCTAGCACACTCCCATCAAAATTAAGCTTGAGAGTACCCGTCTGAGGCGGCATCCAACAAGGCAAAATCTGGGGACTGTAAGGAGTTGAAAAGCAACTTCTCTCGAACTTCTCATAAGACAATCAATTGGGTGGCCCTTGAAAATAGGAAGGACAGAAACCCAAGAAGCTATGAGGAACTTGACTTTATACACCATAGCTTCCTTAGAGGAAGAAACCCCCTCAAAACAGCTGGAATTCCTCTCTTTCCACATAGTCCATAAGACTGCAAAAACGGGGCTCTCCACATCATCCTTCCTCTATCAGAACCAACCCCCACCATTCAAGCTTGATACAAAGTTTCCATTGAATTTTGCAAAACCCAGCTGACATAAAACCACAATAGAATCGCAATCCACAATAAACGAGCCACCTCACAATGAAGAAGTAAGTGGTCCACTGATTTCGTGATTCTGCGTCCCACAAACACATAGGGCAGCCGATAGTGATATTGCACTTACGGAGATTATCCATGGTAAGGATAGCTCAAAAATAGCCAACCAAGCGAATGCTGGAACTCTAGACTTCCAAACGTTGTCAAAGGGGATAAGCGAAGAGGAATCCCCCCTCATGACCAAGAAAAAAGATGCCACGGAGAAGGCACCCTCAACTGTTCCCATCCAAACTCTTTTATCCTTCCCCTGATCTGCGATATAGACACTATCTAAAACAGAGAGCAAAGGAACAACTTCTTGAATTTTCCCCTCCACGAGATTTCTTCTTAAAACGGGACACCAAACAACTTGGCCACCATTTTTAGAGAAGCAATCCTTGACCATAACCGAGCCATCACTATTGCAAAGAAAGAGAAGGGAATTGGGAAGCCAGAGGGGCTTTCCCCACACAAGTTTCCAACCAGAATCTGATAGTAACCCTAACTGAAGCGCACCACACAAGTTTCACACAAGCTTCCTTACCAACTCTGAAGCGCACCATGGATTCGAAAGTAACCCTAACTGACAAGCCCCTCCACAAACTGGTAGTTTTCTTATGGTTACTGAATTTCATTACTTCTTGAGTTATTTCAATGCTAGTGAGTTACTTCAATATGACATTTAACTTGAATTCTCTTCTTCTTCCTAAATCATGTAACTTGATTTGTTTCTCCTAATGACTTAATAACTATTAGTCATGTCCTTAATTAGATTTTGATTCATATGTTCTCAATAAAATCCTAAAAGGATATTATTTTGAGATTGTGAGGATGACTCAGTAAGGTGCAACTGTACCAATTAAAGGCATTTTGACATAGACTAGAAACAGGGTCACAATTTTAAGCAATGAAAATAATGCATCTCCATCGATATGTTCAATAACATCCTCACCATTTTAGTATATTGATGTCTTAACTCATAACCTTGATTTTTATTTTTCTCATTTGCTAGATCTTAAACTTACTTTGCTTAATCTCACTGTTTTTTAGGTATAATCAATTAGCATCACCCATGGTAGCTGAAGGGAAATGGGATAATGCAGATGATTATCGGTTATTAGCAGCGTAAGGCTTTGCCTTATTTCTTTTTGCAATATTTTAAGAGATGGAACTTTTCAGCAAGCACTTATTTTCTGGTAAAAATTATTAGTATTATAAGGCAAAAGTGTTAATTTCATAAGGTTTTGTATTTAACCATTCCATGTGCTGCTTAGTTCGTAGAGTTGCTACCTGCCATTGTTTGGTCAGCTTCTCTCTTGACATGTGAGCAACTCCATGAGCTAAAGAATGTAAGCAGCGATTTCAGACGCAATAGTAAATGGCTGACGTCTTAGTTGTTGGTGAGTTTGGACTGGTTGTGTATCTGGAAGTTTGTGGAGGATAGTTGGATGCTCTCGTTCCGTGCCTGATCGGGCGGCACATTAATTACCTACTTGGCATCCCTTGATGTGGAGATTGCGAATATGGATTCTGGCAGTGAGCCGAAGATGCAAAAGTTAAGGAAATACGGGTGCAATAAGAACTCAAATGGTGTCCGTTAGGGAATTCTTCCCATTCATCTTATTGATCTCATTTCACAGTAAGATCCATCAAAATTTAACTTTGTTGGCCCGGGTTGGCGGCATTGACAGGGTATTGCGTAATTACAAGGGGGAGGTTGGTTGTGTTAATAACCAGTAACACCAAAAGCTCGAGCTATTAGTGAACGGCATAACAATTATATCAACACCCCCTCTCGAACGGGAAGCCGTTCGAATTCGAAACCCAACAAACAGACAGAACAGACAGACCCGATAGACAAATGGAGGTAACATGCCTCCCAGGGGTTTTGAACTCATGACCTTTAGCTCTGATACCATGTTAACTATCTAATCTGTTTACAACTCATATAAGGCTGACCCAATACATGGGTCAAACTGACCCATTAGGTTGAGCTGACCTGTGGGTCCTGTGGGTCTATTACTTTACACCCCCTCTCAAGCTTTGGATGGGAGAATGTGACCATCGAGAGCTTGGAAACTAGCTCTGAAAAACGAGATGCTGAGTGACTTTTGGTGAAAAAATCTGCTATTTGAGCCGCTGATGAAATCTGGAAGAGCTTTATAGTATCACTCCGAACATGTTGACGAATGAAATGACAGTCAACTTCAAGATGTTTGGATCGTTAATAGACCCACAAGACCCACAGGTCAGCTCAACCTAATGGGTCAGTTTGACCCATGTATTGGGTCAGCCTTGTATGAGTTGTAAACAGATTAGATAGATATTAGTTGCCTTAGTTAAGGCTGTAATTGTGTAATCAGATCTCTAATGAGATCCTCTAATCTAGGCTTTTGTGTATATATATGTATCATTCGTCCATTGATTGAATACAGAAAAACCATTACAACTTCTCTCTCTCTCTCGTGTATGTTCTGTAACATCTCTGGCTTGGTTCAAGTATATTCTACATGGTATCAGAGCCCTAGAGCACTGATCGTCTATCCATTCCAGCATAGGAGAAGACCTGTGACGGTTCTGATTGCTTGTAAAAGCACTGTATCGGCTGTGATCAAAGGTGGCCCACCTATTGATCACCCACTGCCCAGAGAAATCCTCCCATCCTGGTCGACCATCATTCCTGGGAATTATACACATTTTTTCCAGATTTCTTGATCATCTGAGGTAGGCCATTCTCTCTGCTTTGTACTTCTCCCATTTGTGCACATAGTTTTCATCACGACCGTCCAATTTTTTGGTATCTCAAGCTTTTATCAAAATTCCACTTGGAGGTGCTTCGAATTTTTGATACAGAGATCACTGTGTGATCTGATCTTCATCTTGATCATCCAGTGGGGTCCACAGAGCAAATCTGTGCCCCAAATCAAGGACGCCTGGGCCATTTTTTTTGTTCTTTTGGACTGGTTTTGATCTGGTTGCTTCCTGTGACTGTATTTCTTCATCTGATCATTCAGCGGGACCCATAGCACTCATCTGTGATCTATTTCAAGTGCCCTGGACTTATTTATTTACATTTATTCAAGCTCTGTTTTGTTCCTGTGGTTGGATTTCAATTCTGTTTTGGATTTGGGACTGGATTTCACATATATTCAGTCTGTGATCACTGTGTCTTGCTCAAATGTCTTCTGATAGAACTGTAACGGGTATTACTATTATACTTGATGGCTCAAATTATCCATATTGGTCCCATCTCATGCAAAATTTCCTCAAAGGTCAAAAATTATGGAAATATGTTGCTCAGCAGATCCCTCCACCAGATAGTAAGGATGCTAAGTTTGAGGAATGGGAAGCTTCCATCGGGAAAATTAATTCTTGGATTGCCAATTCAGTCAATCCATCTATTGGGAATCAATTGGCTAAATTCAATTATCCTAAGGACGCTTGGGATCATTTAGCAAGGTTATACACTCAGTCTAATGCTGCTCGAAGGTATCAGTTAGAATGGGACATTAAAAATGCAGATCAAGGAAATGACTCCATTCATGATTTCTTCATCAAAATGACTGCCTTATGGGACCAACTGGCTCTAATGGAACCCAACTTTAAAACAACTGAAGATGCTCACACTTTTGAAGTCTATCGGCAGCAGACTCGTCTTGTTCAATTTCTTATGGCCCTCCGCCCTGATTTTGAACATGTTCGCGGTCAATTATTACATCGGTCACCACTACCTTTTGTGGATACGGCACTCTCGGAACTTTTGGCAGAGGAACAAACTCAGCTTTCTCTTACAAGGAAGAAACATGTGGAACCCACACATGTACTGTCAGCAAATGTTAGTACCCCAAGGAATGATCGCTCATTTCCTTCTGGTACCAATGACTTTTGCAATTATTGTAAGAAGAAAGGGCACTGGAAACGGGATTGTCCTACCAGACCCCCAAGGCCAACAGATAAGAACAAACCCTCTGGTCAGCAGCCCAATCGTGGTCCCATGCAATCTTATCAACAGCGACCATATGCAGCCAAAGTTGCTGAAGATGATAGTTTTCTGCCTCCGCAACTGGATCTTACATCTCAGATTCAAGCTATGGTTGATGAGCGCATGCAACAGTTGTTTCTGGCTTCCTCCACTGGTTCTGCCTCTCAGATGGTCACTACACCCTCAGCCTCTGGTTCTGCCATGACCATTTCTGGTCCGTCAGGTACTCTTGATTCTACATGGATCTTTGATTCTGGTGCATCCTATCATATGACAAATGATGTTTCCATACTTCATAATTGTCATACTCCTGCTAGCTCTCTCAGCATCCATACAGCTGATGCCACTCCTCTACCAGTCTCTCTTATTGGCTCTGTTTCAAATAAGTTGATCTCTCTCACTAATGTTTTGTGTGTTCCTCACCTGTCTATCAACTTAATCTCTGTTAGTCAATTGACTTCGTCTGGATTTCTTGTCTCATTTTCTTCTACTGGCTGTTCTGTGCAGGATCCGCGCACCGGGAGACAGATTGGGACCGGCCTTAGGTCAGGAGGACTCTACTATCTCCACTCACTGCATCTTCCATCTTCCAGCATTTCACCTGCCGCACTCGTTTCATGTACATCACCCTTTGCCCTTTGGCACTCTCGTTTAGGACATTTATCTTTAAATAAAATGAAGCTTTTATTTACTAGTGGTGTATTTGGAAATATTTCTGTATCAGACATTTCTACCTGTTTTGGTTGCCAATTTGGTAAACAACATGCTTTACCTTACAATAAAAGCACTTCTTTTACTAATGCTCCTTTTGCTTTGGTACATTCTGATGTCTGGGGACCTACCTCTCAGCCAACAAAAGGTGGTTCCATTTATTATGTGCTGTTTATTGATGATTTCACTAGATATACTTGGTTGTATTTAATGAAAAATCGTTCTGAGTTATACAACATCTACACTGCTTTCTCCACCATGGTTTCCACTCAATTTAACACGAGGATTAAAATATTCAGGTCTGACTCCGAGGGAGAATACATGTCCCACAAATTCCGTTCTTACCTGACCAGTCAAGGAACTCTAGCTCAATTATCATGTCCTGCCACACCACAGCAAAATGGTGTAGCAGAACGGAAAACACAGACATATCCTAGAAACTGCTAGATCCTTGATTTATTCCTCACATGTTCCTTTGCAATTTTGGGGGGAAGCAGCCCTGACTGCAATCTATCTGATTAACAGAACACCATCCTCTGTATTATCTGGCACATCTCCCTATGAAAAATTGTTCTCCTGTAAACCTGACTTGTCCTATCTCAAAGTTTTTGGTTGCACCTGTTTTGTTCTGTTACATGATAACGAGAGAACCAAACTTTTCCCAAAATCCACTGTCTGTGTCTTTTTAGGGTATGGCATCGAACAGAAAGGCTATCGATGCTATGATCCTAAAACCAATAGGTTACGGGTCTCTCGTAATGTCACCTTCTTGGAACACATACCTTTCTATTCATTACCTACCCAATCCTCTTCTCCTGCGCAACCTACAGTCTATCCTCTTGATCCCTTTCAAGACCTGTTTCCTTCCGATACCCCTTCTACTCCACCCCTGCAGGTATATCATCGTCGGCCCAAACCTCCGTCTGCTCCTTCGGAATCTGCAGCCCCACCTCCTCCTACTGATCATGGGCCTATCTCCTCTGCTCCAGATGTGCAGGATCCTCCTCAAACTCGAAGGTATCCAGTGCGCACCAGAATCCCTCCCTCTAGATTTGGCTTTGTTTGTACTGATCATTTTTCTCCATCATATAAGTCCTTCCATGCAGCAATTCATACCTTGGCAGAACCACAATCCTATAAGGAGGCCATTGCTCATCCGCACTGGAGGTCTGCCATCGCAGAAGAACTTGCAGCTTTGCAGAAAACTCAAACATGGGATCTTGTTCCTCTTCCCCCTGGGAAACGGGCCATCAACTGCAAATGGATATTTAAGATCAAGACCAAATCTGATGGATCTGTTGATCGATACAAAGCTCGCTTGGTTGCAAAGGGCTACACAAGAATATGGGGTTGTTTATGAGGAGACTTTTGCTCCAGTTGCTAAGATGACAACTGTCCGTACTTTTATCTCTGTTGCCGCTGCTAGGCATTGGCCACTCTATCAGCTTGATGTCAAGAATGCATTTTTGAATGGATTTCTTCAGGAAGAAATATATATGCATCCTCCTCCAGGCGTCGTGAGACCTCCTCATTCTATGTGTCGACTCAAACGTGCTTTATATGGACTCAAACAAGCCCCTCGTGCTTGGTTTGAACGGTTTAGCACCAGCATTATCAGCATTGGGTTTTCTCAGAGTACTCATGATTCCGCTCTCTTCACTCGCTACTCACGATCTGGCTGTGTTTTCCTGTTACTCTATGTCGATGATATGATTATCACTGGCAATGATGCTACTGGTATTTTATCCTTGAAGAATTTTCTTCATCGACAGTTTGAGATGAAAGATTTGGGCCATCTGCGTTACTTTATGGGCATTGAGGTTGCCTACTCTCCCGAAGGATATCTTTTGTCGCAAACAAAATACTGCAATGAAGTTCTCCAAAGAGCTGGCCTCACAGATCTTAAGCCTGTCTCTACTCCTATTGAACATAATTTGAAGCTTCGAACTACTGATGGAGATCTTCTTTCTGATCCGACTCGCTATCGTGAGGTGGTCGGTTGCTTGGTTTATCTTACCATTACCAGACCAGATATTGCCTATGCGGTACATGTGGTAAGCCAATTTGTTGCGCAACCCACTCATCTTCATTGGGCTGCTGTACTGCGCATATTGAGATACTTACAAGGAAGTACCAACCGCCCCCTCTTTTTTTCCTCCAGTCCGAATCTGACTCTGCGTTGCTATTCTGATTCCGATTGGGCAGGCGATGTCAATGACCGTCGCTCTACAACAGGCTTCTCTATTTTTCTTGGCTCCTCTCTCATCTCTTGGAAGAGCAAGAAACAAGAAGTTGTATCACGGTCATCCACTGAAGCTGAATATCGTGCTATATCTCACACTACTGATGAAATCATTTGGCTTCGCTGGTTACTTACAGATTTAGGAGTTCTAGTTCCTAAATCTACCCCTCTCTATACGGACAGTGAAAGTGCACGGAAACTGGCAACAAATGATGTCTTCCATGAACGATCCAAACATCTTGAAGTTGACTGTCATTTCATTCGTCAACATGTTCGGAGTGATACTATAAAGCTCTTCCAGATTTCATCAGCGGCTCAAATAGCAGATTTTTTCACCAAGAGTCACTCAGCATCTCGTTTTTCGGAGCTAGTTTCCAAGCTCTCGATGGTCACATTCTCCCATCCAAAGCTTGAGAGGGGGTGTAAAGTAATAGACCCACAGGTCAGCTCAACCTAATGGGTCAGTTTGACCCATGTATTGGGTCAGCCTTGTATGAGTTGTAAACAGATTAGATAGATATTAGTTGCCTTAGTTAAGGCTGTAATTGTGTAATCAGATCTCTAATGAGATCCTCTAATCTAGGCTTTTGTGTATATATATGTATCATTCGTCCATTGATTGAATACAGAAAAACCATTACAGCTTCTCTCTCTCTCTCGTGTATGTTCTGTAACATCTCTGGCTTGGTTCAAGTATATTCTACAGGTTGTTTGCTCTTAAAGGAGTGGAAGTTAGGGATTGATGCAGTACGATCCAAGAAGAAGAGGGCCCTCTAATGGGCCCCACCGTATCTTTTCTATTAAGTTGATTTCCTTAATTAGATTGATTTGATTTAGTTAGAGTGATTTTAACAATCATGTTTTTCCTTATTAGGTCATTCCTCTATTATAAATAGGGAGGAACTTTGATTGTAAGGCATGCTATTTTGATAATAAGAATCTTCAGAGTATTCTCGTGAGTTTTGGGTATTTTCATTTGAGAGGCCTTAGGGCTTGAGTTTGAAGGCTTGATTGCATCGTCGAAGGTGTTGATCTTGATCGATCGTGGCTGGGGCTACACCAAATTGGTATCGGAGCGAAGATCTGATTTCGGATTGCCGTCCCGATTGCCAATTCGAGGTAACCCGTGAATCCCAATCCCCTTGATTCACCAGTATCCATCATCATCATCCGTCCATCAAATTTCACCCCACCCATCAAACCATCACAACCACCCATCGTCATTCCCACATAATCCATCACTCTCCCAACAGCCCGACCCCACCGAACACCTTCTAATAACCCCTCCCATATCTCTAAACCACCGAACCCAACCCCATCCTCTCTCAATCGAAATCTCAAAATCCTTCAAAACCCCCATCCTTTCTCAACCGAAGCCCCCATCCTCCCTCAACCGAAGCCACACCATGCGAAACCCACATCACAAAACCCATCCACCAAGGCCATTCAAGCATAGGCCCCCCTAGCCTAAACCAGAACCCGCCGCCACCGCCGTCGCCGCCTCCCCAAAACCACCACTGAAACCAATCTCCAAGCGACCTATTCCCTATCACAGAGCCCCATTCGAGCAGTTAAAAAAAAAACCAAGATCCCTTTCTAAACCCATCCCCATTGTCACTGCCAAGCACCCAAAACTCCTGTAGTCCACCCCACTATCCCAAAACCACCTTAATAGTACAGCCATCAGTCGAACCCTAGATCCCACATATCTCCACCACTGATATCCATCGAACCCCTGCCATTCCACCGAAACCTCTCTGAGACCCAAACCCAGAAAAAGAACAGAAGGTGATTGACCAGAAGATCTGGACTGCAGAGGTGTGTCATTCACCGTCGGCGAAATCTCAAAACCTTGAAGCACGTGGCCACTGTCAACATTCATTGGACGCCCAACTCGTCACAGCAACTCGATGACAGCTTGCCAACGAGCAGTGCCTCCACCTACTAGTACACCTGCCTACCATCACCGTCACCCTCCTCCAGGGTCGCATGGACCTATCGTCGCAGTGCTGCGTAGGAGCTTCCTCCTTGTCGCCCTCTCCTCTTTCTATCTCTCTGTGGCATCGACGTAGATAAGCCCTCCTTATTCCCCTTTTAATGTTTTTGTCTGCACTATAGTTGAGAGAGAAAAGTGCCAACCTCATTACGGGCTCGATCCCTATTGGGTATGACCTGAGTTCAAACCTGACCTGAACCCAAACCCGATCCAGTAGAGTAAAAAAAAAAAAAAAAAAAAACCTCGGCTATGTACCAGGCCGACTCAACCCACAAAGGACCTGAGTAGACCCTGTCCAAGTTAGGTGAAAAAAAAAATTGCAATTGAATTTTCATGGCCACTCGAGGGCGTCAATACCATGGGTATTTCACTACTAGCAAGATGAGGAGTTGACTAAGCTGGGCCATGACATGGACAATGTGGTTCAGCGACTTTAAATTGTCGAGGACGCTATTACCGAATACAAGGAACTCGGGTTGTAGGAGAAACAGAATCTGTTGTCACATATCTGGATCCACAAATATCTTGAGTCAGAACTCAGGCCATGCCGATAACCCCCATTCCCCAAACATCCGAAACAATGGTTCATGTAAATCCAACCACACCTGGTTGCCAACATCGGCATCATGAGACCATGTTTGAAATGGTGTAGCGTCACCTAGCCAAACAAGGTGATGGCAACCCCCACATCGCACCACCCTCACATGACATCACCAAAAGGGTGCGATTGGAGATCAGCGATTTTTCAAGAGATCTCAGTCTCAAGGCCTTCGTCGATTGGCTCAATTCTCTCGACAACTACTTTGCATGGAACAATATGAACGATGCCTGGAAGATAGCCTTTACAAAGGTTAAGCTCAAGGGTCATGCACGTATATGGTGGCAAACTATTGAAAACAGTGAGCTTGCCTTCGGGCATCCCATCATGCAGTGGGAAGATATGAAGAAAAGGCTCAAGCAAAACTTCCTTCCCTCTGACTACGTTGATTCCCCACAGAAAGGATATCTTAATCTCCGACAAGGTAACTAATCTCTGGATGAGTACACTAACTTGTTCTGAGATTACATAGTGTGCTGCAATCTAAGGGCGGATGATGGACTGACCATCAACTAAAAACATGGAACGCTTGCGTCCTGATATTCGTTAATGGATTGCTATGTTTGATTTTGCCGATGTCAACGAAGCCTATTGTAAAGCCTTCAAAGCGCAGCATGAAATCCAGTTGCAGAGGCGAGAAAGATATCAAGCCGGGGAGCTTTCAGACAGAGGGGTATAGTATCATTGTTGTCAATTCCGTTTCGGTCTTCATTTTGGTTGGCCTCCAAAATGAAATATTTCGGTATCTCGGTATTACGGCAAAAATTTTCGGTGTAACTTTTCGGAAAATATATATATATAGATATATATAAGAATTAGGCTCTCCTAAGCTGAAGCTTAGGATAAGATTCCGTAAGCTAACGCTTCTGGGGCCCACTCTTGGTCCATCCAAATGGACCAAACACACAATCCCCCTAATTTGCACATGTCCAACTTTTGGTTAAATCCGAATTTACTGGACCGTTGGATCGACTGTGTACCGATCCGAACCGTTGACCATTAAACTTCTTGGGCTCAGATGGAGATGATAGAAACTACGGTTGGGGCTGATTTTTTGCACAGAGGAGGGTCCCAAGGAGTCCTTGAAATCCCCCCCCAATGTGGGTCCCTAGGTGGGTCCCACCACACACTGGAGCTTACCTTACCCTAAGCTTCAGCTTAGGAGAGCTGGCCCCATGAAATACATACTAAAATCTTAGTATTATATTTAAATTTCTTAAGGTCCTATTACACCTACACAAATCCACATCATTAGTATACCAATACCAATATCATGAGGTTTAAAAAAACTGAAAAAGAATTAAAACATAAACACAAAATGGCAAAAGGGACCTCTTTGGAAAAACAAAATAAAGAAACGACATGAGGGCAAAGTCATTTTTCTTTCCCAAACGTTTCTGGAGAAGACTCAGATTTCAATACTCATTTCGAAAAGGCCATTTGCCCCTTTTGCATTTATGTGGCAATGAAGACATTGAAGACTACATACACTTGCCGTTTCTACTTCTTGAGTCTCGTTGTTTCTACTGCTTCTCGAGCGGTGAGAGAGGGAAAGAGAAGAGGATAGAAGGGGAGGACATGGTTGTCAGTAGCATTAGAGGCAAGAAGTCACATGTAACAACGAAGGCAGACGACGACATCAACCAAATCTTTTTCCTCCTTTTTTTAATATTTTCCCTCACTGCAGTAATCTCCATGTTACTCTATGCCTTTTCATCCTCCCCTTTTCTTTCAATTTTTTCCTTACCATTTTTGTGATTAAATTTTTTGTTTTAAACCGAGATTGAGGATTTTGGCCGAATCCTAGATTCCGACCGAAATCTCAACCGAAAAGTTTGAGAGGTTGTTTCATTTTGGCAGAATGGCATAAACGAAATTTTTCGGCCATTCCGGTCGAAACGAAACGGAAATAACAACTATGTACAGTATTCCACTCCTAATAACTCCAAGTAGTCGTTTATTCGACCAATATCGCCACCTGCACAACAAAGGCAGCCCTAAGGGACACAACAAAGGCCACTCCCTCCTCATGGTCCAGCGGCATTAGATAAATCAAATGATACTCGTGCGCAAGGACGTAGCGACAACAGGTAAGTGATCTGCCACACCTGCAGGAGAAAGGGCATTACGCTAGAGAATGTCCTCACAAAAATCTCTATGCAGACAATGAATCAGAGAACAATGAAGATTGTGACGAGCATATTGAGATGGAGAAACCTGTAGATGCTCAAAGCCATGTCAATGATGAATTTCTTGACGATGGTGTACCACTTGCATATCTTGAGCGTCATCTTCTGATCACAGAAAATCAACAAGACAAGCAGGATTATAATCATGCACCCATCTTCCGCTCCCGAGTTAACTGCAAGGGTAAGGCCTGTAATGTGATCATCGATGGAGGCAGTGCTATGAACGTTATTTCTAAAGAAGTTGCAGAAAAGCTGAAATTGCTCAGAACAAAGCATCTAAGGCCATACAAAATAGCAATTGCTCAAAACAAAGCATTTGAGGCCATACAAAATAGCATGGGTGAATGATTCAACTATTCTGGTTGACAAGCAGTGCATGGTTCCTTTCAAGCTGGACTCATATGAAGACATCATCAAGTGTGATGTCATTCCGATGGATGTCACACGTACTTTTCGGTTGTCCTTTGCTGAAGAAGCTAAAGGTTGTCACTGACAACGATAGCAATACTCAATACTTTTATGTGGAAAGACGCAAGAGCAGGTTATGGCCACTGCAAGCCCAACCTTCTGCTAAGGCCCCAATAGAAGCAACTGCTCCTCAAACGTTGACCATGCGCAAATTTGAACAAGGGAGCAAAGAACGAGATGTGTTGTATGCCTTGGTTGTTTGACAAGTTGTAGACTACTCTCCACACGAGTCAATTCTAGAATAAGTCAATCCAATCCTATAAACTTTCTCCGATCTTATTCCAGATGAGCTGCCAAAGAATCTTCCACCTATTGGGGACATACAACATTCCATTGACAATTGGGAATATGTCAAAGACAAAGCTGACAATTTCTACCGCATGTCATCCGCCAATTTTTTTTACTGGCGGTCTCAAGCCCGGGTAAAGGAGGAGGGTTGCGTTATGTAGGTTGACAGCCAACGTAAAATTTTGTCATAATCCAAACATGAATTATGAGATTACGACACGATCATGCTAGGGTGTTCCCCGCTTTAAGCGACGCATTGCAGTGTCGCCTGGTTGCAGTGGAAGGGCTACCGCACCATTCTTGACGAGTGCGACTAAAGAAGTTAGTTCAGCAAACAGAAGAATAGGGAGATTCGACTTGCTACTTGGAATATAGGAACCTTGTCAAGCAAGAGCATGGAGTTAGTCGACGTAATGAGAAGGAGAAGAGTTAGTGTAGTCTGTCTAAAGGAGAAAGTGGAAGGGGGATAAAGCTAAGGAGCTCGCTGATGGTTATAAACTTTTTTATGCAGGAAGAACAACACAAGAAATTGAGTGGGTATAGTTGTAGATAAGGATTTGAAAGAGAAAATTGTAGGGGTAAAGAGATCGGGTGATAGAATTATAGCAATTAAACTAGTGTTAGAGGAAGACATAATTCATATCATTAGTACATATGCTCCCCAAGCATGGTTAGATGAAAGTGTGGAGCCATTTTTGGGAGGAGATGGATAGTTTACTACGAAAAATTCCAACTAGAGAAAAGATTTTCCTAGGAGGGGACTTAAATGGGCATGTAGGAAAGGATAATAGTGGATATAAGAGTGCATGGAGGACAAAGATTTGGATAAAGAATGAGTTAGGAGACCACTGTCTTGGACTTTGCATTAGCATGTTTCCTTGTAGCAGTAAACACTTGCTTTAAAAGAGAGAGGAGCATTTAATTTCTTATAAAAGTGGAACTAGTAGGAGCTAGATAGACTTTTTTGTAGTTAGAAAACACGACCGATTGGATTGTAAAGATTTTAAGGTTGTTCCAGGAGAGTTTGACCACGCAACATAGGTTAGTAGTTTTAGATATTTGCATTAGAGGTAGAAAGAGAGGGGTAGTAAATAAAATGTACCTTAAAACAAGGTGGAGGGATTTGAAAGGAGAAAGAGTGACAGTATTTAAGGACAAAGTGATTGATGAGGGAGAACTGAGTTTTAAAGGAGAAACTATAGTGATGTGGAATCAAATGGCTAACTGTGTTAGGAAGGTTGCTAAAGAGGTGCTTGGAGTGTCGAAAGGGAAGAGAAACGATAATAAAGAAACCTAGTGGTGGAATGTAGCGGTTCAAGCAGTTGTTCGGGAGAAAAGACGGTACAAAGTTTGGCAGGGTACTAGGAATATGGAAAACTATGAGATGTACAAGACGCCAAAGAAAGAAGCTAAGAAGGTAGTAAGTGATGCAAAGTGCAAAGCAATTGACGACCTATATAATAGGTTAGGAACAAGAGAAGGAGAGAAGGATATTTATAAGCTTGCAAAAATAAGAGAAAGGAATGGTAGGGACTTAGATCATGTCAAATGTATTAAGAGCAATGACCAAAAAGTTTTAGTGAAGGACAACGATATCAAAGAAAGGTGGAGGGAATATTTTAGCGTACTTTTAATGAAGACTATATAGGCGACATAAGAACAAAAAGTATACTTCAGTAGTAAATCACATTTTTTTCCGTAGAATTAGGGTGGTAGAAGTGAGGAAAGCATTAAAACAAATGAAGACGGGAAAGGCTACTGGTCTAGATGACATCCCGATTAAGACTTGGAAATTCTTAAGAGAAGTTCGGGAGATTTGGTTAACTAGACTCTTCAATAAGATACTAAGGACAAAGAAAATGCCGGATGGATGGAGAAGTGTTATAGTACCTATTTATAAAAACAACGGAGATATACAAAATTGTATCAACTATCGTGGGATTAAACTTATGAGTCATACTATGATACTATGAGAGAAAGTAATGGAGCAAAGACTTAATCAAAAGACCAAGATATCTTAAAATCAATTTGGTTTTATACCAGAGAGGTCAACGATGGAAGCTATCTTCTCACTTAGGCAATTAATGGAAAAATATTGAGCAAAGAGGAAAAATCTGCATATGGAAAAAGCCTACGACAGGGTACCTAGAGATTTAATTTGGTGGGTTTTAAATAAAAGGAATGTTCCAAGAGGTCATATTGAAATTATTAAAGACATGGATGAAGAAGCAGTAACAAGTGTGAGAACTACTTGAGGTAATTGCTCATATTCAAGAAAAGGTACCTTGTTGCATGTTATTTGCAGATGATATTGTGTTGGTAGATGAATCAAGAGATGGTGTGAATGCAAAACTTGAGAGATGGCAGAGACTTTAGAATCCAAAGGCTTTAAAATAAGCTATACAAAGACAGAATATATGGTTTTTAACTTCAGTGTGCATATAGAAAGGGCTGAAATTACTGTGAGAATTGAAGACCATGAGATACCACAAAATATTCTTGGTGCTTCCTTGGCTCTATAATTAGTAAGGATGGGGAGATTGATGAAGACGTCGAACATAGGATTCAAGTGGGATGGTTGAAGTAGAGACTTGCTTCGAGAGTTCTTTGTGATCGACGAATGCCAACAAGATTGAAGAGAAAATTTTACAGGACATGATTAGAACAGCTATGACCTATGGAGCATAATGTTGGCCAATCAAGGAGCAGCATGTGCACAAAATGTGATGTAGCAAAGATGAAAATGTTGAAGTGTGTGGTAAAACTAGGAAGGATAGAATTAGAAATGAACGCTTTCGAGAGCATTTAGGGGTAGCAACAATATGGGATAAATTACAGTAACTTGTTTGAGATGGTTTGGGCATGTCCAAACGTGGGTCGGTAACGGCGCCGATAAGGAAAAGTTTGGCCATGAAGGTTGATGGCCCACCAAGGGGAAGGGGGTAGGGCCAAAGAGGACGTGGATGGAGGGTAGTAAAAAATAGATATGAAGAAGTGTAACTTATCTAAGGATTTGGCTCATAAGAGATCAGAATGGAGAAACAGAATTCGTGTAGCCACCCTAATATAGTTGGGACAAAGGCTTTGATGTTGATGATGATGATGATAGCTTCCACAAAACTGATGGTCAGACAGAAAGTCATCAACCGTAGCCTTGGAAATCTGCTGCGTTGTTTGGTACGAGACCATCATACCACATGGGATTAAGTGCTGCATCTGGCTAAGCTTGCATATAACAACTCCATCAAACAAAATCCACCGGGGTGTCCCCTTTCGAGGCCCGTCACTGTGCGTCGGGCCACGACCAGCAGTTGATCTGTCCCACTTCCTGTAGAGGCAAGAATGAGTGCTGATGATGGACAGTTTCATCAGACATATGCAGCAAGTTCATGAGGAAGCTTGACACAATACCATATTTCCGCCAGCAATGATTCATATAAACAGCATGCGGATAAGTATCGTCGCTTCGTTTTAATTGCGGAAGGTGACATGATTTAGAGTGGCGTAATCGTCCGGAGTGCCTCCGTGTGGAGCCAAGAAAAAGTGACTATCCCCGCAAACGCAAGGCCATTCAAAGTTCTAAAGAAAATTGGGTTCCTAACGCACGTGATTGGATTTGCCATCAGATCTTTGGACTGAATTGCTACGTGTTCCAATGTTGAGATCTCACACTCTTACAAGGACATGACCACGACAGTGCTTCGGATAGAACAAGAAATTCAGTTGCCATCTTCAGCACCCCCTGCGGATAAAATCATTGATGTACTTGACAATCAGATTGTCTAAACTAGACAAGGGGGATTTCAAAATTTCTTGTTCGTTGGCAGAATCGCTCTCTCCAATGCAACGTGGATCACAACTATTGATTTCCAGTGTCTTAATCCCGATCTCTATGAGCGCTATCAAGCTATTAACTCGCCAGAGTCGAGTTCTTTCAAGCCGGGGAGAGTTGATGCAAGACGGTCCAAGAAGAAGAGGGTCCCCACCAGATATTTTCTATTAAGTTGATTTTCTTAATTAGATTGATTTGATTCAGTTAGAGTGATTTTAGTAATCATGTAGTAATTGCATTTTCCTTATTAGGTCATTCCTATATTACAAATAGGGAGGAACTTCGATTGTAAGGCATGCTATTTTGATAATAAAATCTGAGAGCTGCTAAATGCACACTGTTACTCTTTGCACTCCCCAAACTTACTCCATGCACGC